>BLBF01000067.1:6961933-6993588 GCA_015471245.1 Laticauda colubrina
ATTCTATTCTATTCTATTCTATTCTATTCTATTCTATTCTATTCCATTCCATTCCATTCCATTCCATTCCATTCCATTCCATTCCATTCCTTTATTGTAAAGCTACGTCGACAGAATCTTGCAAGTCTGTAAATATTATTATGCTGATGTGATGCCCTTTGCAATCTCGAGCATCGCTGTATTGGAGGGTGAAAGATATTTGAGACTTGTTTGCATTTCATCTGAGGGGAAGAGAGCCAAGACAGACAAGCAAATGTTATCGGGGTTATAAATGAGCAAAATACAAAGCTGTTTGTGATTATATCTTTTTTGGCAGATGATTTTTGCTAGGTTTGAAGAGCAGGTGTCCTTATCAGGTGATTGCAACAAGCAAAATCCTCAATTTTCTTTTGACAGTCATGTTCCCAACACAGTATCAGCCAAGTCAGGGTACAAAAGTCCCCAAAGTCCTTTTTTTCCCTGAAAATTCCCAAATTCCCATTCTCTTGCTCATTTTCCCTCCCCTGAAAAAGATAACCATTTCACTCAGCACAAGCCCCACAATTCACAACTGAGCTTTGGTGAAACGGAAGTTAAGGATTATTTGGATTTTTACTTGCCTTGAGTTTCTCACATATTTCTCACAAACCACTGTAGAGTGTTTAGCAGGTTTTCCACTGCTATTGCAGACAGTCCTCAACTTATGACCACAATTGAGCCCAACATTTCTGTTGTTCAGTGAGACAGTTGCTAAGTGAATTTTGCCCCATTTTACGATCTTTCTTCCCACTGTTGTTAAGCGAATCACTGAAATTTTTGAGTTAGTAACACAGTTGTTAAGTGAAACTGGCTTCCCCGTTGAGTTTGCTTGTCAGAAGGTCGCAAAAGGGGATCATATGACTCCTCAAGGACATTGCAACCATCGTAAGTATGAGTCAGTTGCCAAGCATTCCAATTTTGATCATGTGACTGTAGGGATACTACAACGGTCATAAATTGAAACATGGAAATGCATCTCTTCTTTCATTGCTGTTGTAATTTCAGTCACTAAATGAAAGATCATAAGTCAAGTTGCAAAAATTAGAATAGAATAGAATGACAGAGTTGGAAAGGACCTTGGAGGTCTTCTAGTCCAACCCCCTGCCTAGGCAAGAAACCCTACACCATTTCAGACAAATGGTTATCCAACATCTTTTTTAAAAACTTCCAGTGTTGGAGCATTTACAACTTCTGGAAACAAATTGTTCCACTAATTAATTGTTCTAACTGTCAATTGCAATGAAACTTGGCTGAACTTGGAGTAAAGTCTTTGTAGGACGCAGGCTTAGGCCCTGATAAAGTTGGTTAGCCTTGATC
Source organism: Laticauda colubrina (assembly GCA_015471245.1). Lineage (NCBI taxonomy): Eukaryota > Metazoa > Chordata > Lepidosauria > Squamata > Elapidae > Laticauda > Laticauda colubrina. The sequence continues at coordinate 6,963,269 of BLBF01000067.1, forward strand.
ATGCTACAGGACTCCTCTATTTTGTAGCCTAACATGGTTTCCCACCTCCCTTTCTAACTCTTTCTGATTCCCCTTTAAATGCTAATAACCTGCAGAACAAAATCAGTGCAATTGCCTTCATCAGAAATTCTACAAAGGTATCATCTGAGCTACAGTTGGAACAAAACTTCCTTTTTGTTCTCCTTGTTGTTCTTCTTATTGTACAGGTTGTTCTTCTTTTTTTTTTCAAAAGGATAATAATAAGAATCAGTTTGCAGCAATGTTTCTCCACCTTGGCAACTTTCAAGGGGGGGGGGGGAATGGAACAACTCCCAGAATTCCCTCAGCATAGGAATAGCATAGCATGCTTGGCTGGGGGAATTCTGGGAATTGAAGTCCACATATCTTAAAGTGACCAAGGTTGAGAAACACTGATCTACGGATAAATGTGCCTGTCAGGTGGTGCTCCATTCAAAATCCAAGAAAGAAATGCTTAGACTCCATTAATATAGAGAAAAGATATCTTTTACTGAAAATCAAGTGGTAGCATCAAAGGAATTCTGATTTGGAGGAATTACGCGCGAAAAACACATATGCAAAGTGATGGCAACGTTCCCACCCACAAGAGTTCAAACAGTCCAGCCAATCAAAGTTGTGTATAATGCCCTGTGGGGCATCTGTCCATGATGCAGGCATCTGTCCGTTGACCTTGGCCTAGTTTGATAAAGAGTTGCGCCTGTGCATAGCACAACGAAGAACCATAAACAAGAAAGTTATTCCCCAACTAATACAGTTCATCTCTAAACCTCCAGCACATTTCCCACACCCACAAAGCCCAATTATTTCACCCCTCACCCCGCTACTATGGCAGCCGAAAGATGCAAAGCAAAGGAAAGAAATCTTGAAGGCTGACAGTGCTTATTTTTGCTGGTTTTGGGCTCCCGAGCAATACAGTGGTAGCTTGGAACTCAACTGCTTTGTAACTCAACGGATTTGGTACTCAACACATTTTCAACACGAAAATGCTGTCCTGGTATTCATTGTTTGTTTAGTACTCAACGCACAAGCTAGAACCTGTGGGTATCTCCTGTGAGTCACTATATTATTTTTTATGGGAAAAATTTGTTTGGTACTCATTTTTTTTGTACTCACCACACCTCCCCCCTGGAACCAATTAACTATAGCATTCAGGTGAGTCCTTGACTTAATGACCACAACTGAGCCCAAAATTTATGTTGCTGAGTGAGTTTTGCCCCTTTTATGACTTCTTGCCACAGTTGTGAAGTGAATCTGGCTTTCCCATTGACTTTGCTTGTTAGAAGTGAACAGGTAACTCTGGGACACTGCAACCATCATAAGTGTGAACCAATTGTCAAGCATCCAAATTGTAAATCACATGCTGCAATGGTCATAAGTCTGAAAAATGGTCATGTCACTTTTTTCAGCGCTGTTGTCGCTTCGAACAGTCGCTAAGTGAATTGTTGTAAGTCGAGACCTTCCTGTACCAAAGTACCACTGTAGCTCTGCCCCTTTGAAAGACGAAGTAAAAATGTCTTTTGAGGTTAACTTGAAAACAGAAAAGCAGAGGAAAATGATGCATGTTTCCTTGGGAAGGAAGTTCCAGAAATCTGCAGAGATTTGTTGGCAAATAAGTCTCTTGATTTATAATGCTGGCCTTGTATTTGCTAAGTTTGAGCAGTTGAGCAGAACAAGAAATTCCCCTTCTGTCTCGTCACGCAAAGACCAAGTCATTTGTTACAATATTCCAACCAACAGATTGCACTGCAATATTTCGAGGGATGTTGCAATGTAAGAAACTGGGAGAAAGTCCCACTTTTCGTGCAAGGAAAGTATTTTGAAAACTGCTGACTGTCTTATCGGGCTTCCAGGAATGTGAGCGCACATTGCTAGCTAATGTACCCAGGGAACTTTGGTAAGGGAGGAAAGGTTCAATAAATACATTGTAAATTTTCTAAAACTGGGTTTATTTACCCAAGAGTCCATTCATATTAGAAATACATATTCCTAGTCGGCAAATCGGAGGGTGCAATTGCAGAAGGCAAATTTCCCAAAAGTAGAATAGAATAGAATAGAATAGAATAGAATAGAATAGAATAGAATAGAATAGAATAGAATAGAATAACAGAGTTGGAAGGGACCTTGGAGGTCTTCTAGTCCCCACACCAAACAAATGGTTATCCAACATCTTTTTTAAAAATTCCAGTGTTGCAGCTTTAACAACTTCTGGAGGGCACATTGTTCCACTGATTAATTGTTCTGTTAGGAAATTTATCCTTAATTCTAAGTTGCTTCTCTCCTTGATTATTTTCCCTCCATTGCTTCTTCTACCTTCAGGTGCTTTGGAGAATAGCTTGACTCCCTCTTCTTTGGGGCAGCCCCCGAGATATTGGAACACTGCTATTAGGTCTCCCCTAGTCCTTCTTTTCATTAGACTAGACATACCCAGTTCCTGCAACTATTCTTCATATGTTTTAGTCTCCAGTCCCCTAATCATTTTTGTTGCTCTTCTCTGCACTCTTTCTAGAGTCTCAACGTCTTTCTTACACTGTGGCAACCAAAACTGAATGCAGTATTCCAAGTGTGGCTTTACCAAGGTCTTATAAAGCAGTATTAACACTTCACATGATCTTGATTCTACCCCTCTTTTTATGCAGCCTAGAATTGTGTTGGCTTTTTTGGCAGTTGCTGGCTCATATTTAAATGGTTGTCCACTAGTACTCCAAGATCCCTCTCAGAGTTGCTACTATTGAGCAAGGTACCACATATACTGTACCTGTGCATTTGATTTTTCTTGCCTAAATGTAGAACCTTACTCTTTTCACCATTGCATTTCTTTTTGTAGAATCACAATTCCTCATTCCTTAAGGCCCGGCCATTCAAACAGCAAAAGAAGGCATCTGTGCAAAAAGTTCAAAGCATTTTCCCCCTCCCCAGCATTTTCAAAGTACGGCACCCTCCCCTAATCCAGGTTCCCCTCCGATACCTTTCTGCAGTTGGCAGGTAGAAGAGATCTGGAATTTGTATAGTTCTTTTGTGGTTGCAATTATATGAGCAAGGAGCGTTTGACAAGGCCAGATTGCAAAGCCAATTATTTAGTAGAACTCCATCCTCAGAATCAATTCACACACCTGCCCGGAATGTGAGTTGGAAGCAAACAAGAATGCATGCCAAATGGAAGGAACTGTCCTTTAATAAAAGGCATGTGGCTTTTTCTCTGGTGCTTGAATACATATACACACAGACACACTGACACACACACCAACACATTCTGTTGCCAGACTAATTAGGATTCTGCTTGCTTTAAGTCTCCTTGCCAAGCAAATGACATTTGTTTGAGAATATTGCAAATCCACCTGCATTTCAATAAAGTTGTCTTTTAAAACTTCATTAATATTTATCAGAGGCTTATGGAAAGCTATTCTGCCAGTGAAGCAGAGGGAACTCAGCATGAAAAAGCATAGCAACAGCAGGTCTTCTAGGGCTTATTCAGCAGTTAGCAATTAAGTCCCACCTTCCACAGGTAGTCCTTGGTTTATTACAATTGGGATTAGAACTGGGATTAGAATTTTCATTGCTAAGCATTGAATGATGGTTAAAACATCATTAAATCTTTAGGCTTGCCACTAGTTGGCAGTACATAGTTAAGTTTGAAAAATGCAAAATAGGTTCACAACCAGGTTAGGAAAGAAGACCACAAAGAGAGAGGCCTGGATCTCTGTACTAGGCATGGACAGTGGAAAAGCATCCTAAAAGGAAATGCTTCTGTATTGTTTCTGAGCAAATTACTTGAAGTATCCGTGAATGGAGTTTAAGTTGAAGAAGATTTGACTTTACCTACTGATCATCTTCTAGATCTAACGACAAATCTACACCCCTAAAAATAAATATCATGAGGAGACTATATACTTAATTTTAAATGTATTGACAGCCCCAGGAATTGCATTTGCACAATATTGGAAAAATGAGAACACCCCATCAGATGAAAATATAATTAAGAAAATATTGGACTGTGCAGAGATGGATAGAGTGACATTGAAAATAAAAGATACAGAGTATTACTTAACGTGGAATAGATTTTATGAGTTGTTAGAGGTAAGAGGTAGAAGTTAGATGAAGAAAGATTATTGCTCTGTATAAATTAAACATGATTTTGACTATAAATACATTAATATAAATCAATAGGATTATAAATATAAATAAGCCAACATAATTATAAATTTGGTATTTTTTTGTATCACTACTATTGTTATTAGCAAATATGTTACTATTTATTTATTTTCCTTTTTTCTTTTGTAAAATGATATGCCCAGACAATACACTATATTCAAAATGATTATACATAAATTTTTTTTAAAGTAGGCATATATGTGTGTGTGGATGTGTGTGTGTATCTATCTATCTATCTATCTATCTATCTATCTATCTATCTCTGTCTGTCTGTCTGTCTGTCTGTCTGTCTCTGTCTCTGTCTCTGTCTCTGTCTCTGTCTTTGTCTCTATCTCTATCTCTATCTCTATCTCTATATATCTATATCTATCTATCTATACACACATACATATACATATACATATACACATATACATACATACATACTTTGGAAATTGTAGAGCAAGAAAAATTGATTATAGTAATTACATTTATAATGGTAAGAATTGCAGATAAGGTCAGAAATCTAGTTACCCCCCTGTAATAGGTATTTATGTTCAATCATAAATTCACAGCACATTTTATTCCACATAAATTAGATTTTCTGCCTTGTTTTACTAAACTCTTCTTCAGCTTACAGATGTTATCTCTTCAACAAAGGGAATAAATATGGTGTTCTGTTAAACAATTATATGGAGAATCAACCAGGAACATAGAGGTATCTGCAGCATCCTTCAAGTCCTTCTCAACAATAAAAGGGGGAACAGAAATAATCTAAAAATGACAGGTAGGAATAGCCAGAGAGCTTAAGTTTGAATTTGAATCCAAGTGATAATATAATTTGAAGCCACCATTCGTGGTCTTTGCAGGGACCGTTGGTGGGTCCCTCTAGAGTAATTCATTTGGAAAATCCATCTGTCCAAACAGCTGCATAATTGAATTATAATGTGACTCAGAAGTTTTGCAAGTGTCTCGTCCCCCAATTGTTTTATCCATAGCACGTACCCTGTATTGCCAAAGTATTAACATATTCTGTGACTTGTTCAGAGGACAATATTTGATTTTAATAAAATGTAAAATATTGATCCCAATTCTAGAGCTGCAAAATTCCAGGTGGCCACCAGAGGCCAGTAAACAGACACAAATCAATGATTGATTCTTTGCTGACATCTAGAGCTTGACTGAACTTTGAACCATTGTTAAAAGAAAGGTCACAAGTAGACTATTTATATATACACAGGGGGTCTCTTATCTGCTGTTTCTATCTTTTCTTCTTTCTCTACCACACTGTGCAATTTTGGGGATGAATTCTGACCCTTCGTATCATTATCTCATGCAAGCATGCCAATTACAAGTGCCTGTATCTTTAGTCAAGATGGTGTAGGAAGGAGAAAAACAGGCAAAACCTGGGGGTAGAGTCAAGAGACGAATCAGCCTGGTGTTATTAAGTTCCCATGAATGGTCTAAGCCATGTCCCTTTTGAATTCCATTGACTCTTACCTAGCACCAGTTTAGTGCTGACCATTGGCCATGGTCATGAGAGTAGTGCAGTAGCCCAGAAGTAGAGCTCTCACCTCACAATCAGGAGGATGTGTAAGCACTGAACTTTTTCCCTTCAACCAAAAAGAATGAACTTCTAGGTATTTCAGAAGGAATCCTTTATGCCAACACTAATTAAAGCAGAGTCTAAGATATTTCCAGGCATATAGTCATAGTTAAAGGAAATTAGAATCCCTCCCCTTATTTCGATGTGGATTTAGTCAAACAAGGAACCAACATGTTAATTTCCCCCTCCCCTTCTCTGGGAGCGTATCTTCGAAGAGTTCCCAGGAATGTCTTCCAGAGCTGGAATTTTTATGGTCCTTTCTCATCTTGTTATCTCTTCAAGGGGTGACAAGTTTCTAGACATCTGGCTCTATTCCTCCAGTTGTATATCATATGCAAGTTATACAGAATCAGTATAGGATTTAATATATTCAGGTTACATCAAAAGGGATTACTTGTAACAACTCGCCCACCCTTTGTCTTCCATTGAAGAATTGCAGATATACGTATCTAACAGGATGTGAGTTCCATCCTAGGCTCCCAGGTGTGGCATGGCTTGGAGGTGTGGCCTGATGGGTGTGGCAGGGGAAGGATACTGTAAAATCCCCATTTCCCTCCCCACTCCACTAACCTGTTTTCCAGTTCCGTTCTCCTGTGCAGAGCAACCAAAGAAGACCCAGACAATCAGCTGGGACTCAATGGGAGGTAGAGAAAAGATGGGAACAAGGCCAGTCAGAGGTGGTATTTGCCGGTTCTCCAAACTACTCAAAATTTCCACTAGCGGTTCTTCAGAACTGGTCCGAACCGGCTGAATACCACCTCTGAGTTGTACGTCAACTTTTTCAATACCGTTGTAACTGTCAAGCCTGAAATTGACATATGTGTAGCCATTTTAGTTAAGCTTAGTATATATTTTTTTCTTATTTTCTCTGTGGCAGTCATGGGGAAAGGGTTTCAGGCTCACCACATTCCTAAACGGGGAGGAGCAGAGATAAAGAGAGTTGTTTTGGCTAGGTGGTTCTTCTTCCCGTGGGAAACAAGCTGTCCATGCTTGGGCCCCCTGAGGTGCAGATTTGTGATATCAAACAACATTGAATTACTTCTATTGGAAAATGTGACTTTTTGGGGGGGGGGGGGATCTTTCTAACTTGTAATATTGTGGAGTAATTCCGGGTTGTGTCAGATCTGGAATTACCATGGACTTTGCCAAATTGATGTTTTCCTAAATAAAATAATTTGTTTTGGAAGATGGACTTTGTTCTTTTCTTTTTAAATGTATTTCATCACTTGGAAACCTGACCATACCTTTAAAGAGTCACTATATGAGCTGTTGTACATCAGAGACTTGGTTTTATCACGAACGAGACCTTCGGAAAGCTAAAAGAACCTCAAAGTCCAGCCTGAGTTGCCCTCCCAATGAAGCTGCCTAGAAATTTAAAATACACCCAAAGCGATCGATAAGAACAAAATCCTTCCATCCAAAGAGAAAGAGCACAGAATTGGGTCAGCTGTGCTTTTTTTCCTACTCACCTAAATTCAAGAAATAATGGCTAACTTTGTAGCATTTGGGTACATATATCCATATGTTACACCCAGAGGGCTTGCTTAAGGAGATTAAATGAAGAGAGACATCTCTGAACATAATGTGAGTATGCGGAACAGGGAGGGAGATATAAACCCAAGGAGCATCTTAATGATGGGAAACGTAACACGGAATGGAATTATTTGGCTCCAGAGGTGATGTTCTCTCTTCAGGTTGCTCGGTTTTTCCAAGTGGTAGGCAGTGATCTCTTTTCTCCACCACTATTCGTATTTTGTGAATCTCCTTTCTTAAAGTCTGCAGCCTAGTCCTCAACATATAACCACAATTGGACTCAAAATTTCTGTAGCTAAGCAAGAATTTGTAGCAGTGGTGGGATTCAATTTTTTTGCTACCAGTTCTGTGGGCATGGCTTGGTGGGTGTGGCTTGGTGAGTGTGGCTTGGCTTGGTGGTCGTGGCTTGGTGGGCATGGCAGGGGAAGGTTACAGCAAAATCCTATTCCCTCCCCGCCACTAACTTGCTTTCCAGCTCTGTTCTCCTGTGCAGGGCAACAAAAGAAGACACAGCTGATCAGCTGGGACTCAGAAGGCAGAGAATAGATGAGGGTGGGGCTAAACAGAGGGTTTATTCTGAACTACTAAAAATTTCCACTATCGGTTCTCCGAACTACTCAAAATTTCTGCTACCAGTTCTCCAGAACTGGGCAGAACCTGCTGAACAGCACCTCTACATTGTAGCAATAGCACTTAGACTTATATACCGCTTTATAGTGCTTTTACAGCCCTCTCTAAGCGCTTTATAGAGTCAGCCCCTTTGCCCCCAACAATCTGGATCCTCATTTTACCCATCTCTGAGCGACTGAAGATCAGTGCTCCAGAATCCAGAATCCAGCCTCCGGAATCTGACATCAGCAAGGCAGAGGAACAGGGGGAGCCTGTTCCCAGTACATGGTTGTGCAGAGCTGCCAGAAGGCAAGAACAGTTAAGACAAAAGGGGAGACATGGAAGTAAGGCTTGGAGATGATTGGCCCCTCCCATAAGACATAAAGGAGGAGCAAAGGGACAGGAGCCTTTGCAGGAAGCAACTTTTTTCATTCTGGTCAGTGTAAACTCTGAAGCTCCGTGTTGACTTTGTGCTCCGTTTGGCCTTGTACAGCTAATTGGCAATTTAGTCATTAGCAGCATTTCAAAGGAGATAAAGGTGAGTGCTTATCAGCCTTATCTTGAAGGACTTTGGCCGACTTCAACTGCACCATTCATACCCTGTTTGGGACTCATTCTGGGCTGTGAATGCATATAATTCACAGCCATTGAAATAATTAAAAAAAGGTTTTTGGGAACAGCGTGTGATTGTTACTGTCTCAGGAAGCCTTGGTCAGAACACCTCAACTAAATGGGGACACCATTGTTCCCCACCCATACTAAGATTTTTCTGAGAAAACATTGATAAATAGGGTGGGAGATTTTTAATCTTCTCGTGCTGATCAGTGCCACATCCATGAAATGTTGAATTTCATCCTAATTATTGGGAGCTAGCCATCAATCATCCTTTAGACAAGCTCAGCCACCAACTGCTTAAAAATAATATTCCAAATCTCCTTTTCACATGTAATTATCATCCCCTCTGAAGAATTCTTCCCCACAGAGGAAAAAAATTCAGTTTTCATTCCTGCAGCAAATGAAGACTTTGCCCAATTGAAGGTGTTTTTTTTTTTTCACCAACTTTGGGAGTCAGCAAGTGAAATATTCAGGGATTAAACGAGATGTTAATGGGGGTGTTCTCGAAGGAAATATTTAGAATGGTAAAATAAAATGAAAAGGAAGTTAGTCTACTGGAGAGAATTGAAGAAGATGACCCATGGTGTTAAAAGTGAGCAATTGAGAATGGCAAGTTTCTGGTTGAGCTCCTTGGGGTTTGACTGCTAAACTGATTTCTTCCGTATGTTATATAATTCAGATAAGGGGAGGGGGGAACCAGCTGATTTTTAGCAGTGTAATTATGGAAGTTTCTGGAGAGTGGAAAAGAAAAGCTTGAAAGTGACATGACATTTTGGGGATGAAGGTTGCCCAATGTGTCACCTTATATGTGACATAGCATGACTCCTCCTCCTCCTCCTCCTCCTTTTCCTCCCCTTTCTCCATTTCCCCTTCCTCATCTCTTCCTCTTATTCCACTGTTAGCTGTGTCCTCATCAGATGAGATGGTCATTTGCATCTTGGTCATTGCTCTGAAAGCCAAACAGGACTTTGCCCATCACTCTTGCCCCATTCACTGATGGACAGCTTGGTCTTTCCTATTTTTCCCTTCAAAAAGTTCCATCCCTGGGACAACAGATCAGGATGAACAGAGCAGAATTGGATGCCTTGGGCAGCTACCGTGAGAAGTCTACCTCACTACATCTTCCCTTCCACTTCTAGAAGCCTGGAAGTCAGTAAGTTCAAGAGATCATTCTACATTTGCGGTACATCCAGGATATTTATTTATTTATTTATTTATTTTATTTCTTTATTTTATTTGTCAATCGCTTACAAGATAACAGGAATAAGTATCAACCTGAGTAAGAATACAGGAAATAGGTACGAATAAATGGGGACAATAGGACAGGGACAGTAGGCACGATGGTGCACTTATGCACGCCCCTTACGGACCTCTTAGGAATGGGGTGAGGTCAATAGTGGATAGTTTGAGGTTAAAGAAGTGGGGATTGTTTCTTCAAAACAAGCCCAGAGATCATGCTGACTTCTTCCTTGCCCTCAAATCACAGACATGGGAGCAGGCATAAACGGAGTAAGATACTATCTGGATTTTTTCCCAATTCTTCTCAGATGTCCTTTAAAGAACAGGGACAAGAGGTCAGAGGTAATTTGTGTTCTTCAAATGGAAAGGCCCCCAATTTCAGTTCCTGGTATCTCCATATCTTAAGATCAGCTAACAGCTGCACTCACTAGTTAACAGATTACAGATAATCAGAATTGGAAGGGATCTTATAGGTCATCTAGTCCAACCCCCCTGCCCAAGCGGGAGATCCTACACCATTTCTGACAAATGGCAGTCCAATCTCCTTTTGAAAGCCTCCAGTGATGCAGATCCCACAACTTCCGAGGGCAACTTCTGTTCCATGGGTTGATTGTTCTCACTGTCAGAAAGTTTCTCCTTATTTCCAGGTTGAATCTCTCCTTGTTCAGTTTCCATCCATTATTCCTCGTCTGGCCTTTGGGTGCCTTGGAAAATAGCTTGACCCCCTCCTCCTCTCTGGGGCAGCCCCTCAAATATTCAAAGACTGCTATCGTGTCTCCCCGGTTCTTCTCTTCACCAGACTAGCCAGGCCCAGTTCCTGGAACCGTTCTTCATATGTTTTAGTCTCCAGTCCCCTAATCTTCCTGGTTGCTCTTCTGGTGGGAAGGTCTTCTTTTCCAGCAACAGAAATCCATGGCTTCGTAAATTCAGCAATCCTGTGGTAAATGAACACATCCAGCGTTATAACTTCCTCGATTCTGGTGGGCTATTTAGGCAAATAAGACGAATAACAGAGAAACGCAATCCACCCACGAGAACGCGGACTACTCCTTTGTCAGAAGCCAGTTCTGTTTATGCAACTCAGTACAAGCAGTCCTCGAATTATGACCACAATGAAGCCCAAAACGTAAGACAGCCCCACTTTACAACATCTTTTGCCACACTGTTTAAATGAATCACTGCAGTTTATTAAGTGAGTAACCCAGTTGTTAAATGAATCTGGCTTCTGACTTTGTTTGTCAGAAGGTCCCAAAAAGGGGGTCCTTGAACCCGGAACACACTGCAACTGTCATAAGTACATGCCAGTTGTCAAGCGGCTGAATTTTGATCAGGTGATCACAGGAACGTTGCAACAGCCGTGTGAAATACAGCCCTAAAGTCACTTTTTTCAGGGCCATTGTAACTTTGAGCAGTCACTAAATGAAACGTTGTAAATCAAGGATTGCATGTATTCTTACTTCATGGTTAGGGCAGGAGTCGGCAACCCATGCAGCCACCAAATCACGCCCACTGAACCGGTGGTAGGCTATTTTGAAATGCACTACTGGCACATATGTGTGCAAAATGCACACTCACCAAACTGATTGTTACATCGGTTGGATCCCAAGGGCAAACCACTTCCAAAATCTTATCAAAAGATTTTTTTTACCAGGAATGACACTGACTGGAGAGGAAGCATGCACCAATTCATGGTTCTTCCAGGACCAAATTATCTTTTCATGCACATTTAAAAATATTTCCAGAATAAAGGTGTGTCTGAATTTCTTGTCCACACATTACCTTGCATGGAATTGAAACTCTCTGGACTTACAGAAATAGTTAAGAAAAAATGCAAAGGGATGGAGCAACAGGAGATTAAATAAGCAAAGAAATGCATGCTAAAATGGGTCCTTCCCAGGAAGAAAATGAGTGAGGGTCTTTCCTAGGAAGATAGGAAGCATCTCCACAGTATTTCAGGTGGGGCTGGTTTTTTTTAAACCCAACCTGGAGAAGGGAACAAAATTGAAATTTTCTTTGATATGGATTGTGCCTAACTCTGTGTAGCAGTTCTTGCACTTCATCCTTCATCCAGAGACTTCTTGTCTCTTTGTTCTCCCAGATCCTGGAAGGGACAGTTGGTTTTTCTAATCTAGAAGGAACAAATAGAAGGAAATTCAGAAAAAAGGAGAGGAAAAAATTGTTCCCACTAGAGTTTAGAACTGTCCTGTGTGGCAAAGTGCCATCTAGTGTTATCTTTAGGGAAACGGCTTGATTTTTGAACCATCACTCTGAATTTGAAGCAGGCTAACTTTAAAAAAAAAAAATATTTATTTTGTCAAGCTATTATAAGATAACAGGGATAAGTATGAACATACTTATGAATACATGATATTGGCACATATAAAGAAAAATAAAAGAAACAATAGGACAGGGACGGTAGGCACGATGGTGCGCTTATGCACACCCCCTACAGACCTCTTAGGAAAGGGGTGAGGTCAATAGTAGACACTCTAAGGTTAAAGTTTTTGGGGTTTGGGGAAGAAACCACAGAGTCAGGTAGAGGATTCCAGGCATTGGCCGCTCTGTTGCTGAAGTCATATTTCCTTCAATCGAGTTTGGTGTGGTTTACCTTGAGTTTGTATCTATTGTGTGCTCTTGTGTTGTTCTGGTTGAAGCTGAAGTATTTATTGACAGGTAGGACATTGCAATGTATGATTTTATATACTATACTTAGATCGGACCGAAGGCGGCCTAGTTCTAGGTTTTCTAGGTCTAGAATTTCAAGTCTGGTGGCATAAGGTATACTGCAACATAGAGTAGAGGAGGGGAGAACTCTTCTTGTGAAATATTTCTGGACTTTCTCAACTGTATTAATATCAGATTTGCTGACCTTTATGTTCCGTTTCCTCCAATCATTATGTTGTTTCCACCAGTTCAAGTGCTGTTTGACAGTTAGAATCAGTGGAACAACTTGCCTCCAGAAGTTGTAAATGTTCCAACACAGGAAGTTTTTTAAAAGATGCTGGATAACCATTTGTCTGAAGTGATGTAGGGTTCCCTGCCTAGGCAGGGGTTGGACTAGAAGACCTCCAAGGTGCCTTCCAACTCTGTTATTCTATTCTAAATCCAAAGCCCTAAAGGTGTAGTTTAATAAATGAAGCTCTCTTTCAGCTTCCCACACTGCCTTCTTTCCAACAGATATTTATTTCACTCAGTCTCCATTTCTTCCAAAACCAAGTCACTTATCCAAATGGGCCAATTCCAGTGTTTACTCAATACATAATCATCCAAAATATTTCCCACATTCTTTAAATCTGTAGTTTTAACCTTTTAGTCTCGTATTCCCCATGTTAAATTTTCAGGAGTCTAGGAGTCACTTTTCCTTTGGTCAGTAGATGGTGATCTCAACTTAGTTTTCAGCTTAAGGCTCTTTAAAATTCTTTTTCGCAGCTTATGGAATTATTTTTAGAGTCTCTTCTAGGATTTCCCCCCTTCCTCTCCCTCAGGGTAACTTTTAAAATAAGAATTATCTCACCCAGTGACACAGTCTCTGTTCACCAACTTAGATGTTGGTCTTAGATGTTCCATGGCTGTCCCAACTTCATGGCAGTCATCTTGGGCATCTGTTCTCTTTGTCTTGGCGTAGAGGAAAAAACTCGGATTCAACAGAAGTTTGAAATCTCTCCTGTGGCCTCACAGAGCTTCCTTCCTTAGCTTTGTCTCCCCTTCAGGGAGGCTTAGGCTCCTGTTGGAGTCCACAAACAGGAAGAAGGCAGAGCAGGAACGGAGAGGTCCATTTCACTGCATCTTGGTACTGTAGCAACCTCAGGTGAACTTTTTTCCTTCCCCTTCTCCTTCCCTTCCCATCCTCCTGCATTCTCTCCTGTTCTTTTCCTTGCTCCCCCTTCCCTCCCGATCCCCTGTTTTTGCAGGAAACCAAGTCATTGAGCTCTGACCTCAAACCGGGGTCATGAAACTCCTAGCTAGGTGCTTTGGGCGTCCGCAGAGTCCTTGGGTGTTCCTTCACCAAGCCAAGAGATGCATGGCTTCTTTGATCCCTTCCTATTACGAAGTGGTGAATCGGGGTGACCAGGAAGTGCCTGAGTATTTCAACTTTGCAAGTGATGTGGTGGACAAATGGATGCAAGAGGAAAAGGTAACATTTTGGGCTCCTCTTGGGAGGGAAAGGACCACAACTAGATAGGGCATGGAGTTATTGTTGGAAGCATGAAAGCTTTGATGTCCTCTGGGGCAGGGGTCCCCAACCTTGGCAACTTTAAGACTTGTGGACTGAGGAATTCTGGGAGTTAAAGTCCACAAGTCTTAAAGTTGCCAAGGTTGGGGACCCCTGATGTTGATAGTGGTGAAGATGTTGAATTCCCTGGGGTTGAAGTCCACAAGTCTTAAAGTTGCCAAGGTTGGAGACCCCTGCTCTTGGGGCGGGGGGGAATCACAGAAGGGAGGATGTGCTGGTTTCTTTACTTCCCGGTGAGTTTTTTTTTTTTCTTTAGCAGTTGACCATGAGATCTTGTTTGGATTAGGACAGGTTTTCAGCTACCACTCCTTGAATTTTAACTTCTTGGGTTTCCCACTAGGATGGAAAGAGAGCTCACCACCCAGCCTTCTGGTGGGTCAACAGTCAGAACAAAGAGGTGAAGTGGAGCTTTGAGGAGCTGGCTTTCTTGTCCCGAAAAGCTGCCAATGTCCTCTCTGGTCCATGTGGCTTGCAAAGAAGGGACAAAGTTCTGATCGTTCTGCCCCGCATTCCAGAGTGGTGGCTACTCGTTCTGGCTTGTATGCGAACAGGTTCGTAAATGTTATAGAGAATATTAGCTAAGGGTGGTCTTCCTAAGAATGTCAGTGGACTTTCCAAAGAAGTGTCCCAGGGGACAGTCTTCCTAAAAATGTCAATGAATATTCTATCTACCTCCCATGTATTCTGTAGGGTAGGATAGGATGAGCAACATTGGGAAGCTCAAATTCATAAACTAAGCAATGACAGATTTGCAACTATGTTTTTCTGTATCACCATTTCCCAACCCGGGAAAGGCCCAGTCACCCAGATACATTAGACCAAACTCTCATCCTCTTTGGTCAATGTGGCCATGTTGGAAAACCCATCAAAAGGAGCTGGTACCAGATAGAGGAACCCTACACTAACTTCACTTTATTTATGAAATAGTCCTTTCATAATGGTTTCTCTGATCACTTTCTTCCCTTCTCCTTTCCTAGGGATTATTTTTATTCCTGGAACCCCTCAGATAACAGCTAAAGACATTTCCTACAGAATTCAAGCTTCCAAAGCCAAAGGCATTGTTGTGGCCGAACAGTCTGTCGATGCAGTGGATTCAATCATATCTGAATGCAAATTTCTGAAAACCAAGCTTGTTGTGTCCAATAAAGGCAGAGATGGCTGGCTGAAATTCAGTGACTTATTACAGTACGTAGTCCAATAAAAGTTAGAACCACATCACCGTCTACTGGGTTGGAGTATTATTTTTATTGGACCATATAAGAAGCCAGTTTGCTTTAGTGGTTAGGGCACCAGGCTGGAAAGTGGGAGTCTGGGAGTTCTAATGCTGATTTAGCCATGAAAGCCAACTGGGTTGCGTTGGGCCAATCATCAGAAGATGGTGAGTTACAGTCCTGCCTTAGGCATGAAAGTCAACTGGGTGGCTTTGGATCAATCACCAGGAGACTGGGAGTTCTAGTCCTGCCTTAGGCATGAAAGTTAGCTGGGTGACCTTGGGCCTTCTTCTCCTCCCAACTCACTTCACTGGGTTGTTGTAGGGAAAATCAAAGAAGGAAGGAGTTATGTGTGTGTCCACCACCTTGAGTTATTTATATCATTACATAATAAAGGCGGGGTATCAATTAAATAAAAATAAATCAGAAGCAAGGTTGGTTGTTTCAACAAGCAGGTGTTCCACATTCCTTAAGTTCTAGTTATAAATATCTGCATTGCATTCTTGACTAAAATGCTCTGAATTTCTTGGAAGAGTTGCTGATGCTGCCTTCTGGATGTGGAGAAAGTCCCCGAAACTCCACTTGTGGATAAATCCCAATTGTGATAGAAAACCTGCCAGCCACCTGTCCCAAAATGTCCCTTTCCACTCTAATTGTACATCAAGACTAACCTGCTTGTTTTCCAGAGCAGCCTCTGGTGACCACGATTGTGTCAAGTCGCGAAGTGAAGAGTTAATGCTGATCTACTTTACGAGCGGAAGTACCGGGTCGCCCAAAATGGTGGAGCATTGCCACTCCAGTTATGGCATTGGATTTACATCCAGCAGCAGGTAATATCATGGCATGCTTTTGAAGACCTGGGTTATTTATTTTATGATTGACTTGACTTGACTTGACTTGATTTGACTTGACTTGACTTGACTTCTGACTTCTGACTTCTGACTTCTGACTTCTGACTTCTGACTTCTGACTTCTGACTTCTGACTTCTAACTTTTGACTTCTAACTTTTGACTTTTGACTTGACTTGAACTGCACTGGTGTGAACTGAATTGAACTGAATTGTTGCCTCACATCTCACTTCAAGGTGACTCTGGGCGACTTACAGCATTATAGGTAATCCTCGACTTATGACCACAATTGAGCCCAGAATTTATGTTGCTAACTGAACAATTTGTTAAGTGAGTTTTGCCCCATTTTATGACTTTTCTTGACACATTCATTAAGTGAATCACTGCAGTTGTTAAGTTAGTCACACAGTTGTTAAGTGAATCCGGCTTCCCCATTGCCTTGGCTTGTCAGAAGGTCACAAAAGGGGATCACGTGACCTTGGGATATTGCAAAACAAAATCAAAAAAATTGGGTGTGACTCACTTAACCATCACCTTGCTGAACCATGAACGTTGAGGTCTCAATGGTGGTTGTAATTCAAGGACTTCCTGTACATTTTTTTTTCGAGCAGGCACTGGATGAATCTGTCTTCTTCAACTGTGTTCTGGAATACCTCAGATCCAGGATGGGTGAAAACAGCTTGGAGCAGCTTATTTGGCCCATGGATCCATGGGTCATGTGTCTTTGTACATCATCTACCCCAGTTTGAACCAACAGTCATATTAAATGTAAGCATGTCCATTTGTATTTCAAGTGAACTGGAAGTAGTGTATATAGACATAATAGAAATCAGGCATACCAAAGGTGCTTTTTCAGGAGGCAACTGGACTTTCTTTGAAGAGGTTTCACTTCTCCTCCAAGAAGCTTCTTCAGCTCTGTCAGGACAGTGAGGAATGGAAGGATTTATATCTCTTGCAGACAGCTGGTCATTTACTTTATTTTATTTTATTGTCATTGCACCTCGTACAATGAAATTAAATACCATCTTCAGTGTACAATTTATGACTATGAAAATAAACACAAACACACATCCTTCACATTCTATACCTTGAATTGAAAACCCCTGAGAGAGCACCAACACTGCAATATACAGTAAAATTCAACTGCCCTGGGATAGAAGCTGCTTTTCAGCCTATTTGTCCTTGTTTTTATTATTGTCCTGCCAGATGGTAATAGTTCAAAAAAAGGATTCCCAGGATGAGATGGATCTTTGAGGATGCTTTGAACTTTCTTCAGGCAGCAGGAGCTCTAAAGCTCTTCCAAAGAAGGGAGAGGGCAACCCATGATCTTCTGGGCAATGACATTAACCCTCTGGAGCACTGTCCTATCTGCCACTGTGCAGAGAAGATTATTCTCAATGGGAAAATTGGCAAAGAACATACTGAAATACTTATAGAGACCCTACAGAGTAGAAGGCATCTAAGTAAAAGACAAGGACCTCACCATTTTGATCCCAGCTTACTAGAAATGTTCTCTTCATTGTTCCTGCTTTGATTTTGTGTACTTCACTCAGTTTGAGAAGGTTCACATCACCTATTAAAAAAGAGCTAGATAATTTATGGTTCAGCGGGTTGTAGAAATGCAAGCATTGTCTAAGTATCTTGGGTGAACCAGCTAAAATTAGAAGAGGATGTTTGTAGCTCAGGGTTGAACGATGGGGTTCTTAGGAGTGTCTGAGCTTGGTGGTTTCCGTGCAGATGTTTCATTACCCAACTAGGTAACATAATCAGTGTTTAAAGGGAGTGGGGTTTGTGGAGTGGGGAAGAAGGAGACGGAGGAGGAAGATGAGGAAAAGGAGAAGGAGGACTATGGGATCTTTGCTGCTCTCTGAGTCGTTTTCTTGAAGACATTTTATTACTAAACTAGGTAACATCATCAGTGCTAGACTTACCTAGTTTGTTATGAAATGTCTGCAAAAAAAAAAACAAGCTCAGAGAGCACCAAGGACCCCTCAGGCCAACATTGTTGCATGTAAAATTTTAAACAGATGCAGCAACTATTTCTAAACTTTACTTTAAGATTTAGCATGTTCTAGGAACTCAGCCCTGCCTCTCTTAAACTTCAGGCCAGATCATTTCCATCTTACAAAAATCATCTTGATTGCATATTATTTTAACTGCATACACATTTTCTTCGTGTTGTTTGCATATTCATTTTCTCCATCTAGACCCTGGCGAAGTATCCAGTCACAACTTTCTGTACCGCTCCTACTGCATTTAGGATGATGGTTCAGCACAATGCCACCAGGTATTTTTTTGCCACAAAATATGAAACATGAAGGCTAGAAGGTCAACATGAAAATGGGAACTCTAGAAATTTAATGGAATTGGCTAGGGTGCCTTTGCTCTGTTGTTTTTTTTCTAGGAAGTTGTGAATTTTCTCATCCATTTTTTCAATATGATTTCCTAAGATTGCCTCCTTGCACAACTGAATGTGTTCCCATATAGTGTATATTTCTTTGTGTCATGAAGCAGAGTTGAACTTGAGGGTTCCATTGTTGGACCCCATTTATCTGAGATAAAAGACTTGACTGAAAACAATTCATTTAGTGACCATTCGAAATTACACTGCACTGAAAAAAAGTGACTTGTGACCATTGTTCACACTTACAAATCTTTCCAGCATCCCCATGATGGTGTGATCAAAATTCAGATGCTTGGCAACAGGTTCCTATTTATGACCGTGGCTGGGTCCCATGGTTATGTGATCCAAATTCAGACACTTAGCAACTGACTCATATTTATTTTATTATTTATTTTATTTATTTGATTTGTCAATAGGTATAAGAATAAACATGAGCATGAATCCAGGAAATAGGTATGAATAAATGGGGATAATAGGACAGGGACGGTAGGCACGATGGTGCGCTTATGCACGCCCCTTACGGACCTCTTAGGAATGGGGTCAATAGTGGTTAGTTTGAGGTTAAAGGAGTGGGGGTTAGAGGATGTAACAGCAGAGTCAGGTAGTGCATTCCAGGCATTGACCACTCTGTTGTTGAAGTCGTACTTTCTGCAATCAAGTTTGGAGCAGTTTACTTTGAGTTTGTATCTGTTGTGTGCTCTTGTATTGTTGCGGTTGAAGCTGATGTAGTCATTGACTGGTAGGACATTATAATAGATTATTTTGTGTACTGCACTTAAGTCCAACTGTAGGCAGCATAGTTCAAGGTTGTCCAAGCCCAAAATCTCAAGCCTGGTGGTGTAGGATATTCTGTTGTGAGCAGAGGAGTGTAGTACTCTTCTCGTGAAATACTTCTGGACTCGCTCAATTGTATTAACGTCCAACATACAGTGCGGATTCCAGACTGATGAGCTGTATTCAAGTACTGGTCTAGCAAAGATTTTGTATGCCCTAGTTTGCAAATCAGTCTTACTGGAGGAGAAGCTTCTTAAGATTAGATTTACAACTCTTGAAGCTTTTTTGGTAATGCTATTGCTCTGGCGCTTAGGTCATTTGATATGAGTACTCCAAGGTCCTTGACAGAGTGAGGGTCGTCAACAAGGTCATATCCATCTAGCTTGTATTTGGTGTACTGATTTTTTTCACCAATGTTTAGGACAAAGCATTTGTTGGTCGAGATTTGGAGTTGCCAACTGTTTGACCATTCAGACACATAATCAAGTTCTATTTGAAGGACAGTAGCATTGTCAGTGGTGTTGAATAGTTTTAGGTTATCAGTGAAGAGGATGCAGTTTATAATGGTTTTATGAATTTATGACGGTTTTATGAATTTATGAGTGTTCTTTTGCCATCCAGAAGTCACATTTCCTTCCAAATGTATGCAAAATCAACTCACCAAAGAAAAAGCGAACTATTTATTGTCTTTGTTTCTTTCCAAGCTATAAATTCAGAAGCTTGAAGCACTGCGTGACTGGTGGAGAACCACTCAATCCCGAAGTGTTTGAGCAGTGGAAGACTCAGACTGGATTGGATATTTATGAAGGATATGGACAAACCGAAACGGTATATTCATTTCAATAAAAGAGAATGTCTGTAGCTCAAGGTTCAACTAAACTTGGTTGTTTTCTTGGAGACGTTTCATTACCTAGCTAGGTAACATCATCAGTACTGGTGAGTGTGGGCTGTTTCATATTCAGTATCTTGCCCCATCAATATTGATAAGGGAGTAATTTTCTCCTTGGTAGCTCCATAAATAGGGCATTGTTTTCTACTAGATAGTTTGTCTGGTGTTAATCCCTGATTATCTGGGTACTGATTGTTAGAGAGGGAGTATTTTCTTCTTAGGACCTTCTTTTTGACTCTTTGTTGTTGTTAGTTGCAAAGTCGTGTCCAACCCATCATGACCTCATGGACAATGTTCCTCCAAGCCTTCCAGTCCTCTACCATCCAGCTCCCTCCTTCTCTGCCATCCCCCTTCTTCTTTTACCCGCCATCATTCCCAGCATTCGGCTCTTCTCCAGGAATTCCTTCCTTCTCATGACATGGCCAAAGTCTTTGAGTTTCATTGTCAGGATCTGGCCTTCTAAAGAGCAGTCAGGGTTGATCTTCTCTAGGACTGACCAGTTGGATCACCTTGCAGTCCAAGGGACTCGCAGGAGTCTTCTCCAGCACCATTTTTTGTCTCTTAGTAAATTTTATTGTTTCTTTTGAACAGTTTACGATTTATTTCTATGTGTCCCCCCCACCAACACTTCATAGGGCAAGCTATTGTATATAAACAGACAGCACACTCACTAGAACTGATGATGTTAGCTCAGTGGATAATGAAAGGTCCACAAGCCAACAACTGGTCTCAAGGAGCACCAAGGATTCCACAATAGATTCATTTTCATTTCCCCAAAAGTTGTGTCTGATCCCATCTCCTGATTGTCACCATGGTCCTGACAGCTTGTGTCCCATCCTCCTCTCTCTTGCAGGTAACAATCTGTGCGAATGTCCAAGGAATGAAAATTAAGTCTGGCTCAATGGGAAAAGCATCTCCACCCTATGATGTCCAGGTAAGAAGGACCAATCTTGTTATTCAGTACAATACAAAAATTAAACGTAGGCTGTTGTAATGTTGTGGTTAATTATGTCGCAGTCTTTTTGGTTTTATTTTTTTACTTTATGCTAGTCACAACCAAAAGAAAAAATATATACTTTACAGGTATATTAGTTGGGTAATGAAACAACTTACAACCACAGTTGGGGTTCTGTTGCCAAGTGTCATGTCCCTGGTGGAGACTGACTCCGAGGGAGAGGAGGAACTGCCGACAGGGAGTGGGAGTGTGGAGGTTGTGGAGGAGGCTGGGGAAGGGCAGAGGCCAGCTGGGCAGCCAGAGGAAAACCCAGGCCCATCCCTTCTCCATCCTAGGGCACGCAGGGAGGAGAGGATAAGGGAGAGATGTGAATGGCATGGTCTATGGGGGAGGAAAGGGCCTTGATCCTCTTCATGGGCTGCAGCAGTGAGAACTGGTTAAAAGGATGGACATGCATATGGGCCAGTGCTGGAAACAAAACATGGAAATATCTCTAGTCTGTCATTCCTCTCTGAGTTTGGCGTCCTTCCCAGTGTGTGTTCCGATATCTGTGGACGTCTTCAAGCCCTTATCTTGCCTGGTTCCTTTAATTGCTTCAGTGTGGTTTGTGTTGTTTTTGCTATTTATAATTTGTAGACATTTTTCGTTTAAATGGCATTTCCTCCTTTTCGTAACTGCTTGTGGGGGAGGTTTTTTTGTCTCCAGTCAAGGATATTTGGAGCTTTGAAGCAAAGTGAAGGAATAAAAGGGGATTCACCTGTTTTTGTGACTATGTTTATTTTGTATCCCACCTGGGTCATCACACCAAGCAAAGTGGCTGTTAAGTGAAGGATGAATGATTTTACAACTGTTTTTTCCCCCAAGGTTGTTGTTGTTAACTGAATCATGTGGTCCTTAAGTGAGTCCGGCTTCTTCCAATGACTTTGCTTTTTGAAAGTCAGCTGGGAAGGTCTCCAATGTCAATTGGACAGCTACTGGACCAAGATGGTATAAGGATTCTTCTCTTGGGCAGGGAGTTGGCTCCAACAATAAACACAATCAGAGCAATGCTTTTTATTTATTTATCATATTTCTACACCATCTGACTTGACTAAGGGATGCTTTGCTTTTATTTCTGAAGGTAATTGATGATGAAGGAAATATTCAGCCCCCCGGGAAAGAAGGAGACGTGGCCATTAGAATCAAACCCAAACGACCATTCTGTCTTTTCTTGAAATACACAGTAAGTATGATTTTTTTTAACACTTCAGCAAATGGGATTAGTATGTATTTATTCCAGGTTGTATACTTTATACCGGAGGTCTCCAAACTTGGCCACTTTAAGACTTGTGGACTTCAACTCCCAAAATTCATTAAAAGGTTTTTGCTGTTTCATGTTTGTTTCCTTGGAGCAAGGTTTGGGTCAGAACAAGAGGTCTGTAAGGGGTGTGGCATAAGAGCACCAACATGCCTACCATCCCTGTCCTAATGTACCCAGTTCATGTAATCACGATCATGTTCCAATTATACCTGTTATCTAATACATACTTGACAAATAAAATAAATTCTCAGAATTTTAACCAATGGCCACACTAAGCTGAAAAAATCCCCAGAATTGTAGTCTGCATGACTGGAAGTCATTGAACGTAGAAATGGTGGGTCATGGACTCATTGTTGGTTCTTTCCAGGATAACCCAGAAAAAACTGCAGCCACTGAACGTGGGGATTTTTACATCACCGGAGACAGAGCGGTCAAAGATGAAGAAGGCTATTTTTGGTTTGTTGGGCGGTCCGACGACATCATCAGTTCCTCAGGGTAGGTTTCCTTTTTCTACACCGAGGTTGGTTTCTTTCCTTCAACTCTTCACAGAAGAGTTAAACACAACAACCGTCTGTTTTAGATATCGCATTGGCCCTTTTGAAGTGGAGAGTGCTTTGATGGAACACCCAGCAGTGGTCGAATCCGCTGTTGTCAGTAGCCCAGATCCTATTAGAGGAGAGGTAAGCTGGGCCCTTATGCCATCAATTATACAATAGAAGAAAATATTTGTAGCTCAAGGTCAAACTGTGGGTCCTTGGTGCTCTCTGAGCTTGGTTGTTTTCTTGCAGACATTTCATTACCAAACTAGGTAGCATCCTCCGTGCTAGAAGGGCATGGGGTTTGCAGAGAGAAGTGGAAGAAAGGGAAGGATGATGACTGAAGAATTCTTGGGGCTCTCTTGGCTGTTTTCTTGCAGACGTTCCATTACCCAACTATGTAATATCATCAGCTCAAGTTAGGAAACCTCAAATGAGGAAATCATCAGCTCAAGTCAGGAAACCTGACTAGGTCACATCCCTCACTCCCACTGGGAATGTTACAGCAACTAGTTGGGTAATGAAATGTTTGCCAGCCAACAACCACGCTCATCAAGATCTCCACAAATCATGTTACATGTACAAAGAAACACCCAGTAATGTAAATGTAAATAAATTAATGTAAATTGAGGACTCCTTGTAGTTAGTCACTCCTCAGGAACCGTTTCCCAAGCAATCTGCAAGAAAGAACAGTGAATAGACTGAACAGACAGAAGAAGTCAGCTGCTGGGCAAAAATGGGAAATAGCTGCAGTAGGAAGTTAATTTACAAGAGCAGATCAGAATTGGAGGCTCACCTGCATTGGCTAATCTGAACCAGGATTGAGATAAGTCACGGAGTAACTTTACAACCTGTTTCTCAAGGCATTCACTGCCAGGTATGTTTGTGCCCATACAGGTGGTCAAAGCATTTATCATCTTGTCTCCTGATTTTCTATCCCATGATCCAGAGGCATTAATCCAAGAACTCCAGGACTATCTGAAAAAATCTACAGCTCCATATAAATATCCCAGGAAGGCAAGTGGGAGCGGGACAGTTGCAGAAAAGAATGATTGAACTTTGCAAGCTCTTTAGCTCTGGGTTGATGAGTGGATGTTTGGTGGCTTTGTGAAATACAGCATGGGGGTGAGGAAGGGAAGCACAGGATATGACATCAGCCCTTCAAGGTAGGCTAGCCTAGGATGCCCATTGTGAATGCTAAATATTATTTTTATTGCCTGCAGCCCTCGAACTATAACCATCATTGAGCAAAACCTTTGTTGCTAAGTAAGACAGTTAAGTGAATGTTCTCCTATTTTACGATCTTTCTTGCCCCAGTTCTTAAGTTAAGCATTGCAGGTATTAAGTGAATCACATGGTTGTTAAGTGAATCCAGCTTCCCCGTTGACTTTGCTTGTCAGAAGATCGTAAAAGGGGATCACATGACTCTGAGACATTAATAGGAGTCAGTTGCCAAGCATCTGAATTTTGATCATGTTATTATGCAATGGCCGTAAATGCAAAAAATGGAAATTAGTCGATTTTTTTTCAATACTATTGCAATTTTGAATGGTCAGTAAACAAACTATTGTAAGTCTCGAGGACTACCTCTATAAGGTTATAGTACCCAAATCTTGCACATCCTCTCCAGTGGTGGTATTCAGCCGGTTCGCACTGGTTTACACGATCCGGTAGCAAGGATTTGGCATGGGTCACCAAACCAGTAGTAAGTTCTGGATGGCCACACCCCTGACCCAGTTGCCTGGTCGCCGTTGGGTCGTTTGCCCTACTCACCTGATGCTCGCTCACCCCGCCCACCTGACGCTCGCCCCTTTAGGTATTTCTTTCCTTTTTTCCCTTCCAACAATCAGCTGTTCATACAATCAGCCATGCCGGGATTCCCCTTGCTGAGGTCCAGAAAGGTAAAAAATGGAGGGAGGGGCTCAGTTCCTCCCTCTCCATATTTTGCCATCCTGAGCCTCAGAGGAGCCTTCTGGGAGTAAAAACACCCCCCCTCAGAGGCTCTTCTTAGGCCCAGAAGGCCCCCAAAATGGGTTGGGGGGATAACTGCAAAAATAAAGGCATGCCCACCCAGTCACATGGCCATGCCCACTTAACCACATCCACCAAGCCACATCCATAGAACCGGCACTAAAAAAAAATTGAATCCCAACACTGCTATTCTCTTTATTTTCATGAGAACTAGCAAGGATCTTATCTGGGACCCTTTCTTTTTACAATAGATTTTTTAAAATAAAGATGATCATGTATGAAATAAAAATGAAAATAAGGATAATGGGGAAAGAAAAATAAGAGATAAAAGGGAAGCGGAAAAAAAACATGGACTTCCAACTTTCTTGAGTGCAGTTAAAGTATACCCTAAAGTCACAACCTCAAGTTTTTAATTTTAGCAACATAATGAATGTCTATAAAAGTCGCAGTGGCACAGTGGTTAGAGTGCAATACTGCAGGCTCCTTCTGCTGATTGTCAGCTGCCTGCAATTTGGCGGTTCAAATCTCACCAGGCTCAAGGTTGACTCAGCCTTCCATCCTTCTGATGTTGGTAAAATGAGGACCCAGATTGTTGGGGGCAACAGGCTGACTCTGTAAACCGCTTAGAGGGGGCTGTAAAGCACTGTGAAGTGGTATATAAGTCTGCTCTTGCTTGGGAAGGAAGGGAGGGAGGAAAGGAGGCATAGTGGCAGAATGGTTAGAATGTAGTTAGAATGCTTATATTATTATTAACACCTTGTTAGACTTTAATTATAAATTCACATCATTCTTGTCGAGCAAATCTCAGCTATTACATGACCTAATACGTCATATCATTAAATTCATTATAATCAATTGTAACAGATCATTACCTTATCCTTACTATTATGTTATATTTATATTATAATATATTTTATTTCCCTATTTTCTTATCTAGCCATTGATAAAATAAATCCCAAATTTTATAATATTCTTTATCTTCTTGCTCTCTAATTGCTAATGTCAATTTACTCATTTCTGCACATAAGATTTTTTTTCCTTTATAATTTTTCCCGAACAGATTGAATTTGTCCAAGAGCTTCCCAAAACAGCAGCTGGAAAAATTAAACGGAGTGTCTTGCGGAAACAAGAATGGAGTGAAGTCAAACGCCGGCTTGACCTTCCCAAATAAAACTTGTTTCCATTCTCTGCTGTCCCATTTTCATTCGTTGTATTATTCCAAGCCAATTGATCCCATGCTAGAAGGTTTTAAGTCCAATTTAGGGTCGTTGGTGAGTGGCATTCAAAAGACTTGAGCTGTTCTTATAATTACAGATTGACATGGAAAAAGATGATATGCTTTGATTGATTTGATTAATTTGATTTTTCATGACAGAGAAGAACAGCACTAATAGAGAACATCTTCTTTTAGGCATGGATTTAATGACATGTAGTCCCCAACTTACAACAGTTGGTTTCGTGACTGTTGAAAGTAACAATGGCACCCAAAAAAGTGACTTATGACCATTTTTCACACTTACAACCATTGCAGCATCCCCAATGGTCACATGAACAAAATTCAGATGCTTGGCAACTGACTCATATTTACGATGATTGCAGTGTCCCAGGGTCATGTGATTTCCCTTTTGTGACCTTCTGACGACAAGCAAAGTCAATAACTTTTATAACACAAAAGTAACACAACTGCAGTTAACAACTGCAGTGATTCACCTTAACATCCATTGCAAGAAAAATGGTAAAATGGGGCAAAGCTCATGTAACAAATGTCTCACTTATCAACAGAAATTTTGGGCTCAGTTGTGGTCATAAGTTGAAGATTTATGGCACTCTTTTTTCTAAGGTGAAATCAATTTCCTGAATAGTTTGATGAGCTTGTGGGCTAATAGCCAATACAAAATAAACAAGGAAACTGTCATTTCATAATGACAGTTTCAAATAATCAAGAAAGTCCAAAATCTCATGAAAAGCTCCACAACTCTATTTCATTTTAAGTTAAAAAGACACTTTTAAATACATTAAAATTTGGAACAGCCTGCTCATCTTTTTCTTCAGTTGATCCCAACCTCCTTACCTTCCTCCCTTCTTTCCCTCTCTTTCTCTTTTCCTTCCTTCACTCCCTTCCTTCCTTCTCTTTTTCTCCTTTCCTCTTTTTCTGTCCTTCCTTCACTCTTTCCCTTATTTCTTGTTCTCTTTTTCTTTTCCTCCCTCCCTCCCTTTCTTCCTTCATTCCAACTTTCTCTCCTCCCTTCTTTCATTCTTTTTCTTCCTTCCCTGTCTTTCTCTCCTTCCTTTTTTCTTTTTCTTCCTTCTTTCTCTTTTTCTCCTTTCCTCACTTTCTGTCCTTTCTTCACTGTCTCTTGCTTCTTTGTTCTCTTTTTCTCTTCCTCTCTCCCTCCCTTTCTTCATTCCATCTTTCTTTCTTTCTTTCCTTCCTTCTTTCATTCTTTTCCTTCCTTTCTTCCAACATCTGCCTCTCCCAGGACCTTAGGAAATACTTGTTAGGTGGATACAAATGACAAATTCAGTCTGAACACCTGGCTGACTGTATGACCAACCACAGTAATTACATTCATCACAAATTTCACCTATTCAATTGCTTTTGAATCATAAATACTATCACCCACATTCATGCTTGTAATTTTAGTTAATATGGGATATACTAGCTGTAATTTTATTTTTCCCCCTCTGATTTTAATGCCTTGTTTTAGTATAACTCAATGATATTGCAAAAAAACAAGCCTTCTCATTGTAGCATGTAAAAGTTGATTAAAGGAATAAGTTTAAATGCAGCTTTAGAAGTAAACGTTTAGCACATTAAAAAAATTAAGCAGCTGCTATTATTGTTTGAACAGTTGAGTGAATGTTTGTATTCTTCCACCCTATTTCTAATTCCTACCCTTCCTTTATTGTCTAGTCTGCAAAAAAACCTTTTTTTTAAAAACAAGGTTTGTCTATACTCATGTCAGAATAAGATGCAATAAAGATCTAAGGAATCTTGTCAGACCATCCAGGTTATCACTCCTCTGGAAAACATAAACCTTGAATTGTCTGGGTTAAAATTATTGCATAATTCAGTGTTCTGCCAGTAGCCACTGGAAAAGCATGAAAGAGGCAGGGGGGGAAGAGAAAGCTTTGTTGAAGGATTGAAATCCAAGGTCCCAAAAGATTGAATTACCTTGCTACGTTGGAAACAAAAAATCAAGCTTCAAAGATAGATGTCCAGAACTAATGGGACAAATGTAAATTTCCAAGACATCTGACCTGTGAACTCAAGAGATGGACTTAGCAAAAAAAAAAAAAAATCAAGATAACCAGAACTTTATGTGTTGTTTGCTGTGTTTATTTTTGGGCCAGAGTTCATAGTTTTCTCCTTTGAAAGGAGGAGTCAATTTTAGGATAATATTTTACAAGCACATCAGTTATTAAAGGAAAGACTTGGTGAGCAGTTTTGGATTGCACTGTATCCCTCAACCATGGAATTATATCTAAGGGGTAACTTGTCCAGTTAGTTTTCTCCAAAGAAAACGGAGTTACATTTTGAAACAGCCAGACAACTTGGAAAGGCAACCAACATTACAAAGAATTTTCACAAATTTTGAGTTCTCCAACCAGATTCTTCGAAATTAGCACATCTTGCAGGTCAGTTTATGTGAGGATCAACCTCATGTTCCATGTTCAGCTTGAACCAAATTGCAAATTTAGTTCTGTCTTCCCACCTATTGTTGAAGTTATAAAGTGGGTTAGTAGGAGCATGCCCTCTGGGGAAGGACTAGCTTCCTGAGTTGAAATGTTCCTTCCCCAAATTGCCCCCAAATCTTCAACAGGGCATTGCCAATGTTAGCTGAAATGATGCCATCCAGTTGTTGTTGACTCTTAGCAGCCGCAGAGAAAGGCTTTCTTCAAAAGTCCCAACTTGGTCTCTCAACTCTTCCCCTTTTTATGTACATTTTTAAAAAGGGATACAGAAAACAGAAAAAACAAATTAATATAAAAGGAAGGAAAGGAAGGAAGGAAAGAAGGAAGGAAGGAAGGAAAGAAGGAAGAAAATGGATGAGGGAAGAAAGGAAGGAGGGAGGAAAGGAGATGGATGAAAAGGAAAAAAGGGAGGGGGGAGGAAGGAAGGAAATGGATGAGGGAAGAAAGGAGACGGGTAAGAAGGGGAAAAAAGAGAGGGGGAGGAAGGGAGGGAGGGGATGAATGAGAGAAGAAAATGGGAGGGAGGGTTCAATTTCCTTTGCAAATATAAGTACAATTACAAAATTGTCTCTTAATCAATGAGGTCACTTTTTTCAATTATCCTTTCCCCCCCCTAATCCTTAAAACCCATAAGTCATAGGTGCATGATTTTCCATTTCATGCCAAGTCTATAAAGGATGGGCAGCCAGCCATAAATGTAGATGATGTTCATTTGGCAAGTTTCATCATCTTCATCAACCATTTCCTCCATTGTGGATATGCTTGAATCCTCCCACTGTTGAGCATGTGGAAGAAAAGAAATGATTCTGGATTCGGTTGTATTTTAAATCTCCAAAATCTTCTGAATTAATATATATGTATTTGTGTCTGTATTTTCTTTTTGGCTTTTTTTTTATACACGCACCAAACATGATAAACCACGTCCCTTCATTCTCTTGAGTCTTCAACACTTTCAACAGCAAACATGTTTATTTGACAGGATGATTATAAAAACTTGCAACAAGAAATACTTCTGGAGAACTTTGATTTCCCTGCTGATTTTGATACTATGGTCTTGTCCTTTTTAATCTCCTTCAGTCTTGCAGATTAAGTCTCTGTAAGCTAATATTGGCTAAAACCATTGCATTTCCCCCACTTTTTCCCAGCCATGAAAACTTCACTTGCTTTCTACACAATATGGAAAAAGATCCCTACGTTATTTCCAAGGTGTTCCAGATATCTCAGCTCTCCTATATCTGCACAGTACAAAGCTATAAGCCAGGGACAGGACCAACTACCAGAGTATTTTAACTTTGCCAGTGATGTGCTGGATAAATGGACTCAAATAGAAAAGGTAAAAAATATTGCCTCTTTTTAGTCAGGTCTTTCTTTGTTTTAAAAGCATTGCCATCACTCTGAATGGGCTTTGCGACACAAACACTTCATTATTTTTTTGCAGACGTTTCATTACCTGGCTAGGTAACCACATCAGGGCTGGAAGGGAGAGGGGTTTGTAGAGAAGAGGAGGAGAGGAAGGAATATGGGGTCCTTTCTGAGCTTGCTTGTTTGTCTTGCAGATGTCTCATTACCCAAACTAGGTAACACCAGCAGTGCTAGGTGATGATGCTACAAATGAAACATTTGCAAGAAAACAAGCAAACTCAGAGAGCACCAAGAACCCCTCAAGTAATTTGATATAAGAGGGGTGGCAAATAAAACAGATAGATGATAGATAGATAGATAGATAGATAGATAGATAGATAGATAGATAGAT
>BLBF01000067.1:6993800-7016860 GCA_015471245.1 Laticauda colubrina
TAGATAGATAGATAGATAGATAGATAGATAGATAGATAGATAGATAGATAGATAGATAGATAGATAGATACTGTAGACAGACAGACAGAATCATCATTTATGACCTTCCCAGCTGGCTTCTGACAATGAGGGAAGCTGGATGTGTTTAATGACCACATGATTTCCTGAACTGTTGTGATTCTCTTAACAATCATGATGAAAAAAAAAGTCTAAAATTGGGCGTGACTCCCTTAACAATCACTTTGCTTAGCAATAGAAACGCTGTTCCCAATTGTGGTTGTAAGTCGAGGGCGATCTGTAGCTGCCACCAGGAATCACAGCCTCATTCAGAATAGGTCTATGACAATTTGCCACGTCCAACTCGCCACGGGACAAAAATTACACCAACATCAAAGAAAGCCTAGAATCATTAATGAAAGGATGCAAAAGGAGAGACAGAATGAAATGGGAGGGACCAAAATTAAAATATATATATTTTTAATTTATTTCAAATGATTAAATTGAATTATTCAATTATCCTGCGGTGAATTGTCCCACAGTAAGTTGGCCATGGCAACTTGGCCTACAGTGAACTGTCCCATTCTGTTGTGGTTCACTGGCAGCCTGTGCAGACAGCAGCGGAATCAGACAGTGGGGAAGAACTGGGACCAGTCCGGGAGTCTGGAGAGGACTCAGGTGAGGGTCCTGCATCTGATGCAGAGATGGGGTGAGGACCAACTGGGAGTGGGGTGATGCCTCTGGAGCCTTCGGAGTCTGGCAGCAGCAAGGCAGAGGACCCAGGGGAGGCAGTTCCCAGTGCGCGTATGTGCAGAGCTGCTAGAAGGAAGAATAGCTAAGACAAAAGGGGTGACTCGGGAGTAAGGCTGGGAGGTGATTGCCCCTCCCATAAGGGATAAAGGACAGGCAAAGGTGAAAAAAACCTTTGCATGAAGCAAAGTAATTTGTTCTGTTCGGATTAATCCTTGAAGCTCTGTGTGGATTTCGTACTTCGGTTGGTTTTTTATAATTCATTTGGCACTCTAGTTGTTGGCAGCAATTCAAAGAAAAGAAAGGTGGGTGCTCATTTTGAGGGACTGTTTGGACTCATTATGGGCTGGGAATGAAAATAATTCCCAGTGTTGAAATAAAACAAGAGTTGTTTTAACTAAGCGTGTGCTAAATTACGGAAGCCTTGGTCAGAACACATTCTCATTTGGAATATGGACAGAGGATATTGAACTAAGCTAGCAGTCCAAAATCAGCTACCACATCGGTTTCTGTCCATCAGGCTGTGCTTGCACAGAAACGTTTAATATTGATGCAGTTTTAAGAGAAGAGTAAATATGTGTCTCTCTGCTTTGTGGGGATCCATTTTGTAGAATGGAAAAAGATTGCCCAACCCAGCCCTGTGGTGGATCAATGGAAGAGGAGGTGAGGTCAGATGGAGCTTTGAAGAGATGGGGCTCCACTCCAGGAAAGTGGCCAATATCCTCACCGACCAATGTGGACTATGCAAAGGCGACAGAATCCTGGTCATTCTCTCCCGGATTCCGGAATGGTGGCTGATGATCACGGCTTGCATTAGGACAGGTCAATTTTTTTTTAAAAAAAAAGTCATTTTTATTTATTTTATTTGTTAAATTGATTTGCTGCCTGTCTCACCTATTCTAGGTGGCTTACAAGAATAATAAGGAAGACATGAAAAGAGTGCAAACAAAACAGAAGTAAAATAATTGTAGGAGGTGACCAGGCTGAGCCCAAGAGAGTCCCTTCGTCTCTTCCAGTGCACCTTGAATTCCTTTGATTGATTGATTGATTCATTCATTCATTCATTTGCCAAATAGAAATTATCTATCACCAATTGGCTTTGACCAAGAGTGGTGTGGTGGCCTAGAGATGTTGCTCTCATCTCACAATCAGGAGGCTATGCGTTCAATCCTAAGTAGAGGCAGATATTTCTCTCTCTGGGCACGATGAGAATATATCTGCTGAAAAAAACTCCACATCGGCAACAGGAAGAGCATCTGGCCAGTAAACACTCAGCTCCATTCAGTTGCCCAGACTCCACCCCGCAAGGGATTATGGGCAGTGGTGGTGTGCTACTGATTCGGCCCGGTTCTGCTGAGCTGGTAATCACAATGATCAGTGGAGACTGACAAAGTGCATGTTTGGCGCATGCGAAGTGTGTGTATTCATGCAAAGCGTGCCCACCAAGCTACGCCCACCAAATTGGTGGTAAACATTTTTGAATCCCACTACTGATTATGGGGTCATTAAATGGAGATGATAATGATGAATTTGCTTTGACTATGAGTAGTACAGACTCCCTACCTTATCAACCTTTGCAGGAATTGTGGCCATCCCAGCAACATCGCAACTAACTGCTAAGGACATTGAGTACCGACTCCAAGCTTCGGGAGCCAAATGCCTCATCACTACAGAGGCCTTAGGATCTGCAGTGGATTCTGTTGCCCCACAGTGTACCTCTCTCAAAACCAAGCTGCTGGTGTCTTCTGAAGGCAAGCGAGAAGGATGGCTGAACTTTGATGAGCTACTCAGGTGAGCATCTTGGAGAGTTTATTTCTCAGGATGCACGATCGTGAATTGATGAGCTATATCCTTCCTCATGTGGTGATCTTTCCTTGGTGGAGTCTGAAATAAACACACCAAGAGGGCAGTTTGGTTTTAGCCTGACTGTCTAAAAAAAACCCCCCTCCCCAAGTTACATGATTTTGAGGTCCATCTAGATTTACGCTGGAGGACAGATAGTCCTTAAGACCGCAATTGTGAATTGTGAAAGTGAATTGAAAGACCACAGAGTCCTTAAGCAAATCTGGCTTCCCCCCTTGACTTGGTTTGCTGAAAAGTCTCAAAAGGTGACCTCAACAGTCATAAATATATGTCAGTGGCCAAGCGGCCAAACTCATCGCTAAACAGATGGTTGTTTAGGCCGACCTATATATCAAGAGCGATGTTCTCAAACAAGAAATATACTGAAGATAGGAGGAAAAATCCAAAATTAGAACCCCTGTTTTCCGTGAAGACACTTCAAAGTTCAATCCATAGCAACTCTAAATAAGGATCAGTAACTTAAGTTAAAAGTGTTAACGTGTTTAAAAAGAAAGAGTTTCTTCAAGTCAGAATATTAACAGAGGGATAGATGAATAAATAACCAGAAATAACCAATATGATAACCAGCAATATTATTATCATGTGGGGTGGGGGTTGAATGTTGCTGCTTCAATAATCTGACTTCCTAATGCATTTCAATTGCTGGGATGTTATTTATTACACAGAGAGGCACCTGCCAACCATACTTGTGCGAAAACCAAGATGAATGATCCCATGTTGGTTTATTTCACCAGTGGAACCACCGGGGCTCCCAAGATGATTGAACACACCCAAGGGAGTCTGGGATTCAGACCCCTCATTAGCCAAAGGTAGGAAAGAAGCTCCCTCAAAATCCCAGTGAAAATTCATAATGGTGAATTCATTGTTAGGGATATTGGACATTAAAAATAATAAAAAATATATATAATTATTCCTCATTATAATTAAGTGATACAGTTATGTTCAGAGGCTTTGGGTGAGCTGATTTTAAATATGGCTGCTTAAGAAACAAATGCAAAAGTTTTAGATATAAGAATATCATAGAATTGTAGGGCTAATTGGGACTTTGGAGGTCTCTAATCCAACCCCCTGCTCAAGCAGGAGACCTACACCATTCCAGTCAAATGGTTGACCAGTCTATTTTTGAAAACCACCCATGATGGAGCACCCACAAACCCAGGAGGAATGAAATCTAATGAACAAACATGGGCTACTCACTAACCTCCAGCCTAACGTAGCATACATGGTGATAATGATGATTAAGGTGAAGAAGCTTACATTAACTGAGGTCTTTGAAAGTCCTTCTAGAGAAAAGCATAACACATGAAAAAAGCATGCAAGCAGCGATAAGATGCCAACCATTCAAGGCCATATCTTTGAATACGACTTGTCAATCATTGAGTCAAACTCATCACATTGAATGTCTGTCCACTGTTTAGTTGATTTCAATGCCAAATGATAAGAGGTCAATTCCATTCCATCGATTTCATCAGTGATTTCCATTCCTTCAATTTCCATTCAGGGTAATATTCAGTGGTTGGCTTTGTAGACCATCAAATTGCTGCCCTCAATATGATCGTCAGCATTCCAGAAAACCTCCAATCTAACAAATAACTCAGACAGACATCTTCTCAAAAGTTCTGTAAACTGGTATATCTGGGGAATCCTGAATCTGAAACTTCCAGGCTTCCTGGCAATAAGTAAAAATTACAAATCCACCCCCTGCATCCATCATCACATCACATGCCCCAATCACCATCCTTCCCAACTTGAGACTTCCCCTCACTTATGCACAGAATAACATGACCTTGACTTACAAAAAGAATTTTATTATGTCTAACCACATACATCCCAAGAAATTCCCCCCTCCCACTTTCCCAGCTGGCTCAAGAAAGTGGCAGTGTGGAAGCTTCTGGCCTCAGTATGGCTTCCAAAGCTGACAATGTTTTTCTTTGTTTTATCAGATCCTGGTTGCACACAACCTCTTCAGACCTTATATGGAGCACAGCAGATACGAGCTGGGTAGTGGCTGCCCTGGGTTCATTTTTTGATCCATGGGTTTTGGGAACCTGTGTCTTCATCCATAACATACCAATGTTAGAGAAAACAACCATCCTAAGAGTAAGATGACATTTCTTGAAAAGAGTTTCTCATGCTTCTTTATTCATTGGCAGAACCTAAATGGCCACCTACCCAGTGGTGGGATTCAAAAAAATGTACTACCAGTTCTGTGGGTGTGACTTGGTAGGCGTGGCAGGGAAAGATACCGTAATATCCCCATTCCCTCCCCACCCCACTAACCTGCTTTCCAGCTCCATTTTCCTGTGCAGGGCAACTAAAGAAGACTCAGCCAATCAGCTGGGACTCAGGAGACAGAGAATAGATGGGGGCAGGGCCAGTAAGAGGTGGGATTTGCCAGTTCTCCAAACTACTCAAAATTTCTGCTACCGGTTCTTCAAATTGGTCAAAACCTGTTGAATACCACCTCTGAACCTACCTCATATCCTAGGTAACTCACAACCAATATTTGAAGATTATTTCTCAAGTTCTAACCGAGCTCCAACCTTGTTGAGTTGCTTGATACTGTATACTTAATTATATATTTATTGATATTCCATAATTCTGGATCACCCATCTCCTTCAAAGAGATACTCTATCTAGTGTACAGTACAGTATCAAAATATGAAACAGTGTATGAGAATGAAAATGTTAGAAATGGAATTTAAAATTAAAATTATAAAAGATTATAAATCTATAAAAAATATAAAAGTATAAAATGATAACATTTATAAAAGCACAAAAATATAAAATGATAAAATTTATAAAATTACAACATTTTATACTGTAAAACAATAGCAAACCATGAAAACTGCATGTCACAGAAGTCAAGCTATACTCACAAGTATTTTCTTTTATGCTCCAGACCAAAAGATGCCCAGATACATCTCCCATTATGAGTACAGGTCAAGTATCTTGAACTCCACCTTTGTGTCTTATCATTTCTTTGCATCAGCTCATTTGTGCTAGAACCCAACTCAATTAGCCTAAATGTTGAATTTATTATCAACCCTTGGATTAGTTCAGTGTGTAATTCATGCACAACCTTTGATTGGCTTCTTATTGTGCACATATATTCTTTTTAGACTCTCTCCCAATTTCCGATCACTGCTTTCCTGAGTCCTCCTACCTTTTTTCGCATGTTCTTGAAGGAAGATTTCACCAGGTACGATGGGAAGCAACATTAAAAAAACTATGTTTATGCAAAGATGTACCTCCTTTCAGAACCCACTTTGAAGCTTATCATTCTAATCTGCTCCTGAGGGTCAATGGAAATCAGGAGAAGTTAACCCTGGATCATTTGTGAGAATGCAAAGATTCTAAGTTGATAACACACTGAACCCTGCCTCCCTAGTTTTGCTTACTCTTTTACAGTCAGTGGTTCCTAAAATGAGCCTCATATTTCTAGCAGAATTCTTTTGATGCTTTGTTTATAACCTGCCCCAGAATATTAATGTCCACTTTCTTAATAATCTTGTGTATGCTCTCATTAAGTTACAAGTTCAAGAGTCTCCAATACTGTATAAGTGGAGGGGAATCAATAAGTCTTGACGTGATAGAAGAATGGAAGAACAAGACAGGACTGGACATCTATGAAATATATGGACAGACAGAAACTGTATGTTCTGTTCAATTTGTAATAACTTTCTCACAATTATTTTAAAACATTGTAAAACTCCCAGCTACCTCTAGAGCACTGTTCCTCAACCTCAACAGTTTTAAGATGTGCGGACTTCGACTCCCAGAATTCCCCACCTAGCATGGATGGCTGGGGAATTTTGAGAATTGAAATATATTGATTTTCACATTGCTGAGTTTGCGAAACACTACTCTAGAGGACAGAATATTGTTTTACCTGTAGAAGAGTAAAGAATTTTTTTTTATAATTGACATATCTGTAGTAGCTTGGTAGCTTTTGGCTTCTAATGTTTCAAATGTTTCCTACTGAGCAAATATTTTATGTTTTGGGACACTAAACTATAGACACTACTGAGGACAAAATAGACAAGTTGATTAGGAACCCAGTTCTAATTGTTTAAAATGATTTACTGATGTCACAAAATAACTGACAAGAATAAGCACGATGGGAATGAAATTACAGTCCTCTTCATACTTCTTTGTGAGTAAACCTATTGAAACAGATTTCTCTGTGAATGTGTGTGGGCCAAATTGTATGTGTTTCTAAAACCATGGGAAAAAATGAGGAAGCTGTGTGTGTTTGTGTGTATGTGCGTGTATTTCTTACAAAGTAATTTTCTTTTGTATAGGGATCAATTTGTTCAGTTTCCAAAGAAATGAAAATTAAGCCTGGCACAATGGGAAAAGCCCTTTTTCCTTATGATGTCCAGGTTGGTATTTTCAATCTTCTTTGTATTAATTTTCAAATTAAACACATTCAGCCTATCAAACTGGATTACAGGTAGCCAGCCAGAGGTGGGCTGCTGGGGACACGCAGAGGCTCAGGAGAGCCACCTAGCTAAGACTCTGCGGGGCTCGGAGAGCCCCCAATAAACTCAGAAAGACAAGCAGCAAGGGAAAACTCTTCATAGGCTGAATTGAACTTCTGGGCATTCTGCCAAGAACATTTCACACCTTGTAAAAATGTTACAAGCTAGATAAACAATCCACTCAGCGCTTGCCAGGGAGAGCCATGGAGAAAATCAAATAACATAGCCACTAGCCTCCGAGGGGATTAATCCCCAAATAATAAGAATTATGTAACTCACCAGAAACTCCAAGACTCCAAGATCCCTCTCACAGTCACTGCTATTAAGCCTGGTTTCACCAAGTATTTTATTTAAGTATTAAATGCACGAATTAATTAACAAATTTTTGGTATATATCTTTTTTTAGGTACTTAGGGCAAAGAAGTGATGTTGTATTGGCCACACCCACCCAGTCACATGACCACCCAGCCATGCCCACCCAGCCACATGCTCACCCAGTCTTGCCCACCCAGCTAGTCATTAGAACAGAGACCCCCTTGTTAAAAAATTTGAAGCCCATCCCTGTAGCCAGCCCTCAACCTGTGACCATAATTGAGCTCAAAATTTCCACAGCTAAGTGAGACAGTTGTTAAGTGAGTTCTGCTCCATTGGATGAGCTTTCTTGCCAAGGTTGTTAAGTGAATTCCTGCAGTTGTTAAGTTAGGGAGGCGTTGTTCAGTGAAGCTGGTTTTCTTTGTGTCAGGGCTCCAGCAGTCACCCCCTCTTAAATCATGAGTCTCAAGCCAAATTTCCAAAACTTCAAAAGGATTTATTGGGAGTTAACATGCTGGCATTGCCTGTGTGCAGCTGATTCTGAGATACATAATTCATTGTTACCCTTGATCCTGGTTTTCCCCCCACCCCCTGGGTGTATCATAATTCATATTCTCCAATGAGAAACATCCATAGCCAAGAGTCATCAATCATGCTCTCCAGTTATAATTTTATGCAACAGAAACTTCAGTCACCTAGTGACTATCTTTGAAAACATTTATGGAATGCAATTTGCAAGCTGCTGCACTGCTCCCCCCACCCTTTCTGTTGGCAACTCTAAAAAGACTGTAGAAATATTTTATGAGTTGACACTTTGCTTGTCAGAAGGTTACAAAAGGGGATCCCATCACCCTGGGAGACTCCAACCATCATAAATACAGTTGCCAAGCCTCTGAATTTTGATCACGTCATACCAGAAACGTATAGTAAGGATAAGATATATTTAATTATCCATGTAGTAACCCCAGCTAGAATTGTATTTGCACAAAACTGGAAAAATGAAAACTTGCCGACAGAAGAGGCTGTAATAAGGGAAATACTAGAATGTGCAGAAATGAACAGATTAACACTTGCAATTAAAGAGAAGGAACCACCTGAATATTATCAGACATGGGAATTATTTTAATCAATGGCTAGAGAAAAACTGTGAAAGCTAGAAATAATTATTAGACCACTAAATACAGAAAATATGTAAATAGAATTGAATATGTAAAGAAGATAAATGTTATAGTTATAGAAATAATTTGTATACAAATATGATATGAATATGATCAGAATAGAGAATTAATATGAAAATAAGGAACATGGTTTTAAAATGTAATTGTTATGGCACAAGACATTTGTAACCAGATGACACACCGTTAAATGAAAAATGAATTGAACATAAGTGTTTTCAATAAAATAAAAAAATTTAAAGTTGAATTTTGATCACATGACCATGGGGATTGTACAACAGTCATAAGTCACTATTTTTCAGTGGTGTCGTAATTTTAAACAATCATTTAATTGGTAGTTGTAACTCAGAGATTTTCTTTATGTATGCTGAGAGTATTTACACCAAGGCAAATTCCTTGTGTGTCCAATCACACTTGGCCAATAAAGTATTCTATTCTATTCTATTCTATTCTATTCTATTCTATTCCCTGTATATCCAGATAAAAGCCAGTGGTTGAGTGACTTTTTCCCCCCCTAGATTGTAGACCAAGAAGCCAATATTTTACCTCCTGGAAAAGAAGGTGAAATAGCAATCAAAATAAAACCTGAAAGACCCCTTGGTTTCTTCACTCGGTACATTGTAAGTAAATCTTGGGAAAATCCCTGTATTCTCGGGAAGCTCCTTTATTTAATAGAAATTGGAGAAGGTGTCACAATCGTCCTTAATTTTACTCATAGTTTTTAGAATTCTTAATCCCACCCTGCAAAAAAAAAAAAGTCCCAGATATGTCTAAAGCACGGGCGTCCAATCTTGGCAACTTTAAGACCTATGGACTTCAACTCCCAGAATTCCCCAGCCAGCCATGCTGGCTGGAGAATTCTGGAAGTTGAAGTCCACAAGTCGCCACAGGTGGATATCCCTGGTCTAAAGGAACAAGACTTGACTGAGGAATTCTGGGAATTGAAGTCCACAAGGCTTAAGGTTGCCAAGATTGGACACCCTTGGTCTAGAGAATAAATTAGATTGGGTCCTTTTCATTGTTTGGGGAATACATCTTTACTAACCCACCACAGTGGCCAATGAAACACTCCCTAAGGACTTTCATTGAAGTAGTAGTTATATGCAGTGGTGGTATTCAAATTTTTTTACTACCGGTTCTGTGGGTGTGGCTTGGTGGGCGTGGTGTGGCAGGTGTGGCATGGCTTGGTTGGCATGGCTTGGTGGGCATGGCAGGGGAAAGAATACTGCAAAATCCAATTCCCACTCCACTAACCTGTTTTCCAGCTCCGTTCTCCTATGCAGGGCAACCAAAGAAGATGCAGCCGATCAGTTGGGACTCAATGGGAGGCAGAGAACAGATGGGGGTGAGGCCAGTCAGAGGTGGGATTTGCCAGTTCTCCGAACTACTCAAAATTTCCACCACCAGTTTTCCAGAACTGATCAGAACTGGCTGAATACCACCTCTGGTTATATGGCTAATTGTATGCTTCTGAAATGTTCTCATCAGGATACACCTGAAAAAACAGCCGCCACAACACACGGGGATTTTTTCCTCACTGGAGACAGAGGAGTGATGGATGAAGATGGCTACTTTAGGTTTATCGGACGAGCTGACGATATCATCAACTCATCTGGGTTGGTTTCCTTTCTGTGGGTTGTTTTTTTATAGCTTCGCACTCCCGAGTTAAGAGAAGCTTCCAATTTGGCCAACGTTGAGCGCTAAATCTCAAAATGTCACTTACAAACCAAAGCTCTGTTTAAAAAAACAACAACAGCTCAACCTGGGTTTTCTTCAGTACCAAGATCTACCAGTGTGGTCCACCTGGATTTTTCGTCCATCTGTACGTTCTCATGGTGTTTCCACTGAGGTCAGATCCTGAGTTAGAATTTGAACGGGGGATCTGAGCTGAGATGAAAAGTTGCGCGCGCATGCAATTCACACCATGCTGAGCTGCAGACAGCTGAGCAGTGCTGTGTAGGCGGATGAGCCAAAACAGCAGCAGACACAGAACTGGTTCTGTGTCTTCTGCTCTTCAGAACTACCAGTTCTGTAGAGCTGGACAGAACTTTTTCAAAATTTTTAACAACTGGTTCTTGGGCATGGCTTAGTTGGTGGGCGTTGCTTGGTGGTCATGTGACTGGGTGGACATGGCTTGGTGGTCATGTTACTGGCTGGGCATGGTCAGCTCAATATCACTCATATCGAGGCACACATCTCCTCGCCTGGCCTCTTGTGACTGTGGGGATGCTGCAACAATCATAAGTATGAAAAATGGTCATAAGTCACTTTTTTCAATGGTCACTCCACACAAGCAAAGTACCAGCAAACGAGGGGAAAAAAGCTCCAGAGAAGTTCCTGAGACAAGAATGTAATAAGAGTTAATGGAGAGGCAATTTCTGGAAGCAATACCAGAATGTTTCCTTCCTGCCTTCCTTACAGGATTAGGCCAGTAATTTCTTCTAACAACCGGTTCTCCGAGCTGCTTAGAATGTTAACAACCGGTTCTAGTGAATAGGTGCGAACTGTAGCATCCCACCCCTGATCCCACCCCTGCCTGCGGGTCATTAGCCCACATCAGTGGTCTTTTTCCCCCAGTAATTTGACCTTCTGAGAAGAAAACGCAACAACCTTCTCAGCAGGATAGGACAAATAGATAGTCCTTTTTTGAAAAAAATGCTTTATTTATACATTTTTCTTTAGTAAACATAAACACTCAACATCAACATGAACAGTGAGCTGTCTGGGTACAATTAATTTTGAATAATAATAATAATCATCATCATCATCATCATCATCATAATATTCATAATATTCATAAGAATAAGAATAATAACTTGGTCGATACCCAGGAGGCTGTGCCAATTAATAATATTTGTGATACATTTTTAAATGTTCAGTTGATTGAGTTTCATGTTTAATGAATAAAGTATATAATAATAATGATGATAACAATCAACCATCAGTGCCAGTTAATATTTGTGATACATTTTTAAATGTTAAGTTAACTAAGCTTCATGTTTAATGAATAAAGTATATAATAATTGCTTATCCATTCTGTTAAACCTACATTGTATAGTTAATCATTCTCTTAAATTTTTGAGTTTCTAACTTCTGTTTCTGTTAGTTAACCATTGGTAAAACGGCAGATGAAAGTGTAATAAAAAATATTGGAATATGCAGAGATGGATAGATTAACGCTCAAAATGAAGGAGAAGGAAGAAACAGAATATTTTTTAACATGGGACATATAGATAGTCCTCGATTTACAACAATTTGTTTAGTGACCTTCAAAGTTACAATGGCACCGAAAAAAGTGACTTCTGTTTTTCACACTTATGACAGATGTGGTATCTCCGTGGTCACGTGATCAACATTTGGGCCCTTGGCAACTGGCATGTACTGATGGCTGTTGCAGTGTTCTGAGGTCATGTGATCACCATTTGTAACCTTTTTAGATGGCTTCTGACAGGCAAAATCAATGGGGGAAGCCAGAGTCACTTAGCAAGTGCAGTGATTCACAACTGTGGCAAAAAAAAAAGAAGATGAGGCAAAACTCATTTAACAACTGCCTCACTGGAAATTGTTGGCTCAATTGTGGTTATAGCTGTAATGGTGCAGTGGTCAGAGCGCAGTACTGCAGGTTACTTCTGCTGCCTGCCGGCTACCTGCGATTTGGCAGATTGAATCTCACCAAATTCAAGACTGACTCAGCTTTCCATCCTTCCAAGGTCGGTAAAATGAGGACCCAGCTTGTTGGGGCAAGAGGCTGACTCTATAAACTGCTTAGAGAGGGCTGGAAAGCATTGTGAAGCAGTATATAAGTCTGCTATTGCTTGGGAAGGAAGGAAGGAAGGAAGGAAGGAAGGAAGGAAGGAAGGAAGGAAGGAAGGAAGGAAGGAAGGAAGGAAGGAAGGAAGGAAGGAAGGAAGGGAGTTGTTTCAGTCCAGTGTTGCAGGCTAACTCTATCCACTGCTAGAAGTTCGATCCTGATTGGCTCAAGGTTGACTCAACCTTCCATCCTTCTGAAGTCGGTAAAATGAGGACCCAGATTGTTGGGGGCAAAGAGGCTGACTCTGTAAACCACTTAGAGAGGGCTTGAAAGCACTGGGAAGCGGTATATAAATCCAAGTACTGTTGCTATAAGTCAATAACAACTTGTCATTCTTGACTGGGTAGATCTAGAAGGCAGAATATTGTGTACAGATTGAAGAGTCACTGCATACTTTATGTTCCAAATTTGCCCATCCACAG
Source organism: Laticauda colubrina (assembly GCA_015471245.1). Lineage (NCBI taxonomy): Eukaryota > Metazoa > Chordata > Lepidosauria > Squamata > Elapidae > Laticauda > Laticauda colubrina. The sequence continues at coordinate 7,006,615 of BLBF01000067.1, forward strand.
CAGATTTTTAGGACCATTTGCCTCTAGCTTATAAAGGTATACATTTCCCCAGTACTGACGGCTTTCAATCCCTTTTTTCCTAGGTATCGTATCGGACCATATGAAGTGGAAAATGTACTCTTGACACATCCCGCAGTAGCAGAAGTTGTTGCCATTAGCAGTCCTGATCCAATCAGAGGAGAGGTAAGAAGGCCAGCAATAATCCCTACCCACTAACATTAAGTTGGACTTGAATCCAAGCTTTGTAAATGGTATTTATTCCTTTGTTTTAATTAGAGTCATATTTGGCTTTTCTGCCAGACGTTCAAGGTGGCAAGACTAACATTCCTTCCTCCAATTCTATTTCCCCTCTTCCCCCCAAAAAAATTACCTTTCATCATGACAGCTGAGATTGAAAGAAAGTGAGAGACCCAGAGTCACCCAATGAGGCTTCATGGTTGAAGTTGGGTCCGTCTTCGAGCTCATGGTTCAATGCCTTAACCACTGCGCCATTCTGCCTCTCAGAGTTGATGGAGGTTGTAATACTGAATAGAAATCTGCTATTTTGGAAAGTTTGTTCCATCGTGCTGGGAAAAATCAGATTTGGATAACTTCCATCTATTTTAGTCAGTATGAAATGAACAGAACTGAACTTGGGGGAGTTTCTAAATCATAGAGTAAAGTAGAGTAGAGTAGAGTAGAGTAGAGTAGAGTAGAGTAGAGTAGAGTAGAGTAGAGTAGAGTAGAGTAGAATAGAATAGAATAGAATAGAATAGAATAGAATAGAATAGAACAGAATTCTTTATTGGTCAAGTGTGATTGGACACACAAGGAATTTGTCTTCAGTACATAAGCTTTTAGTGTACATAAAAGCTATAAGTGATAAATCATGATCATAGTCATCATAAAAACACATTTATATCTAAATCCTGAGTGATAGTCATAGGATACTAAATAAGCAATCAACATAAGTCATATTGGGAAACTAAATAAAATAATATAAATCGTAAAGATCATGTGCTTAGGATCTAAATCATGTGCTAGCTTTGTAAGATTCCTCTGAAATGAAAACTTGAACCTTTCACCTTGGGAAGAAAGATGGTCTAAATAGAATATATGATATTGTATTCCTTATATCTGTTATTCTGTTATTTTCTTCTATAAATGCACCCTGGAATTTACTTTCCGAGAATTTTAGAAAGTTTGAGAAGTGATAGGAAACATTAAAAAAACCACCAATCATTGTTTTGGGGTACTTGGGAATTTTCCATCTCTGCTTTTTAGGTAGTAAAGGCGTTTGTGGTGCTGTCTTCGGACTACGCAACACACAACAAGGAGAAATTAATAATGGAACTTCAGGAACATGTGAAAAAAATGACTGCTCCTTACAAATACCCAAGAAAGGCAAGTATTTGTTCCTACTGTATATTGGAAGTGTGCTGAAAAAAAAATGAATATTCATATGAATATGAATCTGAGCATCCTTATTGCTCCCAATGGTACAGAATTGAAAATAGAATATTAGAATAATAGGGTGTAGAAGGGATCTTGAAGGTCTTCCAGTCCAATTCCTTGCTTGATCAGGAGACCCTATAAAATTCTGGATAAATGGCTGTCCAGTCTCTTCTTGAAAACCTCCAGTGATGGAGCACTCACAGCTTCCAGAGGTAAGTCATTCCACTGATGAATTGTTCTCACTGTCAGGAAAGTTCTGCTTGGTTCTAGATTGAGTCTCTCTTTAATGATCTTCCACCCATGGCTTCTTGTCCTGACCTCTTGCACTTTGGAAAATAAGTTGTCCCTTTTAGAACCCCTCAAAGATTGGAAGACTACTACCCGATCACCCCTAATGCTTTTCTCTGTTTTCTTTCATATCTAGTCCCCTCAATAACAATGTTGACAATACTGACATGATACATGTCCATTCATAAACAACTGACTTTATGAATGACAATGAATAAAATGTCAAGAGTTGCTTCTCCTTAAACAATTGTTCTGCTAATGATCTTTTCAAAATCCAATGACAAGATCTCCCTTCTTTGGAAACCTAGTCACTTGCTATATTTTTCTGATTTAATGGCTACTTCAAAAAAAAAAGAAAGAAAAAAAGAAATAAGACTGGTCTTCGTGATAGGAAACGTTGGCCGTTGCATACTCTCTGGAAAACTGGTTCACCTTCTTTTAGCAATCGAAGTCTCAGCGTTGATGTTCCAACCGATTTAAAGAGGCACTGAGTTGAAAAAATGGATTACAGAGTATTCGTCACTGATCCGTACTCAAGGTTGGAAAGACAACCTCATCAAGATCTACACTACATGGCCCTTGTTTTGCACATTTCTGTCTTTAATAGGTGGAATTTGTCCAGAAGCTACCAAAATCCCAAACAGGGAAGCTCCAGCGGAAGGAATTAAGAGACCAAGAATGGGGCCGAGTTTAAAATCTTCAGAAAACATGCTTTATCTCCACGTTTTCCTTTCATAGATGTGATCCAAAAACCTGTTACTCTCAAAATGACCTGTTCTTTGGCTTCACTTTGAGTGTTCCTGCTGAAACCTATAGATGCTATACATTAAAAGTAGTATTCCTTGAAACCATGCAGCAAGGAGATGTTGTCGAGCTGCGGTGGCGCAGTGGTTACAATGCAGTACTGCAGGATGCTTCTGGTGACTGCCGGCTGTTAGCAATTTGGCAGTTTGATTCTCACCAGGCTCAAGGTTGACTCAGCCTTCCATCCTTCTAAGGCGGATAAAATGAGGACCCAGATTTTTGGGGGCAAGAGGCTGACTCTGTAAACTGCTGAGGCTTAGAGAGGGCTGTAAAGCACTGTGAAGCAGCATATAAGTCTAAGTGCTATTGGTATTGCTGATATCAAAATGAAAGAGAAACCTAGAGGAGTGGGCACCAGGGATGGGTTCCATGGAAAGAGGTTTTTCTGCGGACTGGAGGAGCCGTGGTTTCGCATGCTGCCTGCATACCGCAGATGGGGCTTCACTTGCTTGCACAGTCTGATTTCTGGCATGCCGTGATCCAGTGCTGGTCCACGGACCGGGAGTTGGGGACCCCTGATCTAGAGGACAAGTGGAATGGAGTAGGATGGTGCTGCACTTTCTGACTGAGGAAAACCAGATTCAAATCACCCTCCTAGATATTCTCTGGGTTCCCCTTTCTCAACCTAGAGACTCCCACAAGATGCTGGTTATTGTTGAGATACACAAAAGATCTCTGAGTGAGTTACCTTGAGGTCCTAGAGCAGGGATGTCAAACTTAATGCCACCGACGGCCGCATCAGGGTTATGTTTGACCTTTGGGGGGGGGGCATGGCCAGGATGGGTGTGGCCACCTCAGTGTCACTCATGTGGGGGGCACCAGTGGCGGCCCGAGCGCTCTGTCAGCAAAAACAGGCTCCCGAGATCCATTTCTGGCTGTGACAACCTCCTGCAACCCTCTGCCAGTGAAAATGGAGGTTGGGAGGGTTCTGTGTGGTCCTCCCAAGCTCCATTTTCAGCTGCTGTGGCCTCCTGAAACCATTAGCCAGAAAAAATGGAGACCCCATGTTCCCGTTGGCAGAGGCACCACGGGCCAGTTGTTTACTATTTCCAGGGTGGCCCCATGGACAAATCAGGCCCGTGGGCAGGTGTGGGATTCAAATTTTTTAACAACTGGTTCTATGGAGTAGCTAGGTGGGTGTGTCCATGTGACTGGGTGGGTGTGGCTTTTTTTTTTTTTTTTTTTGCAGCACCCCCCCCCCCCTCCATTTTGGGGTCTTCTGGATCTCAGGGAAGCCTCCTGGGGGGTGTTTTTCCTGCCAGGAAGTTTCCCTGGGGCCCAGGAATCATAACAACTGGTTCTACAGAACCAGTCCAAACCAGTAGAATCCCACCCCTGCCTATTGGCCTTGAGTTTGACACCCCTGTACTAGACAAAAGGCAGGAGATAAATTTAAACATATCATCATTTCTCTCAGTTCAAGATCTATTTCCCCCAATTGGTGTGACAGTCCTTTTTTTGTTTTGTTTTTTCCAAGAAGGAATACAGCCCAACCAGACAACTACATGAATAGAAAATTATCTCTATTGTAAGAATGTTGACCCTGCAAGCATCTGGGCTAACCTTCACTTTGCATTTGTGGTATACCCATTAACCATCATTCAAAATTAATCAGAATTATGTTAACAATGATACTGTGGGAGAACTACCCTGTTAGTATGAGCCTGGTACTAACACACTAACAAACTAAGCTAACAAGCCTTATTCCAAGACCTAAGATGCAGCTCCTGAAAATTCCTTTTGATTTATTAACCCTGAATGTTAGTTAGCAGGAAGCATAAATAGCAGAACTCACTTTCCAAAAGCACCAAGATATTTATATCCTGATTCACAAACTTCCATTTTATGATACCTGAACTGACCTTTTCTATTCTGGGGCTAGCTGTTCTGCCTTTTTCACAAAGGTGGTCAAAAGATTGGGAATCATACTAGGCCGTACAAACTCATACATACTCGGTTCACAAATGATTAAGCTGTTAGTTGGACATTGACAGTTCTGCACATGAATGAAACAGCATTAATAATCTTAATGCAGACAGGTTCATAGTACTAACACACTAACAGAGTGTTAGAGAAGATGGGTTCGAATAAAATGCTGACTCACATGATTAAGGATTAACAAAGTTTACAAGGCTTAGTTGTTAAAAAGGTGAGCTAAGCAAAATCAACCTCCCTATCAGTGGTGGGATTCAAAAAAATTTACTACGGGTTCTGTGGACAGGGCTTGGTGGGCATGGCAGGGGAAGGATACTGTAAAATGCCCATTTCTACCTCACTCCAGGGGATATACTGCAAAATCTCCATTCCCTCCCCACCCCGCTAACCTGCTTTCCAGCTCCATTCTCCTGTGAAGGGCAATCAAAGAAGACCTAGCCAATCAGCTGGGACTTGGGAGGCAGAGAATAGATGGGAGTGGGGCCAATCAGAGGTGGGATTTGCCGGATCTCCAAACTACTCAAAATTTCCACTACCGGTTCTCCAGAACTGGTCAGAACCTGCTGAATACCAACTCTGATCCCTATGTAAGGCCTTCACTCAACCCCGGGTTATGCTGGACGGCTGAATAATGTCTGCCACAGCTGAAAGAAAAAAATAGAATGAAATAAAATACAAAATTCAGTGCAATCCACGGTGCTCCTTAAGGCCTCTTTCCAGACTGTTCTCAGTCTGACAAAGCAATTAACTCAATAAAGCAAGTCTGGAGATTAATTTGCAGGCAAGACAGCTGCTTATCTGCATTCCGGTCTAGCAGCGATTTAGCAGAGAATTGCATGCCTTTCTGGCTAAATCTTTCCTTGAGGATCTTTCCACATTTTGCCATGCCAGATAGTCCTCAACTTATGGCCACAATTGTGCCCCAAATTTCCAGAGCTAAGCGAAAGAGTTGTTTATATGAGGTTTTGCCCCATTTCACATTTCTTGTCATGGTTGTGAAGTAAATCTGGCTCCCCCATTGACTTGGCTTGCCAGAAGGTTACAAAAGTTGATTGCATCAACCTGAGACACGGAAACCATCTTAAATATGAATCAGTTGTAAATTTTGATCATGTGAGGGATCACGTGGGGATGCTACAATGGTTGGAAAGTGTGAAAACTGGTCATAAATCACTTTTTTCAGTGCTGTTGTAACTTTGAATGGTCACTAAATGAACTGTTGTAAGTTGAGGACTACCTGTAATTATATATATATTTTTAATAGACTTTCAGAGGACTAAATGAATCAGAGGTAGTTTTATGGTGGTAACTACAAGTTGAAGATAGGACAGCTGCATTTGTATAGGCTACACACAGTTATGATTTCAGTGATTGGTTTGGGGGATTCAGTATTGAATGATGTGACATAATCAGAAGCTCGCTCCTGTCACAAGACTATGATGTCAGGATTGTGACAATTACCCCCATTTAAATCATGAGTCTCAAGCCAAACTTCCAAAACTTAAAAAAGATTTATTGGGAGTTAACATGCCGGCACTGCCTGGGTGTAGTTGACTCTGAGACCATCATTCATTGTCACCCTTGACCCTGGTTTTCCCCCCACCCCCTCAGTGTATCATATGTAATTCATATTCTCCAATGGGACACATCCATAGCCCAGAATCATCAATCATGCTCTTATTAAAATTTTGCATGGCAGAAACTTCAGTCACCTAGTTTGAAAATATCTTTGAAAATATTAATGGAATGCAGTTTCAGTTTTGCAAGCTGCTGCACTGCTCCCCCCTCCCTTTCTCTTGGCAACTCTAAAAAGACCATAGAAATATTTTATGAGTTGACATATGAGCCCATTGTCACAACTTTTAAGAAGATCCCAGAATTATTGATTTCATTTCTTATTAAATTTATATGCTGCTTATCTGACTATCCAAAGAGGAATACGGTTGGGTAAAAGGAATATATAGTTCTGCCAGGTATTTAGAGTGATATTTCTGAGAGATTCTCCACGCTTTGAGGGTATCAAGAGAGAGGTACATCAGGGGTGTGTTTTGATGGACTTCACAAAGCCCAGGAAGAAATATGGCTAGTTCCAGAACATTGCAGAGCAAGAACAGATGGATATTTTTGTGCTATCGATGAGGTTATGAATCCCTTCCCCATTAAACCAAGGCACGGTTGGAAAGAAGATCAAGAATCCCCACCAAGATACTCACTAAAAAAAAAAAAACCTGACACACATACCCAGTTTTCAAGATTTTTCAACCTAATCCCTTTTTCCTAATAGTAAATCTTCCTGTACAGATTTGATGATAATCTTGCACAAAATAACCTCCTCGTCAGACAAAATTAGCTAAACTTTATCCTCACTCTCAGGAAAGTTTCTGTCAGTTATTTCCTTCATTTCCCAGCTGAACATTAAATAAAAATGCAAATAAGTGAAAGAACTATGCTGGGCATATTATATAAGACCCCAAAGCTTCATTCATGGTATTCTTCTTACAGACTGCATCTGATTAAACAGGTAATTTCACAAGAAAGCTCTTGCTGTGGTTTAAAAAAAAACAAAAAACGATACAAGCAAAAAAGTCCAAGGGGGAAAGACCCATATAAATCAAGATGGTGCCCTTAAATATATGATTGAGAACCAGCCCTTGTTGTACCTGGAAAGGGGGCAGAGCTTTAATCACATATCACAGCTGCTATACTTTTTTCAACCACCAATGATTCTTCCTGTCATTCAGATGCCTTTGAAGAGATTTGACCTTGGGCATTCAACCACAGAGAGAAGAAAACCAAGATTGTTCGCCCCAATTTAAAGCACTTACTGCATTCCTACAATCAAACTCTGCCTACTTTTTCCATTTTGGCTCCTCCACCTTTTTTTTTCTGACCCCTTTCCTGAATTTTCCAAAGAAGGAGTCCGTTCGTCTTCTCTCAGTGCTAGGATAATTGAGTTTAGGAGGTATTATTTAACCAATACAGTTAATGCAATGGGAATGGTCCGATGAGAATCAAAATACAAGAATTGCAACACAGAATTGCAATATGGAAATCTCCTTTCCCCCATCACCTTTCGCTCCTTGCCAAGATTCTGTGGCTTTATCATTTAATTTTATTGAGTCTGGAGTGAATGAATTTAAAGGGCCCCTTTCCTCTGAGCATCCAGAGCTCACATTTGGAATGCAAGAAATCAACTCTGCACCATTGAAGACCGTCGGAGTTCTCATTCGGCAACGTGAAAGTTGGGTGCCAAGACCATGGTGACTCATGCGGCGTTCCTCAGGCTAACACGATGCCAAGCCTAGAATATTCATGAGAAGCAAAGGGCACACTTCAAAAACATGTCACAAAAAGGAAGGGGATGTTGATTTGATGTTAGTCTCTTCCCACTACATCCTGAGTCAATTTCAATTAAGGTTTATTACATTTGTGTGCCACCATCAGGAAAGGAAGTTGTGCAAAATGATGCCTCCTCCTTTTTTTTTTTTTTAGATGTCTCCATTCCCATGATAACAGTCTACAATTGTAAAGGTAAAGGTGAGGATGAAGGTAAAGGTTCCCCTCGCACATACATGCTAGTCATTCCCGACTCTAGGGGGCAGTGCTCATCTCTGTTACAAAACCAAAGAGCCAGTGCTGTCCGAAGATGTCTCCATGGTCATGTGGCCGGCATGACTAAATGCCAAAGGCGCACAGAACGCCGTTCCCTTCCCACCAAAGGGGTCCCTGCATTTTTTACGTGCTTTCGAACTGCTAGGTTGGCAGAAGCTGGGACAAGGAGCGGGAGCTCACTCCATTACGCGGTGCTAGGGGTTCGAACCACCGGACTGCCGATCTTTCTGATCGACAAGCTCAGCAAAGTTCAACTCAAATTGTATGTCAGCAATTTAAACTAGAGTGAAACTTATGCCAATGAATGCTTAGCCCCCACCTAGACAAGAAATGTAAGTCGTGACTGATTACAGACAATCCTTCATTTTCATTTAGTAACCATTCAAAGTTACAACGGCAGTGGAAAAAGTGACTTATGACCATTTTTCACACTTACAACTGTTCCAGCATTCCTGTGGTGACGCGATCAAAATTGGCATATTTATGATGGTTGCAGTGTCTAGAAGTTATGTGATCTCCTTTTGTGACTCTCTTATAAACAGACAGTGGGGAAGCCATATTTACTCAGCATCCATGTTACTGATGGAATAACTGCAGTGATTCATTTAACAATGGTATCAAGAAAGGCTGTAAAATGGTGCAAAATTCACGTAACAAATGTTTCACTTAGCAACAGAAATTTTGAAGCCAAATTTGCTTAACCACTGTGTCACTAACTTAATAACTGCAATGATTTACTTAACAATGACAGCAAGGAAGGTTGTAGAATGGGGCAAAATTCACTTAAACTTACTTCACTGTGCATGCGCACACCTCCCAAATGATTTTTGTCCTTCCAGAGGCTTGAGGAAAGCCTTTGCAGGCTGAAAGATAGGCCTATTTCATCACTTCCTGTATTTCCGGAAATACCCAAAATGATGAAACGGGCCCATTTTTCGACCTGCAAAGGCTGCATAAATTTTCCTCAAATCTCTGGGAGGCTGAAAAAGGCCTCAAATGGGACAAAAATCAGATGGGAGGTACACTGTAGGTAAAGGGGCAGTGGGGGGGGATGGAGAGAATTACGCATGCATGCACAGAGGGCGTGCCGGAAGGTACACATTGCCTTTTGGGTGCTGGCCTGCATGCACGCAAGCATGCACACAATTTTTGGCACCAGAGTCCAAAGTGGTTAGCCACCACTGGTATAGCCCATAAAAAGAAAGAGAGACTTTTCACACAAGTGACATGGTATAAGGTTAACATTTGATTACAAAATAATTCAGGAAAATGTAGCCACAGTTACCCTGCACAATAGGAGGTTCTGATTCAAAGTAAAGCATTAACTTTAACAATAATTTACCCCTTAAGTATTAAAACATCCATTTTTTTTTTCATCTGCCTTTCCTTCAGGGAGCTCACTTTCTAATGAGGAGGCTTTTAAATTATCTGCGCAGGTATATATTCTATTTTAAACATTTTTGTAGCCTGAAAACATTTGCAAATTCCAGATTGAATCGCCTTTTTTAATGAGTATCTGAGACAATAATTTATATTTGACCTAGATGTGTGTCTGTAGGAGTGAAAATATGAAGTAATTCATCCCGATATACATAGAACACCATATCTTGTTGAAGATGGTCACAAAAGAAATGGGACAGAATTAATTGTGGGTTTTATGGGCAAATTTCCCAGGTATTTTGAGATTTAATGTACAGCTTTTGCTGGATCCCAGCAGATATCAGTTAAACTATACTTTAAAAAATTATATTCTCTAAAGAAGGGCCATTAACATTAATTTTGATTGATTGATGTGCCATCAAATAATTGTTGATTCTTAGCGATGCGAACACTGCATTAAAGGTGTTTGATTATCCATTTGTACATCTAAAGGAGAATATTTGAGACTCAGGCTTGAGATGAGAGGTCTTTGGTGCTCTGTGAGCTTGGTGGTTTTTTTGCTGATGTTTTAGGATTCAAACTAGGTAATTTCCATGCTAGTAAGGAGTCAGATTTGCTCTCAATTTATATTTTAATGGCATGCACTGTCAATGTTGGTGGAAGTGGTCTTGGAGATTCTTTACTTGGGCTGTTTACTGTTAAGCATTTTGGGCATGTATGCAAGTTGAGTCAATTCAAGTGGAATGGAATAGAATAGAATAGAATAGAATAGAATAGAATAGAATAGAATAGA
>BLBF01000067.1:7030104-7043390 GCA_015471245.1 Laticauda colubrina
GATAGATAGATAGATAGATAGATAGATAGATAGATAGATAGATAGATAGATAGATAATAGAATTATTTATTGGCCAAGTGTGATTGGACACACAAGGAATTTGTTTTGGTTTAGATGCTCTCAGTATACATAAAAGAAAAGAGACATTCATCAAGAGTCAAGAATCATCAGGTACAACACTTAATAATAGTCATACGGTACAATAAGCCATCAAATCAAACTAGGAAACAGTCAATATAAATCATCAGGATACAAGCAACAAAGTTATAGTCATACAGTCATAAGTAGGAGAGATGGGAAAAGAAGGATGGGAGGATTAATAGTAATAGTAATAATAATGCAGGCTTAGTAAACAGTTTGACAGTGTTGAGGGAATTATTTGTTTAGCAGAGTGATGGCGTTCAGGAAAAAAACTGTCTAGTTGTTCTGGTGTGCAGTGCTCTATAGCATTGTTTTGAGGGAGTTGAAACAATTTATGTCCAGGATGTGAGGGGTCTGTAAATATTTTCACAGCCCTCTTTTTGGCTCATGCAGTATATAGGTCCTCCATGGAAGGCAGGTTGGTAGTGTTTTTTTCTGCAGTACGAATTACCCTCTGAATTCTGTGTCTGCCTTGTTGGGTTGCAGAACCAAAGCAGTTTGCGATCCTGTGGATTTCAGCAAACTGAATTATGAGGCTAGGGCCCATGCACACCCTATGGAGTTTCTACCCTGTGATAGTTCAGTAATGGATCACATTCACAAGTGTAGCCTCACGCGATGTTTGCAGCCACCCAGCAAAGAATGTGAAGTGTGGATTGTCTGCTTCTTTGCCCTTAGAACGATCCGGAAAAAACTGCCGCTACAGAACGTGGAGACTACTACATCACTGGAGACAAAGGTCTCATGGATGAAGATGGATACGTCCAGTTCATTGCAAGAGCAGACGATATCATCCTGTCTTCTGGGTAAACTTTGTTTGCTCATGCTTTGCAAGATATCCAAAATGCTTAACGCCAACAATGGCATTGTAAAATCTGAGGTGCATTCATAGGCCAGCTACTCAATCCTGTACCACAATGACAAACTATTATCCCCAAACATACACGTACACACACCACATGCACAGAGCGAGAGACAGGGACATGATATTCATCAACATGAATAAAATCAAAACTCATGGAAATGAGGTTAACAATTCCATCAGCACCTTTAAAACATTTCCATCAATGAATTGAAATTTTGAGGTCTCCAAGGTGTATACTGGGATTGGCTCTTTCCATTCAGTGACCTTCCAATTTCCATGTTCTACTTTTTATGCATGCTCAGAGATACTTTGGCTCCTTCAGCTGAAGTATAAAAGCAAATTCTAGGTAAACACATCAGACACAATAACTTGCCAAAATCAAAAGCTTCCTGTTAAGTTTGGGAAGCAATTAAGTGTTTGAATTCTGTGTCCTAGTACCCATTAACCTTTGGTCTATCAACATCTGGACAGCCACCAAGTGCAGCGACTCTTCAGAGATCAAACTAGAGCTTTTAGCCTTCAACCTACAGAGTCTCCCTTGATTAATGGTATTCTCCTATTTAGGTATCGCATTGGTCCATTTGAAGTGGAGTATGCTTTGATGAAACACCCTGCAGTAGCTGAAGCCGCTGTTGTAAGCAGCCCAGATCCCATCAGAGGAGAGGTGAAATGCCCATAATGCTGTGCGTTATGTCCAACAAGGGTTTAGAACATAATCACTCCAGGTCACCTAATTGCTGAGATTTCAGATTTTGTGGTCAGTTGTCCTTGGCTTCTGTAGTTTCTCAGTCAAGTAAAGGCTTCAGAAAGGGCTATTTTATTCCATGGTCCACATTATGAAGGGGTAGAGATCACCTCTCACAAGGCTTTTGCAGAACCTAGGAAGTTATGATGCAACAGCTCTCTTCTTCAGTGCTATTTTAATCCATGAAGCTCTATGGGGAGCTCTCCAGGCTCCTGAAAATGACCAAATCTAGTTTCTTGGTCACACAGTCAACCAGATGTGTGTTAGACTGGATTTGACATTTTGACCCATCTCTTGAATCCTTCCTAAAAATCTGAGATAAGCGGGTGTTGGTATTTGATGGTGTTAGAGGCATAGTTGCAAGATGTAAGCTGCTTTGAGTAAAGTTTGCCTTTTGCAATTGATTGATGGTGGTTATGTCAACACTGACAGTATTCAAGGAATGGCCTGGTTGTTTGGGATTGCCCCCAGGATATCTATCACTATTGGTATTATCATCATTATTGTCACTAATGTTATTATTAAGCATTCTTCCTATAGTTCCAGAAAGCTAACTTTGCACAAATCTTGAAAGCCATTGCTAATTCTACTAGCAATGCTAATATTCCATTGCTATTAACAATTGCAATATTAACTATTGCTAATAATAATATTGCCATGGTGAATAGGCGGCAATATAAATTCAACAAAATAAATAAATAAATAATTCATCTTCTTTTACCCTGACTTGGCTGTAGGTGGTAAAAGCTTTTATCATCCTAACACCTGCCTACCAATCACAAGACCAAGAGAAATTAAGTTTGGAGCTGCAAGGGCACGTGAAGAAAATTACAGCTCCATATAAGTACCCCAGAAAGGTGAGTACTTGGCACAACAAGAGGCTCAAGTCTTGTTTGGCTTCAACCACTGATAGGACCTTGAAGGTTGCTGAAATGATACCATCTCCAAGGTCACTCTGGCTAAAGCCTGAGTGGCTGGGCTAATTCCTCCTGCTCGTGGAAAAAATACAATCAGATAAGAGACAGCTGCGCCCACAGAAGGTGTGGGGTATGGCACAAAGGCAACACATCAAATAAGCAAGAAGAGTCATTTTATTATCTCCAACTTTGCCCCCCCCCACCCCATGTCCAGGTTACCTTTGACTGGAGAAAAACTCTCCCAGGAACAGTCTTTAAGTGGAGGAAATTCAGTCTGAAAGCAAAATACATACAAACTGCAAATAATAATCCACACAAACCACACTGCAGTAATTAACTTGACAGGGCAGGAGAAGGAATTGCAGACTTGAAAGGCCAGCGAAACACACACAGTTGGGAAGACACCAGGAATACAGATAAACCTCAACAATACAAAATAATTCACGATATGCTCCCAACAACTTGCTGTGCGCAGCTTCTCTTTTTAAACACTGTGTCCCCAGCTGCAGCTAATGAAGAGAATCAGGGCCCTTTCCTCCCCCATAAGCCACACAACCCATGTTGCTCCCTTCTCCATTCCTCCCTGTGTGCCTAGGATAAAGAGTGGGTGGGCCTGGGTCCTCTTCTGAATTTCCTCTCCCTTGCTCTACCTCTCCCCTGATCTGCCCAGCCAGGCTTTGCCCTTCCCCAGTTTCCTCTACAGCCAACAGAGCCACACTCCCACTCCCTGTCAGCTGCTTGGCCTCCTCCTCTAAATCAGATTCCAACAGGGGCATGACAGAAGAAATGCAGTGTAGAAAACATCTCAGAAGAGTTTCTTAGGTTGTAAAGGCGAGGGAGACTTTCAGACTTGCAAAGTTTTGTTAAAATGTAGCTTTAAACAACTAGCATTCCTAGTTTTCTTATTTTCTTGAAGGCCTGATAGTTTCTTTTCTCTTTTTTTAAAAAAAATACAATGCATTCTGTTTTCGTTAGATCGAGTTTGTTCAAGACCTACCCAAAACCATTTCTGGAAAAATTAAAAAGAGGTTGCTGAGAAAAAAAGAATGGGAGACAGCCTAATGGACTTTGGAGCTAATTATGGACTTGTGGAGGTTTCTTTGTGTTGTTTTACTTTTGTAATGTTGCCAGAATCAGCGGTGAGATTGGCGATCAGCTGGTGACTTTGGGAGATCAATAGGAGATGGTGAGTTCTAGTCCCACCTTAGGCATTTAAAAGCAGCTGGGTGTCTTTGGGTCAGTCCCTCTCTCTCAGCCCAACCCACTTCACAGGGTTGTTGTTGTTGTGGGGACAATAGGAGGAGGAAATTGTGTGGGATGTGTTCTCCACCTCAACTTCTTTGTAAAAATAATACAAATAAATAAATATTTAATAAATAAAAACAGGGACCAGGCAATTTACCATCTAAAAAAGGATGGACAATGCAGCCCATCATCTTCTTTTAATGACCCCATAATCCCTTGCAGGCTGGATCTGGGAAGCTGTATGGAGCTAGCAGACTGTTTAATGGCCAGATGCCCTTCCTGTCACCAATATGGTGTTTTGTTCAGCAGATATATTCTCACTGGGGCAAGTGGGCCCATATTAGCTCCAAATCCCTTTCTTTTGCAGTTCTCGACTGCCCACCAAACCACCACACACACACACACACACACACACCACCTTGTGAAATTTGGAAGACCATTTTCCTTCCCTCTTGATCCACCAAAGGATGTGAACTCACTTGATATGGCTAACAGCAACACAAAATCCCCAATCCTTTCCTAAAAAGGTTCTCTAATCTGATCCATCTTTTGCTGTGACACATTGACACTGTTATGTCTCTGAACTTCACAGAAACTTGGCTAGGGGCTCTCCCAAACCCCCAGCAGCCCACCCCTGTATCCCACTGGTCATACAGAAGACCCTATGCAATTTGGGCTGTGGTTTGCCCTCCAAGCTTGTTTCAGTTTAGTGTCTGAACATTTCATTATCAGACTATGTCACATCAACAGCAGGATTTTCTTGTCCTATTCCTCTTTAGATTATAAATGTCCTGTGTATACAATTATCAGTTATACCCTCTACAATTTCAACAAACGGTTGCCAGTTAGAAAAATAAATACCTCAGTCTGGAAGGTGGGATATTGAATTTCGAAAGCATCTCAAATGCCTAATTTGCTGTTCTGTATCCCCGTAAGCAAATAGAAATGGCTTTTTCCATGTAAATTTTTTCACTTTATCATACCCTAAAATGAAGAGCAATTTTCCCACGAAAAGGAATTTTTCCTCATTGGAGACTTGGCTATGTTTCTCTGCAGGAAACCCACACTTGGTGGAGCATATTATCACTGCATTTGGGAAATTGATTAAGTTACAAAGCGATCAGTTTCGGGGGGGGGGGGATTAATCGGAGTGCAAACAAACACTCCAACATTTCTCAAAGGAACCAGCATTGTCTCCTAGTTGGGCTTTAAATACCTCAATAATCTCAGGTTTGGAAGGGAAAAATAGCTTCTTCAATGGCTAAGCAGTTAACTGCCCTGAGAAAAAAGAGATTACCTTTTTGCACCTGGGGAAAAGATTCTGACTCTTAGCGCAGAGAAACCCTGGGCTTTCATCCTTTCTCTAGAATACAGGTAGTCCTCAACTTATGACCACAATGGAGAGCAGAATTTAGGTTGCTAAGCGATGTAGTCGTTGAAAGGACCTGAGTTTCCAACTGTTTTTACTGCAGTTGTTCAGCAAATCATGCCATTGTCAAGCGAGCCAGAGATAGTCCTTGACTTAGGGATGATAAGTGAGGCCAGTATGTAAGTGACATTAAGTGATGCGGTCATTAAAGGGCTGGTCACATGAGGAGACCCCAATTTTACAACTATTTTTACACACTTAGCACGATTTGTGCTAAGCAAATCGTGCCATTGTTCAGTGAACAACGTGGCTCGTAAGTGAACAGGTTTTCTCCATTGTGTTTGCTTATTGGAAGCCAGCTGGGAAGTTGCAAATCAGGATCACAAGATCACAAAACACCACAACCATCGTAAATGAGAGCCAATGGCCAAGTGCCCAAATCCCAACCATGAGACGCAGGAGTGTTTGGGTCAGTTGTAACTTTGAGAACAGGTCCTTGGTGCCTTTTCTATCTCTGTTGTAACTCTGAGCGGTGATTGAACAAATGGTGGTGAGTTAAGGACTACCTGTAGACATGTACACTTAGTCTTGGACTTACGACCGCAATTGATGTTGCTAAGTGAGGCTTAAATGAGTTTGGTCCCGTTTTACAACCTTTCTTGCCACTGTTGTTAGGCGAATCACTGCAGTTGCTAAGCTAGTAACAGGGTTGACCCCTCAAAGGTGCTTTTTCAAGTGACAACTGGACTGGTTTTTCTTTGAAGACATTTTGGTTCTCCTCCAAGAAGATTCTTCAGCTCTATTAACCCTCAAGCAACAGGGTTTGTTAGAGACACGGTGGCTCAGTGGCTTAGACACTGAGCTTGTTGATCAAAAAAAATGGTGGTTCGAATCCCTAGCGCCGCATCACAGAGTGAGCTCCTGTTACTTGTCCCAGCTTCTGCCAACCGAGCAGTTCGAAAGCACGTAAAAAATGCAAGTAGAAAAATAGGAACCCCTTTGGTGGGAAGGGAATAGCGCTCTGTGTGCCTTCGGCATTTAGTCCTGCTGGCCACATGACCACGGAGACGTCTTTGGACAGCGCTGGCTCTTCGGCTTTGTAACGGAGTTGAGCAGCGCCCCCCTAGAGCCAGAAAGGACTAGCACAGATGTGCGAGGGGAACCTTCACCTTTAACAGGGCTGTTATGTGAATCAAGTTTCCCCATTCACTTTGCTTGTCAGAAGTCCACAAGTCTTAAAGTTGCCAAGTTTGGAGACCTCTGTACCTAAAGCCTGCATGCTCTTTTGTTCAAGCACATGGCCTGTTACACATATTTGACTTGGCGGATTTGCTTCCTCTTGGTGCAGAGATGCGCCTAGCCATGGCAAGATTTGGAGAAAAAAAAGGGAGAGGCTAATCAAAAGGAAAGCACTATTCCTAAGACCTAATAATAATAAAATGCAATTTAATTTGCTTGAAGAACAAGGAGACACTATCCTGCCAGCATAAGTCTACTCTGCACGAAATTGGAGCAGAAAGGGGGACAAATGAGCATGCCACGCCTTCACAAAGACCAATTTCATTGCAATGAGTCACCTCTAATGAGTTTCCCAGAGTGCCTGCCTGTTTATCACACTTAATTGTGCTCTTTTCTACTGAGGCTGCTTTAGTAACACACAAACATAAAGGAGATACATCAGCTGCCACTTTGCAGCCTGTGGAGATCCAATTATTTCTCCATCAGACACTGTCCATGACGGGGCACAGCTAAACTTAAGTTATGGGTCAAGTAGAATGGAAATTTTTTAGCTTCAGTGTTTTCTCCCCAAGGTCCATCAAGACAAAGCACATGCACCAAAAAATCCAGTGAATTTCACCGACGGTCTGACTTTTAATGAAGGATGTTAGGAGCGCATCTTCTGGCCCTCCTTAACTTACTTCCAAAATAAGGGATCTCTAATCTTTAAGAACTGGACTTTGAGAGCACATTTGGGCCTCACCAAAATAAGATGGACGACAGGCAGTGGTGGGATTCAAAAATATTTTACTACCGGTTCTGTGTGGGTGTGGGTGTGTGCGGTTGTGTGTGTGTGTGTGTGTGTGTGTGTGTGTGTGCAAGTGGAAAAGCCACAGGAAGAAAAATAATAATAATTTATGCTTTTTCTACTCAAGGGGGTAAGGATGGAAGGAAAATATCTAATAAACGTGCTCTAAAGATAGTATTTACAGAGATTTGAGCTTTTCCCCCCACAACAAACAAGAATTTTTTAGTCATGGTTGCCGTTCTGCTAAGCTACACATCGCAAGCTGACAGCCTGACATCATGAATGGGAGTAGGGAGCAGTGCAGGTAGGATGGGGACTCAGAGGAAATGACTGTCCCATAAGAAGACCATCCTGTGAGAAGCAGAGGTGGCATTCAGCCGGTTCTGACCAGTTCTGGAAAACAAGTAGCGGAAATTTTGAGAACCGGCAAATTCCCACCTCTGACTGGCCCCACCAACCCCATCTCTTCTCTGCCTCCTGAGTCCCAGCTGATCAGCTGGGTCTCCTTTGGTTGCCCTGCACTGGAGAACAGAGCTGGAAAGCAGGTTAGTGGGATGGGGAGGGAATGGGGATTTTGCAGTATCCTTCCCCTGCCACGCCCACCAAGCCATGCCCACAAAACCAATGGTAAAAAATTTTGAATCCCACCACTGGTGAGAAGCACCAACCATCTCAAGTTCACACCAAAAGAATGGGGAGCCGGTGAGTGTGAAGACAGGGACCATTCCCCAAACAATTTGTTAACACTTGATTGGACTTTGACCAATAAACCAGGGGGGCTGGCTGGGAACAAGGGGAAGATAATTATATCTTTTGCGCATGAAAATGTCAGATCCAGCTTTGCTTCTTCTGTAACCACTTTTGCTTTTGTAAAGTTATGTGAAGTATATATAAAGGCTAATAATAGACCTTCCTAACTATGTTGTTTGTATCTTTATTATTTGTATTGACTGTTTCCTAGTATGATTTGATTGCTTATTGTACCCTATGACTATCATTAAGTGTTGCACCTGATGATTCTTGACTCTTTACAAGTGTATCTTTTCTTTTATGTTCACTGAGAGCATTTGCACCAAGACAAATTCCTTGTGTGTCCAATTACACTTGGCCAATAAAGAATTCTGTCCATCCATCTATTTATCTGTCTATCTATCGATCGATCGATCGATCGATCTATCCCAGTTAGGAACAGTTGATAATTTTCCCACAAGCCAACTTAACAAAGCCAGCTAGGAGTGAGGTTTTAGAAAACCTGGGTATCAATCCAAACAGAGACACTCTACAATCCAGGATGATTTTAGAATATTTTATTGGGACTATGCAAAATATCTTGGAAAGGTGGCTAGTTTTCTCATATTAGGGCTAAACTGAAACCAGTTTTAAAGTGGGATTAAAGGGTTTTTTAAAGGAAAACTTCCTAAATATCCAGCACCCATTGGATCCAAGAATATACGTCATCTTCTTTTGGTGTCCATCAAGCATCAAGTCCTATCAGATCCCAATTTTTTTAAACATCATATCTGGGGGAAAAAATGCCAACAGACAACCAGGCTGTTGAATCTTACCACTACTTACAGTCATTATTAACTAAATACCAAAATCCTTTATCTAAATAAATGTTATCCAATCTCTTCTTTAAAATGTTATGGAGCATTTACAGCTTCTGGAGGCAAGTTGTTTCACTTGGAAGGGCCCCTGGAGGTCTTCTAGTCCAGCCCTGTGCTCAAGCAGGAAATACCTGATACTATTTCAGACAATCTCTTCTTAAAATCCCCACAACTTCTGGAGGCAAGACAAAGATCTGTGAAATCTTCCTCCACCATGTCCACCCCTTTTGGCGAGATTACATGACTTGTCACCTGCACAGAATTAATCCTGCAGCAATGATACCCTTCTCTTCTCCCTTTTCACTGTTTTGCCTTTTTTTAAGAAAAAGAAAAAAGAGGAGTGTAATTGGAGAAATTAAAAATAACTCTTTTCCCATGAACACATAATACTTTTCCTTGTAAGCCACCTACTGCACAAAGATAAATCTTTTGGGCTTTTGAAAGTATGATTGTGGAAGAGAAACCGAGGAAGTGACATTTCCACTCACCTGTAGAAGCTTCTGAAAGGCAAACTGAACAGAGCTTGTCCCCCTCCGGCCACTTTCAGGTAAGAACAGTCATGTTATTTTCCCTTTCCTTGCCATTTCTACCTTATAAGTTCTCCCTGCTTCGCTATGGTGTCCACAATTTCTTATCCGTAGCGAGGAACCTTGAAGAACCTTGATTTTCCAAGGTCTCTTTCTGGCCAAATTAGATGTGAATTTGTAAATGATTGGTGCCTTTGGAATAATTCTATGAGAGAGAGTTTTGAAGAGAGGTGGAGGAACGAGCGCTGCCCAACGTTACTAACATGATGGTAGAACATGCCTCGTTCATCTCAATGGGTTTGGGCCACTAGTTGATGAATTACATTCTTGAATAAAATTATTTACTGGACCCTTCCTGCTGCCAGCAGACATTTTAGAAGGAAAAGAATCAACACGCACCTCAACATCCAGCTTAGGTGTCCTTTGACATCCTATATACGTGACAACAAATCCATTTCTCATTTCTTCCTTCCCTGAAGAGCCAACTCGTAAAGTACTGTGTGGTCTTCACCATAGCCTCCCCTTCAGCCATGAAGATCTTATGCATCAACCATAAGTTGCTGAAGTCCATCTGGAGCAGCAGCAGGAAACCTGGTGGATCAGTTCCCCAAGCCGTGAGGCTGTTTACGTCCCTCAATCTTTCCGAGTTTGAAGTCATCAATCGAGGGGACAAAGAGGTGCCAAAGTACTTCAATCTCACCAATGACGTGTTGAATAAGTGGTCTAATATTGAAAAGGTAAGGTTCCCTCCAAAGAGTTTTAGGGAAAGGAGGGTTCCTGATTGATGTGCATGTCCCCATATCTCATTTTTTTTCTTTTAACAATTGAAGAGAAATGAGACAACATATCAAATGGTCAGCCCCAAAGCAAATCATGTAGTGGGGTTTTTTGTGTGTGTGTATTAAGAGAAGGGTATTATGGAAGAAAATATTGTTTGGAGCTCCATTCCCAAAGAAAACTGTACTTTAGCAAGTGGAAATTTGGAAATTATAACTATAATTTGCGTCTCACCACTTAACCTAATGACTTGCATGCTTGCTTTTTATTTATTTCATTTATTTTTAATTATTAAATTTGTTTGCTGCCCATCAAGGCAACTCTGCATGGCTTGCAACATTAAAATGAAAGCATCAATCTAGGTATCAATGTATAAAATCACATTAAAATTGTGATAAATAAATACAACTTTTTTTTCTGTCTAGGTGAGATTTCTCTTCTTAGGATAGTTTATCTTAACTTTTTAAATTAAAAATGGTTTATTTGTTTGCATTTTTCTTTTTCTTTTTCTTTTTTGTATTCTTTTTTTAAAGAATATCATAACGTAAGTAATGGTAAAAAAAAGGATAGCCCAAAAGATTGTAAACAACTGACACACTGTTTGTATGTAATTGAAAGAGGGTCTTATGTTTTTATGTTTTGTTTCTGTTTGTCATGAAAAATAAAAACTTTGTTAAAAAAAGAATGTCATAACATAAGCAAGAAAGAGATTTACAAGAAATATAAATTTGAAAATGTCAGAAGTAACACAAATATTTGTCTATATGTTACAATTTCTGCATCATTTTAGAATTTTAACACTATAATAAAATTGGTCTACGATGATTAACAGCAAAATCCAAGGTGATATAAATTATAAATCAAAATGACAGATAGTAACAATTTCTATCTCTTTTAAGAATTCTATTCTTAGGGAGAATAGAAGAAGGAGACAAGGAAAATATTCTTTTGTAAGAATAAGAACAAAAAAGGAGAAGAAATAAGAAAATAAAAACAGCTGAATGCTGAAAATTGTCTCCCTGCTCACTGGAATTTTTTTACATTTCTAAAATATTTATTTCATTTTATTTTAAACATTCATATAGCAGCTCATCTTCTAACGAACTCTGAGTAGCCACCAATCGTGAATTTTATAAACGTATAAAATCGTATTAAAACTATAAAACCAAACACATTAAAAACATTGAACTATCCTTCCTCAATCTTCCCCAATCTTCCAGTTGTAACAACATCCAGAACTCTGAAGTCAACGACGATTCATTCTGGAGGTAAAGTCCACATGGCTGGAAGACAAAACTCTTCTGAATTTTTATATTAGGCCCAGCCAGCTTTTCTCTATTTTCCTTTCTCATTCTAAGAACTAAAGACAATTCAAAACAATTTTGGAAGATTTGTGATCTGCAGTTGTTTCTGTCCCTCAAGGCCACTTTGAATTCAGTTTCTTCATGCAATGGTGAGCGATTGAAATGTAAATTGTGAATTAAATGTTAAAGGTAGCAATTTTGTAAAGCAAATCTACTTCCTGGGGGAGAAAAACAAGCTATAACAGATACTCTTGGCGGTGGTGCTTTTTAAATATTGTGAAAATAAAATAAGCAGGTGCTTAAAACCAATCACAGAGATCCTTTGAATTTCTGAGTGCCATTTTTCCACCATCATTATAGGTCAGAGAGGCATTTAAGTCTGCAAATGAAACACCTACCTGGGAATAATTTTTAACACACTCAGCGATGTTTTCTTTCCAGTCAACACACGTTAAACTCTGCTCTAATTTCTGGCAGATAATTACATTACTCAGGCAGGGAATACAACAGAGAGCCCTGAGAGGGTCAACACTGAAGATAAAACATCCCTCTAGGAGTGGTGCGATCAGTTAACTAGTTGATCTTGATGATCAATTTTTCATTATTTTAAGTGAAAAGGATGAAGCTTCTTTCTGTTCACAGCTGATGTCCTTCCTTGGGTCTCTTTCAGGGCAGCTCCTTCCAGCCACAACTGTGTTCAAACCCAGAGTGATGAACCAATGGTTATATTCTTCACAAGTGGAACCACAGGTTCTCCAAAGATGGCTGAACACTCTCAAACCAGCTTAGCCTTGGGCTTAACTCTATCAGGAAGGTATCTTTCTTAATTTTCTTACACGTCTTGAACTTGACCCCAATCAACCAGAATTCAGTCTATTCCATCTCTTGGAGTTTCATGTAAGGCCTTTGGAGATGTGACGGCCCCAGAGGACAACCACGAAAAACTGAGGGCATCTTAAACCCTGTGGAAAAAACCCTGTAGAAAATTTAAGGTCACCTAAAATTGAGGTGAGATCTTGTTTGTTTGAAGGTAATCCAGAATCCCATCTAAAATGTCTGTGTCTTGCAGGGATTGGCTGGACTTCAAACCTTCAGATGTCATGTGGAACATGTCTGATACTGGTTGGGTGAAGGGGTCTATGGGAGGTGTCTTTGGCCCTTGGCTTTGAGGAACCAGTGTCTTCATACACAGCATGCCACAGTTTGACCCAAAGGAGGTTCTAAAAGTAAGAATTACACATCCAAATCATTGGGGGAATGTATTTTGACCTTTGAAACACCCAACAGCCAGCTCCTTCCTTGGTCCATCTGTCTGCTCGTTTAGACAGGAACACAATGCTGTATTTTGGCAGCTTAGAACCAACTTACAGAGGTGGTAGTATCCGTAACTGATTTTAAAGATAGCTTGGGATTAACACAGGTCTATCATCCAAAAAAAATTTAAAAACATAAAATAAAAAAACCCTCAAAGGACAGATCATGAGGTCTATGTTTTATGTGGACCTATGTTTAGGTTTATGTGAACCTAAATGAGCAGTGGTGTCAATAGATGATTTGGTATTTAGTGGGTCAGACTAGGTAAGATACCTAGGAACTCCTGGCTCTGAATGAACCCATCCTTTCACCATTATCCCTGCTCTATATTTCTCATTTCTTCTTGACTTTCCAACTCCCTATGCTGGATTTGTATCAAAAGTGCTTTTTGAAAAGGCCCTGTTTCCTTGAAGACATTTCCCTCTTCATCTCAGAAGCTTCATCGGTTC
>BLBF01000067.1:7048037-7063740 GCA_015471245.1 Laticauda colubrina
AGATAGATAGATAGATAGATAGATAGATAGATAGATAGATAGATAGAAGATATGACACACTGTAGATTAGAGATGGAGATAGATGATTAGATAGATGGTGATAAATGATTAGATAGATGATAGAGATAGAATGAGAGAGAGACAGAGAGAGACAGAGTTATGGGAGAGTTTTCTTCTACAAAGCAGATATCCTTGCCACAAATAGCAGTAAGTGAATAAATGAACCAACAACTGATCTGTTCCTTTGCTTACTGATTTTAAAAGGCAGAATTGCTCCCATTGATCATTTATCTCCACACACTGAATTTTGAGTTTTACAAAGAGAAGGATGGTTTAAAAAAAGAAAAAAAGCAAAGAACATGTGTTAGCCAATCTCTTCCAAACCAAACCAAAGTCAATTTAATAGAAAACATACAAAAAAAGAACAAGCACGTACAAACTGGAAAGTATTATACCCCTGCAAAGATGTTATGCTGTGAATGTTTATTTTCAGTCAAGAAATTCCTCCCAGAGAAAAGCTGGATTTTGTCTCCCACAAGAATTACGAGTTTGGAGCATTAACACGTCTTTCTAACAATGTAACTGCAAATCGAACATTTTTCAACATAAGATGTATATTTTCCCCAAAGCCCTGTACGGTTAATATTTTACAATTCGCTTAAGATCGTTAAAAGGGTCTCTACAAGCAAGCCCATCAAAGTTCCTCCGAGCTCAATATTCACCTGTTAAAAGAGTTACAAGAGAAACCTGAACTTGTTCCCAAATCAGAAAAAGCACCAGAACATTAAAACTATCTATTCTCCATAGACCAGGGAGGGTTTCCAAAGTTGGCAACGTTAAGACTTCTGAACTTCACTTCCCAGAATTCACGCAAGGCTGGCTGAGGAATTCTGGGAGTCGAAACCCACCTGTCTCAAAGTTGCCAAGTTTAGAGACCTTTGTGATAGACTGAGTGACATCTCAGAGGTGCTGTTTTTCCAGAGGGGATCAAAATACGAGCTCCACAGAGATGCCAGCTGAAGAGGAAACGATCATGTTTGTAATCAAGTCACGCTAGACTTCGCATCAGGATGCTGGCTTGGTAACTAGACCGTGATTACAGGAAAATCTGGCAGGAAACAGCTGCCATAATTTACTTGGGGAAAAAAATCTACGATTTGGAAACACAAATTGTTGAGGATGAAGAGTTCAAAACCACCTTGCAAAAAAAAAAAAAAAAACTAGAAGCAAATAGGTAGTCTTTGTTGACCCCCCCCCCTACTCCTGAATAAGAAAATCTGGGAGGGGTTTGGGTTTTATTTTTTGGGGGGGTCATGATAATCAGAATAGAAAGGGTTAATTTTAAAACCTTTAATAAGCCAACTTTAGCTACTTCTACTTCCAAACTCAGGCAATTGTTTAGGAACGATCCCTCCCTCCCAAACCCACCTCCCGATCCTGGCTGTATTTTTGCAAAGTTAACTTTAAAAAGCCAGAAAGTGCTTTTTATCCATCTGGATTGGAGGTTAGAGGGAAACAGCAAAAACACATTTGGCTGATCAGCGAGGTGCCTTTTAATCCTAAGAATAGGACCCATAAGTGGCTCTGGGTCAGGAAAAGGCTAGCCAGAGTTTGATCCAGCCACAATTATCAGTTTTGTATGTAACACTAAACCTTCAGGGTGACTGCACTTGACAGCATTAAAACCTATGGATTTAAACTCCCAGAATAGCTACTGGGGAATTCTGGAAGTCCACAGGCCTTAAAAGTTGCTGAGGGCAGACACCCCTGAATTACAGGTTGTGAAAATCATGGGTTGTTCAGTTGGGAACACTCCCCCCCCCCCAAATTTAGAATAACTACAAGGCAGGAATGGTGGGGCGGGATGGTCTGAGACAGACTGCTCTTTAGCCACATCACCTAGAGCAGAGGGGTCTCCAATCTTGGCAACTTTTAAGAGTTGTGGACTTCAACTCCCAGAATTCCTCAGCCAGCAAAGCTGAGGAATTCTGGGAGGTGAAGTTCACAAGTCTTAAAAGTTGCCAAGGTTAGAGATCCCTGACCTAGAGAGCAAACATCAACCCGATTTAACAACCCTGCACCCATCCTGCAGATTTTTCCTTTTTTTTCTGCTTCTTGGCTCTTCCATTCATGGTCCTAGTCCTCATGATTGTCGTTGGAGGCGGTCTTGGTCTTGTCCCGACGCTCATTTTGGTTTTCCTTCTGTGCTTCAGGTGTTTTCACTCCGGGGGCGTCATTCTCGTGGGATGGTTTGGGAGCCTCTGGCTGCCCCTCAGCTTTGCTTTTCACCACCTCCTGAAGGTTGTACTTCCGGAAGAGAATGTAGTCCTGAACCACACTCAAGCAGCAGATGTTCTTGATGATCTCCACCACGATGGTGTATTCAGGGTGGCTCAGGTCGACCTTATTTTCTGGGTTGAGGTGGCCCACCATGCCTGCAAGGCAAGGATGGAAAGGAGGCAGGAATTATTGCCTTCACTTGATTTCATAGCTAGCGGAATAACAGGTGTTTTGTTTTATTGTCTATGGAGATTCTCAGTCATCCAGGTCATGGTTGTCCCAAAAGTGCTTTTTTTTTTTTTTTTTTTCCCAAGAGGCAACTGGACTTTGTTTTTCCTTGAAGATATTTCCCTTCTCATCTGAGAAACTTCTTCAGTTCTTCAGTCAGAATCGAAGAAGTTTATCAGATAAGAAGAGGAACGTCTTCAAGGAAAAAACAAAGTCCAGTTGCCTTTTTAAAAACACTTTTGAGTTTCATTCCTTTTTGTGTGTAACATTTTGTACATTCTTTTTTCTTTCTTTTCCCCTCCTTCTAGTTCTGTTGTTGAGTATCTTTAAAAAGAAAACAATGTAAAACCAGGGTCTTTATGGGGAGGAAGAGATGGCACCGAGCGTGGTCTTTGGAAATAACTTTTGGATTGGTGATCTGCTTGAAGTTTTAAGCGTTTAATGCATTCTGAGACAACCTGGTTTTCTCCAGGCATTTTAGTCAGAAATTCCCATCAACCACAAGCGTGGCCAATGGTCAGAAATCTTAGACTACAACCATGAAGTTCCCACCGAGTTTCCCAGCCATGCCTGGCTCTGCAAAACATATCAAAGGCTATCCTAGTATGGAGGAATAAAAATTCTGTTTTTTTGTGGAACAGGAAAAATTGGTGATCTAAAGGGATGAAGAGAGTGCATTTCAAGTCTCCTTATTTTGCCCTTTTGGGAAATCTACTCACTCGCACTGAAAAACCAAACAGAAATAGAAGCACCAGCATTGTCATGCCCGTTAAGAGTCTGACTCTGAGGGAGAGGAGGAACAGCCAATAGGGAGTGGGAATGTGGCTCTGGAGGTTGTGGAGGAAATTGGGGAAGGGCATAGACCAGCTGGGCATTCAGAGGAAGACCCAGGCCCATCCCGTCTTCATCCTAGGGCACACAAGGAGGAGCGGATAACGGAGAAACATGAATGGCATGATCTATTGGGGAGGAAAGGGCCCTGATCCCCTTCGTGGGCTGCAGCTGTGAAAACTATTTAAAGTTTTGGGCCAGTGTTGGAAGCAAAGTGTGAAATAATTCTAGTCTTTCAGTTCTTATTTGAGTTCTGGCATCATTCCCAGTGTGTTTTGATATCTGTGGATGTCTTCAAGCCCTTACCCTGCCTTGTCTCATTAATTGCTTCAGTGTGATTTGTGTTGTTTTTTTCTATTTATAATTTATATGTATTTTGAGTTTGAACGGAATTTCTTCCTTTTCGCAACTGTTTGTGGGGGAGTTTTTTTCTGCAGTCAGTGATAATTGGACCTTTGAAGCCAAGTTGAAGGAATTAAAGGGACTTCACCTGTTTTTGTGACTTTGTTGCTTTTGTATCCCACCCTGGGTCATCACAGGTATGCTCACTTCTGAAGTGAGATTCTAGGTGCAACTTTTAGGGTGCACTGCTTGAACCCTTGTTAGATTGCAACATCCCCACAGGAACATAAAGTCTTAAACCCGAATTCTTAAACCATTGTAGATCTACCATGGATTGAGAGCTACCCTAGAAGAGAAAAGCTGTAATAGTTTGCCCTTGTGTTTACCTGCCAGCTCTTTTATGACTTCTTCCCTGCTGAGGTGGCTGTTATTTCGTGCCTTGTAAACAATCTGGAAAGTGCCCTTCTTGGGGCTTTTGAACCAGGGTTCGAAAAAGGTCTCTGCATACTGCTTCATGTCTTCGAGAAAGGCTTTGCAGGTACCCGATACGGGCAGCATGCGCAGGATGACTCGGGTTTTCTTCTTTTTGGTGGCATGCATGTCCTTTAGAATGTGGTGGACCAACTTCTCAGGTTCTGCAAGGACACACAAACATGAGGATTCAAAGGGAGGCTGTTTCAAGTAAGAAGCAGTATGCTCCAAACTGTCAGGGTTCCGGTGGTTTAAACCATGGGTCTCAAGCCAAACTTCCAAAACTTAGATTTTTTTAGGAGTAAATATGCTGACTCTGCCTGGGTGTAGCCAACTCTGAGACACATTATCCATTGTCATCCTTGACCCTGGTTTTCCCCCCACCTCCTGGATATATCGTAATTCATATTCTCCAATGGGACACATCAATAGCCAAGAATCATCAATCATGTTCTCCAGTTAGAATTTTTTGCAGTAGAAACTTCAGTCCTCTAATTACTATCTTTGAAAACATTTATGGAATGCACTTTTGCTTTCCAAGCTGCCCACTGCTCCCCCCTCTCTTTCTATTGACAACTCTAAAAAAAACATAGAAATATTTTATGAGTTGATACGTTCCATATTTGGGTAGATAAACCGGTCTCACCAGAAAAACACTTTCAAGTGAGAAGCACCGGCCTTCTTAGAAGCACTAAGTCCTTTGACATGAGAAAGACCTTCAGATAGTCCTCGGTTTATAACTGTAATGGAGCCGCCTATTATGATCATAAGTCATGGTGGTTGTAAAATCAGGTCCATCAGAGGAACGGATCCGATTTTACAACCTTTTCTTGTGTTGCTGGTTAAGCCAAGCATCAGGACATTAAGTGAATTTTCAATCATTAAACAAATGTTGCGTATGTTAAACCAACTCATTGTTCACTATGGGGTGATTTTTGCTAAAAAAAGCAAGAGTAAAGTTTTCAGTGTGCTGACTAGGAACTACAGGCTTTTAAATTGCCAAGGATGGTTGGGTTATTTTTTGTTCTTTTGTAAGTCATTCTTTTAGGGAGGGCAATGTATAAATAACATTAGTATTAAAATCATAATCATTTTATTGGCAAATTCTTTGCACACATACCAACACCCAGCGTTCGAATAAAAACCACGTTGTTAGCACCACTTTCCACCGACTGGAACCGACGCTGCTTCTGTTCCGTAGCGGTACGGATCTGATCCACTTCTTTTTTCAAAGCTGCTTCGGCATCATCTTCCTCCTCATCTTGCTCCTCCTCATCCCCAGAGAGCCTGTCCTCGGTTTGCTCTGCAAACTTAGCACAAATACATATACATAAATACAAACTTAGCAAAATACATAAATACATATTGTCTTACAACCACAAGGGAGCCCTGCAATTGTTAAGTAACTGAATCTGTCATTAAGCAAATCTGGCTTTCCCCCATTGTCGAAAAAGCCGCTAGGAAGATTACAAATGGGGCTTACGTGACCCAAGGAAATGCAACCGTCCTAAATACATGCCAGTTGAGAGGTGCAGTGGCCTAATCAGGAGGCTGTGGTTCGATCCTAGGTCGCGGCAGATATTTCTCTCTCTCTGGGCACAATTAATAAATAATATCTTCTGCGAACTCTGCATTGGCAACAGGAAGAGACAGTAAACACTCAGCTCCATTCAATTGCCCTGACTCCACCCCGAAGCAAGGGATTACGGGGTCATTAAAAGACCAAAAAATAAATAAATCCATGCCACTTGCCCAGCATCCAAATTTTGATCACTTGACCATGGGGATGCTGCATTGGTCCTAAATGTGAAAACCAATTAAGTCACTTTTTCAGGGCTGTTGTAACTTCGGACAGTCACAAAACATACGGTTGCAAGTTGAGAACTCCCTGCATTAGAACGATTTTATCTTTTCCCAACCGAGACCATAGAAAAACACCCAAGCAGAAAAGCAGGGGGAGCTCAAGCTAAAAGATACTGGACTAAAATACACACATGGTTGGAAAAAATGATAAAACAACACATAAACGTAAAGCCTGAGATATTCCTATTGGGGATCTTGCCTAAAAGATATACTAAAGAAATAACATATTTGATTATTAATGTATTAACAGCAGCTAGAATTGTATTTGCTCAAAATTGGAAAAATGAGAAAATTCCAATGGAGGAGGAGGCATTTAAGAAAATAATGGAATGTGCAGAAATGAGTAGATTAACATTTGCAATTAGAGAGCAAGAAGAAAATGAGTGTTATAAAATTTGGGATTTATTTTATGGATGGTTAGAAAGTAAAGTAAGAAATTAAAGGATATTGTAATAATAATTTATTTATTTATTTGATTGGTATTGCCGCCTATTTGCCCATGGTGACTCAAGGCAGCTTACACAATGTAAATCATATTTAAAACAAAAAATAAAAATAAAAACAATAAGAACTAACAAAAAGAATCAAATAAATTAATAAAGTACAATAGAACAAAATTTGGGGAAAAAACAAAACAAAACCAAAAACCAACTCCCACCCCCCCATGTAGTATAATGATATACTACAACTGGTTATCTTTGAATAAGTTATAACATGAATATAATTTTGTAAAGAGTTGGGATCTGCTTTTAAGGATAGTTTGAAACTGAAATTAAAAAAAAAAAAACTAATGATGATATACAATGATACAGAATGTTGATTAGAATATGAATGTAAACTCAAGAAAAAATGTATATAAATATTGTGCATATGTACTCAACCGACACACTGTATAATTGAAATAAGGTTTTGTTTGTTGTTGTTTTGTTATAAAATGAAAGCAGGAGGGAGCTCTGCAAAAGTCGCGAAAAACTACATTTCCCAGCATTCCCAACGGGCACTTTGCTGGGCGGGAATCCTGGGAGTTGTGGTCCCCAGCCTTTCAGGTGTCCCCCGAGCGAGACAACCAGCCAGGTAGTCCCTGGTGGCTTCTCCTCCCGCCCCCCGGCTCACCTGCTCGGGCCCGTACAGCTGCTCTCCGTACTCGCCCAGCAGGCTGTAGGCTTCGGCCACGCATTTGCGCTCGTTCATGTTGCAGGTGATGAGGATGCCGCACATGCCGGCCTCCAGCTGGCGCCGCCCGGCCGGCCGGGGCCTCTTGGCCGCCTGCACGTATTGCCCTTTGGGCGGCCGCCGCTTGCGAGAAGCCGCCGCCGCAGCTGCTGTCGCCACTGGCGGCGTCTCCACGGCAGCCATGGGGAAGGCGGCGGGTGATGAAGGATGGCGCAGGCGCAGCCGAGGCGCCACAACCCGGGCGGCGTGCCTTTGATGGCGTCATCCGACAGCGCCTGAAACGTTTTTGGGATAAAGAAATGGGAGAGGGCGGCGTGATCATAGAGTCAAAGCGCGTATATTCAAGAGAGAATGCTCGGCTGCTGTGGCTCCAGCTAGTGGCCCTCCCGAGTTCTGCAGCCCGTGTCTGACAGAAAGGCATTGTTGGAGACAAACGCGGGAAATGAACGCAAAAGGATACTTTGTGCAATAAAACTCTAAATAAAGAGAAAGAGAGAGAGAGAGACATCATGTAGATTAGGTCAGGAGTCTTCAAACTTGGCCACTTTAAGACTTGTGAACTTCAACTCCCAGAATTCCCCAGCCAGCTATGCATTAGGTGATAGACAGACAGACATAGAGAAAACAGGTAGATAAAGGTAGAATGAGATAAGAGAGAGAGAGAGGGCAAATCGACAAGAGGTTCCTAAAAATCGTTCACAACTCCTTCCTTACAAAGGCACGTTCAACAGCAAAGCCAAGAAAAAAAAAACTTTAGAAAAATGCATGTTTGAATAAAGATATCTTAAAAAGCAAAAAAAAAAAAAAAAAAGCCATGAAGTTATGAGACACAATTATTTACATTTATTTACATGCAGTAAAATAAAAAGGAAAAAGGAAAGGAAAGAAAGAAAAGGTTATGCAAGAAAAGAAAAACCTAAAGTTATAAAATCCACCCTTTCTTCCACTGATCATTTACACTCTTAACTGTCAACCACATGAAGAAGCAAGGATTAAAAAAAAAAGATTTCTGCAATCAGACCGTGCAGTAGTAAGCCGGTACCATTTGTACAGTAAAAAAACAACAACAATTAAACGACCCAAAGAATTGACCCAAGAAATCCACAGGACGCTTTTCTGGAATAAAGGATTGTCCTTTATAGTAAAGGGGTGTGTGTGGTCTTTGCAGTCGTGCCCCTAACTCTTTTGTCCAACCTTTTTTTTCAATTTCTTGAAGGATCAGAGGAAGGATCTTGTGTGGAGATAGGATCCAGGTATGGATGCAACGGGCACGAGAGTGAGGAATATGAATTCTGATAAAAACATTTTCTCTTGTCATTTCTGTGCTTTTGTTGTGGTTCGTCAGCAGCAGGTACGGACAGCTGAAGTCTTGAAGAGCGAGGACTTGGATGAGGGGCCTGCGTGGGATGCAGGGATGGAGCCAGGACCATCAGGGAGTAGAGTGCTGCCTTCGGAGATTGTGGAGGCTGGCAGTAGTGATGAAGAGGACCCCAAGGAGCCCGTGCCCAGTGCACATGCACGAAGGGCTGCTCGAAGGAAAGAGTAGCTGCAGCAGGAAGGGCGACTCAGGAATAAGGCTGCAAGGTAATGGCTCCTCCCTTATGAGATAAAAGCCAGCTGAGAAACTGGAGTTCTTTGCAGGCAGCAAAGAAGTTTTCGCACTCAAGCCTTGTGAACTTTTAGATTCTTTTAGTTTGTGTTTGGAGACTCTTTGTATTTGGATTATTGCTGAGTAATTTTATGTGGTGTTCTTGGCAGCTTGCACAACTTTGGCAAGGCTTTTTCTTATCAGAGCTAATTAGTTCACTTTTCACCGTGAAGGAACGGGATTTGTAAAGAATCGTTAAAAGGTTGTGCTGTTACCTTTGTCTCATGTTTGCTTCCTTGGAACCAGGTTTGGGTCAGAACAACCTTAAGCAGCCTTGTTCCTTCTTACCTTCTCTCTCTCTCTCTCTCTCTACAGAAGGAGGGGGGATCGCGGAGTGGGTGGGGGTTGCTGCCTCAGACAAAGATTTAAAACTGCTTTCACTTTTCTCTGCAGAAGGAAGGGGGTCGCAGGGAGTGGAGGTGCTTCTTTGAGCTGCTCTGCTATAGGAAAGAGATTGGAACTGCACATTTCTAGCAAGGCAGAAACTAGCACCTTAAACCACGAGCCAGGATATTAGAGACAAGAATAGCTGGCTTATAAGAAAAACCCCAAAAACCACATAGCTGGCACATGAAACTAGGATACCTTGCTAGATATTTGTGACCTGGGGTGAAACACAGGTGATGCAACGTTTGGCTATGTAGGGGGCTGAGATCCAAATAACCAATCAATGTTATCTATTATGCATGCATTATTCGGGGAAGAGCAAAGGTTATATGCAACCACCCCTTGACTATAAAAATTGCTGTGAGATTCTTATGGAGGCCCTTTGGTTAGCTTTTCAGCCAGAGTCCTTATATCTTGGTACCAAAATAAAAGCATAATTTTGTACCACACCTTATGTCTGGTGACTTATCGGCTTCAACACCGAGCAAGAGCCTGGTTTGGGGGACAACATTCTTTTCTAGCTGGCACTGGTGGAAGGTTGCAGATTGCTTCAGAGATGCTCCACCAGGTTTTCCTTTGTCTGCGTGACGTACTGTGTGCTTCACTCTTCGGGAAAGGGGGCAGAAAAGCCACGTCCTTCTGTGAACAGCTTCCAAGAGGGTAAGGGAAGACGTTGGCATTGTGGCTGTGTCCCAGAGAAGTTTGCTTTGGCTCTCTCTTTACCTGGGTGGGATTAACTTCCTGCAGCTCCTGTAAAGAGGTGAGGGCTTAAAATCAGCTCGCTTTCCAAGAATCCAGAAGAGGGCATTCTTCTGAAAAATAATCAAAAACGGAATTTCAAGTACCTGTTGAATTTTTCAAGGAGGTAAGAGGACAATAAATCCAGCTCTTTCTTTGTGTTCAGAATGACTATTATTATTGCAATTTGTGGCTTCGTTTATGCTCGTAGTTTTGTGGGGCAGATCAAGCTGAGATCCACTGAGCACATAAAGATCACTCAATGAACATAGGGCTGGGAAGAGATTTCAGTTCAGGCCTTCTGTCTTTCCAGATACTCTAACGACAAAGCAGGGATTAGAGAAGTAGAAATATTTTTTGTGGGCTGTGGATTGCATGGCTGTTAAGAAGAAAAGTGGTTTCTGAGATGACATTTAACACTC
Source organism: Laticauda colubrina (assembly GCA_015471245.1). NCBI lineage: Eukaryota > Metazoa > Chordata > Lepidosauria > Squamata > Elapidae > Laticauda > Laticauda colubrina. The sequence goes on from BLBF01000067.1 coordinate 7,058,421, forward strand.
TGTCTTTTTTCTTGGCTCTTTTTCAATAAATCTGACTTTTTAAATTAAAAATAACCTTGTCCATTCAGCATCGTATGCCTCAGTTCACTGAGAACTTCTGTGATTGCCCTGACAGAGCATGTCCATTTCCGGCTAGGGTCCTCCTCTGAAATTATAAACAGTCCAATATTTCATTTTGCTTTCTGGAATGGATTTCTCGCTGTTCCAAACGGAACTGGAATAGTTCCTAATTTTATTCAGATTCATTTGGGTTTGAAGCTGAAATAGACACTCCATTAGATCAGGAGTTTTCCAAAAGCTTAGACATGGAATGTCCTTTTCCTTTTTTACGGGAATCATACAAGGCTGTTCCCGGCAGTAGCAAATGTGAATCAAATCAGACGCCACACTGACTGACTTCTGGATTTTGGAGCTAAAAAATGGTTCCCCCCATTCAAACAGCAACCTTACTAGGTTGGGATGTCCGAGAATGTGAGGAATTCCAGATTTGTTGAATGATAAGCGACCCTTTATATCCAAGTCAATTTGCAAACTGTCCTCAATTTAGTGTGTTTAATGACTGTTCTAAGCTGTTTAGTGACTGTTCCAATTTTCACACTTACAACCGTTGCAGCATTCCAATGGTCACACAAACAAAATTCAGACGCTTGGCAACTGACTCATATTTATGATGCAGCATCCTGGAGTCCCCTTTTGCAATCTCCGGACAAGGCAAAATCCTTGGGGAAGCCAGATTCACTTCACAACCAAGGGAACAGCTGCAGGGATGTACTTAGCAAGGAAGGTTGTACAACGAGGCAAAAACTGGCTTAACTTGCTGAACAACAGAAATGCTAAGCTCCGTTGCGGTTGTAAGTGTAGGACTACCCTGCATTGTAGCACACCCGGCTGGCTTAGCCTTAGGCAAGGTTGTAAAATCCCTCTTGTGGCTTTGCAACGGGTCAGAGCTTTCTGCCAAGTAGCACATACCTTATGTAGCGTTGTTACTACATTCAGTTTGGCAGCACGCTTGGTTGCTGTTTGATCTCCCATGTCACAAGAGAACTTTGCATTGATTTTGTCCAGATCCAACTGCCGGTGTTTTTAACAGCTGATTCCCACCCCTGTTTCTTTCATCTTGGCAGTCACGGGAGTAAAATAAGTAGCACAAGGTTCAAGTCTTTTGCAGATCTGAGATTGCACCCTATCTTTCGTAATCCTTAGTACAGATAATCCTCAACTTACAACCACAACTGAGGTCAGAACTTCCGTTGCTAAGCAAGGCAGTTATTAGGTGAGTTGCACCTTATTTAACCACCTTTTTCCTCCCCACAGTCGTTAAGTGAATCGTGGTGTCATTCAGCGAATCCATTTTCTCCTGCTGACTTTATCGCATGGTCGCAAATGTTGAACGCATGACCCTGGGATGCTGCAACAGACATAAATGTTGGTTGTCAAGCACCCAATTTTTGATCATGTGACTGTAAGGATGTCGTAATGGTCATAAAGTTGTGAGGATCGGTTGTATAAGTCCCTATTTACAGCGCCGCCAAAATTTAGAACGGTTGCTAAATGGAATGATCGTAAACCGAGGACTTTCTATAATAGATAGCCCCTCGTGGGGAGACAGGCGGCAAATTTAACAAATAAATAAAATAATCCACAAGACACTGCATAGCTACAAGATTCCCTGCTTGCAAACATGTAAATTAGAGCTTTAATACTTTATTGTTCTTTGTTGCAAATGAATCTGGATTGCATAGTACAAAGACTGGGGCTGAGACTGGAAGATTAATTGAGACCTGGGTACAAAGAGAAAAGATGCTGAGACTCTAGAAAGCGTGCAGAGAAGAACAACCAGGATGATTAGGGGACTGGAGGCTAAAACAGACAATGAACGATTACAGGAACTGGGTATGGATAATCTAGGGAAGAGAAGGACCAGGGGAGACATGAGAACAGTCTTCCAGTATTTGAGGGGCTGCCTCAGAGAGGAAGAGGGGGTCAAGCTATTCTCCAAGGCACCCAAAGGCCAGACAAGGAACAACGGATGGAAACTGAACAAGGAGAGATTCAACCTGGAAATAAGAAGAAATTTCCTGACAGTGAGAACAATCAACCCATGGAACAGAAGTTGCCTTCAGAAGTTGTGGGAGCTTCATCCCTGGAGACCTTCAAGAAGAGACTGGACTGCCATCTGTCAGAAATGGTGTAGGGTCCCCTGCTTGGGCAGGGGGGTTGGATTAGATGACCCACAAGGTACCTTCCAACTCTGTTAATCTGTAAACTTAGATGTTGGACTACAAGTCCTGTTATCTCTGAATCTGCCATTGGGTTGATGGGAATGAGGGTTTGTTCGGGTATTTTCCCACGTCATTATAGTTGTGCTTTTAAAATTGTAGCAACGTTTCGGTAGAATCTCATCTGCCATCATCCATACAGAAGCCTGATGATGGCAGATGAGATTCTGCTGAAACGTTGCTACAACTTTGAAAGCACTACAATGACGTGGGATAATACCCGAAGGAAGCTGAACAGCACACATGTAAGTACCCGCGAAAGCTTAAAAAAACAAATATTGACTGAAGTATTGACAGCCAATGGCTTCCACAAAAACAAAATCACCAACTTGATCCACAAAAACACACCAAGACATAACAGAGACCTAGAAGATCAACAGATCCATGGAACAGCTGTCCTGCCCTACATAAGAGGTACCACAGATAAAATCAGTAAGATACTACACAGGCATCACATCAAGACTGCCTTCAAAACAGACAAAAAAATAGCAGCCATCCTGAGGAACCCCAAAGACAAAATTGACCTGGAAAACCAAGGCATATACGAAATTCCCTGTACAGCATGCCCGGCCACATACATTGGACAGACCAATAGAAGAATAAGTACCCGCCTGGATGAACACAAAAATGCAGTAAAAAAGCTGGAACACACCTCCTCACTAGTCCAACACATGAAAACCACAGGTCACAACATCAACTTCAATGGCACTAAAACCCTGGCCACTATAGAAAACCCCAGCCACAGAATCATCAGAGAAGCCATAGAGATTGAAAAAAGACCTGACAGCATGAATAGAAGAGATGATTCCACCAGACTGTCAATCATTTGGAAGCCTGCACTCTCAAATAGAAAGATCTCCATGCCACAAGCCAGGCAAACACCTGGGCAAAAACAGACTCTCTCTGAAAGCTCCAACCTAACCCCCCCACCAGGCACCCAGGTGAAACCCAGCTTGCTAATAAAGAGCAGCCGTCCCTTCACACGCAGCCAAGCTGCACTGAAAGCCTCCAACACAAGAACAGACTGTTGCCAGCCAATCAAAGCCACAAAACAGACAGAAGAAACCAGCCTCAAATTTAAAAACCAGGAGCTGTAAGACCCACATCCATACAGAAGCCTGATGATGGCAGATGAGATTCTGCTGAAACGTTGCTACAACTTTAACAGAACTACAATGACGTGGGATAATACCCGAAGGAAGCTGAACAGCACACATGTAAGTACCCGCGATAACTTAAAAAAACAAATATCTGACCTCTACGGGGAGGAAATAAACAGCCAGATCAGAAGCTATGAGAAGCTGGAAGTTAAAAGAGCAGGAATACTATGTGACCTAAAATTCCTATGCAGCTGCAGAGACAACAATGTAACACCAACCTGCTTCAAATTAACATTTCATAAAAACACAGCAGCTACCAAACGTATCCTGAAAAGGACAGAGATATCTCTACTCAGAAATGAAGTTCACAGTAAAAGATTCCAATTAGATCAGTTAAACAAAGATTTGCTAGCACTACACCTGGAATTGAGCAGCAAAATCCACCCTCTACTTTGGGATAAGATCAAACAACTTACAACTTGGAGAGCTGAAACTGAAAATACTTATAAAAATGATAAACTCTCAAAAAAACTGAAAAAATTAGAAAATGACAAGAAAATTCCCAATAACCCACAACAACACCTGAAACAACTAGTATACAACGTTTCCAACAGAGAACTCAACAAAACAGAAACAGATGTCCTATCCAAAGGATTCAATTATGCCATAGCACCCAAAAAAATCCCAACAGAATCCATCATATGTGCAGTAGAATCCAGCCTAACCAAATTAAATACAGATGAAGCTGACAGAATAAGACACCAGGTTACTCACATCTTATGCACAACGAAACCACCCAAAAATAATTTGCAAAAAGATGAATTCAGAGCGTTACAAACCCTGAAAAATGATAATAATATCATAATACTCCCAGCAGACAAAGGAAATGCCACAGTAGTAATGGACAGAAAAGACTATGAAACAAAACTGACAGACCTACTCCAAGACTCCACATACAAACCTATAAATACAGACCCAACCACATATCTAGAAAAATCAACCAAGAAGAAAATTATAACCAGCCACATAAGCAAAGAAATCCAACAGACGATCATCCCAAGAGAAAAATCTTCTAGATGCCCCAAATTATACGGCCTCCCAAAAATACACAAAGAAGGCATACCTCTCAGACCCATAGTCAGCTCCATAGGAGCACCATTACAAAACCTAGCTAAATACTTAGCAAAACAACTACAGCCCCATGCTGAAACCGCAGCTTCATATGTACAAAACTCATACCACTTCTTAGAAATGATCAAAGATCTACACGTAGAACAAGAAGATCTGCTTGTAAGTTTCGACGTGGTTTCACTATTCACTCAAGTCCCAATAAAAGAAACTCTTGAAATCATCAAAAATAAATACCAACCAGCCAAAGACCTCATGGAACTAACAGAACACTGCCTAACCAACACATATTTCATATACAAAGGACAAAGATACAAGCAAATTGAAGGAGCCCCTATGGGATCACCACTGTCACCCGTCATTGCAAACCTGTTCATGGAAGAATTCGAATCCAGAGCCCTGGCTAATGCCACCCACAAACCCAAACTATGGCTAAGATACATCGATGACACATTTGTGATTTGGCCCCATGGAAAAGAAAACCTAAACAATTTCCTAACACACCTAAACAACACACACCCCAAAATCAAGTTCACCATGGAAACGGAAATAAACAAACAACTACCATTCCTAGATGTACTAATCTACAAAAGAACAGATGGCACACTGGGACACACCATATACCAAAAGAAAACACACACCAACCGCTACCTCAACGCCCAATCCCACCACCACCCAGCACAGATAAATTCTGTAGCGAAAACCCTAATTACCAGAACCAAATGCCTGGCAGATAAGACACATATAAAGACTGAACTATGCACCCTGACTGAAGTATTGACAGCCAATGGCTTCCACAAAAACAAAATCACC
>BLBF01000067.1:7064140-7081815 GCA_015471245.1 Laticauda colubrina
ATATATATATGCTGTTTAGCTTCCTTCGGGTATTATCCCACGTCATTGTAGTTCTGTTAAAGTTGTAGCAACATTTCAGCAGAATCTCATCTGCCATCCTCAGGCTTCTGTATAGAGTTAGTTCCTGGTTTCAAATTATTATTATATATATTCATATATAATAATAATATTTCCATGTTCTTACGGTGAAGCACGGATAGCGTAATCCCGTAACCCCCATGCTATTCAAGGAAGCTAACAGCTTTTCCCTTCTTTTTCTTGTAATCCTTCTTGCAATTGTTCTTGTTTTGTTTCTTTTAAAATGTTGATATTCCCAGCGAGGGACAGAGCAGGGCACGCGCAATGAGAAATTAATTAAAAGCAGAGACATAAACAATAAGGAAGTAACATTTTGCTCTGCCCTAAGAAGTCTGTAAACAATCGGGACATTTTCATTCTGCATTTCAGATAAGCAGTGATTGACAGAAAACAGGCCAGCCAAAGAACCTTTTGAAGAGGAGACCATGGCTTGTGTTACCTTGACAATAAGGTGCAAAGTCTCGGCTGCTAGGATCCTGCGGTCCATCTGCCTTGTTTCTTCCAGAAGCTTCAGCCAAGGCAAAACTTCTTTGGCAGCTCAGAATTTTACAGATTACAAATCCATTTGCGACCAATATAAGCCAGAGGTGCCGGAATATTTCAATTTTGCCAAAGATGTGGTGGACATCTGGGCCCAGTCAGAAAAGGTATTATTATATTTACCCCCCCCCCCCCATCTTTTGCGCAAGTGGATTTAAGGGATCCCGTGTTGGGGGAATACAGGTCCCCCAACTTACGACTGTCATTGAGCCTGAAATTTCTGTTGCTAAGTGTGACCGTTATTAAGTGAATTTTGTCCCAGTTTGATACCTTCCTTGCCACAATTGTTAAGTGAATCACTGCAGTTTTGAAGGAAGTAACAAGACAACTCTTTCAATGGGACAGAAGTTGCCTTCAGAAGTTGTGGGAGCTTCATCCATGGAGGCTTTCAAGAAGGGATTGGACTGCCATCTGTCAGAAATGGTGTAGGTAGGGTCTCATGTTTGGGCAATGGGGTTGGACTAGATGACCTATAAGGTCCCTTCCTACTCTGCTATTCTATATTCAGCTTGAGCGATGGGGGTTGGGCTAGATGACCTACAAGATCCCTTCCAATTCTAGTATTCTATATTCAACGGAACAGAAATTGTCTTCAAAAGTTGTAGGAGCTTCATCCCTGGAAGCTTTCTAGAAAAGACCAGATTGCCATCTGTCAGAAATGGTGTCGGTAGGGTCCCCTGCTTGGGTGATGGGGTTGGACTAGATGACCTACATGGTCCCTTCCAGCTCGAATAATCTGTTAAATCTGTAGTTTTCTCCCCAAAGTCCCTGTTCATGTCCACTTGTTGCCCGTTGCCATCTTGGAGTTTGAGGCCTGTGGAGAATGAGGGCAGAGGCTCTCCAGATCTGAGCAGATTTTCCTCACGGATGACTCCTTCTTCCCCCACCCCCAGGAAGGAAGGCGTCCCCCCAGCCCTGCTCTTTGGTGGGTCAGTGAGCAAGGAAGCCAAGTGGAGTGGAGTTTTGTGGAGCTGGCCTTGGAGTCCAAAAAAGCCGCCACGGTGCTGTCCGAGCAGGGCGGCCTGCAGGAAGGAGACCGAGTGGTGGTGATTCTCCCGCGCGTTCCCGAATGGTGGCTCTTGAACCTGGCTTGCATCCGAACAGGTGAGAAGTAACAATGTCCATCTACCGGCCTGAATTTTGGACAGGATGGAGGAGTGGAGCCTTTTGGGCAGGCAAACAGAACCTGTCTCTTTGCTCTTGGCATCGGCTAATGCATTGCACCAATCGTGTTTCTCAATCGTGGCTACTTTAAGGGGTGTGGATTTCAACTCCTCGTTGAGAAACATTGCATTTTACATATGTGATTTTCATTCTCATTCCTTTTCCCTTTCTCTCTCTCTCTCTCTCTCTCTCTCGCTTGCTGTCAGGATTCCGGCAGTTACCCCCGTTCAAATCCTGAGTCTCGAGCCAAACTTCCAAAACTTCAAAAGGATTTATTGAGAGTTAACATGTCCAGCACTGCCTGGGTGCAGCTGACTCTGAGACCCATCACATTCATAATTCACAAAAAATTTATGAGTTGATTCTCTCTTTTTTTCTCTCTCTCTCTCTTTCTCACTTTCTTTCTCTCTTTCTCTTTCTCTCTTTCTTTCTCTCACTTTCTCTCTCTTTCTTTCTCTCTCTCTCTTTCTCTTCCTCTCTCTCTCTTCCTCTCTCTCTCTCTCTTTCTTTCTCTCTCTCTCTCTCTCTCCTTTCATGCTTTCTGAGTTTGGTTATTTTCTTGCAGACATTTCCTTTCCCACCTAGGCAACATCAGCAGTGCTAGAACTAAGGTTACTTGATGACCTAGGACTGATGATGAGATCTAATTGGGAAAGGAAATATCTGTAAACTCAGAAAGCAGCAAGGAGCCCATAATCCTCACCACCTCCTCTCTCCTTTCCTCTCCTTTCCTCATTCCCCATTCCTCCTCTTTCTTCTCTTCTTTCATTTTGTCTCTTCTTCTCCCCCCTCTCCACAAAACCCACTCCCTTCTAGCATTGATGATGTTATCTAGTTGGGTAATGAAAATGTCTGCAAGAAAACAACCCAGCTCAGGGAGCACCGAGGACCCCACAATCCTCCTCTTGGCTCTGCTCTTCCACAATTCAAAGGTTGGGTGGAAGCAGAGGAGGTATACAGCCGGTTCTCACCAGTTCTGGAGAACCAGGAGCAGACATTTTGAGTAGTTCAGAGAACTGGCAAATGCCACCTCTGACTGGCTCCGCCCCATCTAGTCTCCGCCTCCCGAGTCCCAGCTGATTGGCTGGGTCTTTTTTTGTTGCCCTGCACAGGAGAACGGAGCTGGAAAGTAGGTTAGTGGGGTGGGGAGGGAAGGGGGATTTTGCAATATCCTTCCCCTGCCATGTCCACCAAGCCATGCCCACCACACCACACCCACCGAGCCAGGACCACAGAACCGGTAGTAAAAATTCTTGAATCCCACCACTGGATAAGAGGCTGACATATTATTAAGTTCCCTAATTTCTTCTCTTAGGAGCCGTGCTGATCCCTGGAACCACCCAGCTGACAGCAAAAGACTTGCACCACCGCTTAGAGGCTTCCAAAGCCAAGTGTGTCATCACGGACTCTGCCCTGGCCCCTGTGGTGGACACGGTGGCTTCCAAATGCCCTTCCCTGGAGCTGAAGTTCCTGGTGTCCAAGGAACCCAGGGAAGGCTGGCTAAGCTTCAGTAATATGTTGGAGTAAGTAAGTAGTAAGTAAAACGGAAGCATTCATTGAAAACAGTGCTGCTCAATCTTAGTAACTTTCATGTGTGTGGACTACAAGTCCCGGAATTCCCCAGGTGGCAGTGCAGAATAATAATAGAGACAGTCAGGGTTTGCAGAGAGGAGACAGTTTGGACTAGTGACTAAGGATTGAAACTGGGAGACTGGGAGTTCTAGTCCTACCTTAGGCATGAAAGCCAGCTGGGTGACTTTGGGCCAATCACAAGGAGGTGATGACTTCTAATCCCACCTTAGGTGTGAAAGCCAACTGAGTGACCTTGGGAAATAGGAATAGGAAGGTATGTTGGACATGTTCATCACCTTGACTTATTTGTAAAAAGAATAAAAGTGGGATATAAAATTAAACAGATAAACAATTCGTTGTCTGGATTTGCATTCCTATGAAAGTTATTAGCATCAAGAAGAGATTCCCCATTGAAGTTACAGTGAGTTCATGCACAATGTTCTACGCAGGCTTGCGTCTCCAGAGCACACTTGTGTGGCCACGAAAAGCAGTGATCCAATGGCTATATATTTCACCAGTGGTACGACAGGAGCTCCAAAAATGACCGAGCATTCCCATGCGAGCCATGGAATTGGTCTTGCCTTCAATGGAAGGTAGGGAAAAGCTTATGAGTTGCCCCAATGGAGGAGGATCTGTCAAATGGCCCTCATTAATTCATTAGGTTTTGGCCTGCTGTGTGATGTAAACGCGGTCTTTCTAGCTTCTAGAGCCATGGTGGCGCAGTGGTTAGAATGCAGTATTGCAGGCAAACTCTGCCCACTGCTAACAGTTCAATACGAGGTTGACTCAGCCTTCCATCCTTCCAAGGTCGCTAAAACGAGGACTCAGATTGTTGGGGGCGATAGATGACTCCATAAACCGCTTAGAGAGGGCTGGAAAGCATTATGAAGTGGTATGTAAGTCTAAGTGCAATTGCTATTTAAAAGCAAACCATGGCTTAAAACAAACATGTAAAATAAGCCAGTTTTGAAATATCAAATGACCCCCGTCAAGATGTATCAGTGATCTATCAATCCAACCCCCACTTCAAAATGCAGAGAGTCTCACTTAGGATCTGTAGATTGATTCCAAGCTGCCATGATATTAAGGTATAGGAATTAGCAGATTTTGGCTCGTACAGTAACTCCTCCTTATAGCACCCCCTTGCTTCTAAACATTTGCTTCTGAATTGTGATCTGAAAGGAAACCAGAGCTGAATAAAATCCATCAGCTTCTTTACTAATTAGGGATCATATTCCAATGAAATAGCTTCAGACTGGATGCTTTCAATTTTATAAGTCTTACGCATCTCAACAAATAGTAGTAAATGCTCTCCCCTCCATAAAAGATACTGTGGGGTCCTTGGTGCTCTTGGAGCTTAGTGGGTTTCTTGCAGACCTTTCTTTTTCAAACTAGGTAACATCATCAGTGCTAGGCTTACACTGATGAAACATCTACAAAATGAAATGCCTGCAAAAAAACCCACCAAACTCAGAGCACGAAAGATTCCACAGTTTCCTTCTTCCTCCTCCTCCTCCTCCTCCTCCTCCACCTCCTCATTTTTCTTTCTCCTATCTCCTCCAGTCTGCAAACCCCACTCTCTTCCAGCACTGATGATGTTACCTAGTTGGATCATGAAACATCTGCAAGAAAACCACCAAGTTCAGAGAGCACCAGGGACCCAACAGTTTGACCCTGAGCTACAAATATTCTCTCCTATTGATAGGTGATATTTTAATATACTTTTCTGTTGTTTAGGTATTGGCTTGATTTGACTCCCTCTGACCTGATCTGGAATACTTCAGACACCGGCTGGGCGAAATCAGCATGGAGTAGTGTTTTTGCCCCTTGGAGCCAAGGAGCAGGCATATTTGTCCATCACATGCCACGCTTTGATCCTAAACTTGTCCTTGAAGTAAGTGTCAAGTATATTAATAGTTAAATCATGGGAACTAGTCCAAAGTTTATTTAACCGTTAAGAGATTATTCACAGTATTGGATACACAAGCAAAACAGTAGACACTCAATTCACTTGTAATCATTGCTTGTTAACTTCCTTAACCATGTTTGGGAGCGGCTTGCCCTGGGCTGGTTGCATCTTCTTTTAAGGTTGTCTTTATAATTTTCTAATTGTTTAGATGTTGTCCAGGTTTCCCATCACTACTTTCTGTTCTGCGCCAACTGTTTATCGGCTGCTCGTCCAACACGATTTAAGGAGGTAAAGGGGTAATTGCAACATATAACGTTAAGGCATTTTGAGACTGGCTCCTTTTAAACCACGATTAGATGACTGAGAACCAAGCCCCGGGAAGCCTCCGCTGGATTCACACATGGCAGAGGTGGTATTCAGCAGGTTCTGACCAGTTCTGGAGAACCGGTAGCAGAAATTTTGTTTGGGGTATTATTGATTGTTGAACTGTGTTAATCCTGGGTTAATCTCTGATTATTTGGTTAAAAGGAACTAATCTTCTCTGATGAAGAGAAATTAATGGCCAGTATGCCATAAGCAGAAACATTTTAAGCATTGAGAAAGCATGTGCTAGCCAAACACCTCTTTTAAAGACAGATTCTGTGTCTTTTCATTTTACACCCCAGATTTTGGGGGAGGGGGGATAATATTTCCTAACATTGCAGGTCGGTGGGTCATCCTGCACTCAGCATCTTCAAAACAATGTTTATTATCCCAAGCAGATTCATGCCTAGGTTTGCAAAATCTAGATAGCCAACTCAATGTCAATCTATATATATAAAAGCGAAATACCACTCACACATAATCACAAAATCACCAGAACTGTAAAGCCTACAAACTTGAAATTTGGCATGTATGTTCCTCTTGGCTTCTACGGGTGCACTAAGAAAAGATTTTGTGAAATGACCACCAGAGCCTTAATATTTCCTATATATTATTATTATTATTATTATTATTATTATTATTATTATTGACACGCTCTGATGCTAAGGAGTTCTACTCCCCCTCCCCACCTGAAAAGAAATATCTTCCAAATGCAAAACACAAGCAGAGGAAAGGAGTTTCAGTTTCACAGCACCAAGCAGCTTTAGTACACAAGTTGAGCTAAGCCATGCCCAGGCTCCTTGCTGTCTCCTTCTTGCTCACACAGCAAATACTGTTTCAGTTTCCAAACAGTCCTCAACTCTCTCTCACACTGACAGGATGCTAGTCAGATGAATACCGATAGATGCTGGTAGGCAGAGGCAGAATATTTTCCCCCTTATTTTCCTCCCCCAAAACTAAGTCCAACCACGTAGTTTTGTAGTGAAGCTAGTTGTTAATAAACGTGATAGCTTACCTTTTAAAAATGATGTCTTCTCTTCTATTCTTCATTTATGCCAAGTTATAAATTCCAGAACCTCAAACACTGCTTGAGTGCTGGGGAACCCATCAATCCTGAAGTGATGGACCAGTGGAAAACAGAAACCGGCCTGGACATCTATGAAGGCTACGGTCAAACGGAAACGGTAAGCTGATCTATTTTCTCGATGGAGGACAGTCTACTCATAAAAATTTGAAGAACTTTGAAAGCTCTCTGGGGAGAAAAGATGGCCTGTTGGTTAAAATCACCACCATCTTTCACCCTTAAGTCTATTTTTAAAAAGTAAGGTCCCGTTACAAATCCAGCATCTCTGATGGTGCTAGATGGGAAGGGCTGGCTCATGAATTGTTCAACAAATTATAACAATAGAAGAGAATATTTGGTAGCTCTTGGGATCCTTGGTGCTCTTGGTGGTTTTCTTGCAGACAATTCATTACCCAACTAGGTAACATCATCAGTGCTGGAAGAGAGTAGGCATTGTGGAGGGAAGGAGGAAGAGAACTATGGGATTGGAGGTGCTCTCTGAACTTGGTTGTTTTCTTGCAGACATTTCATGATCCAACTGGGTAAGATCTGGGTAACATCGTCAGTGCTGGAAGGGAGCGGAGTTTGCTACTTATATACTTTCTCTGACAGTTTTGATGGGAGTGTTATATTCTTCAAAGTTCCTTGAGTTAGGATTAACTAATTGAGTTCCCCAAATGTGATTGCAGTTTCTTGAGCATCTTCCTAAGGCCTCCTAGCTAGATATCCTAGGCAGTGAAAACATATTCCTTCATCCTTCCTGCCTGAAAGGATTCTACACAATTTGCTTCTCAGTCTGCTTCACTTTCCATCCCTGGAATTAGGTGCTGGTTTGTGGAACTTTCAAGGGTATGAAAATCAAACCAGGCTCCGTGGGGAAACCAACACCGATCTATGATACTCAGGTATCTATAATTGTGATCTATTATTGTGATCTATTATTGTGACTATTTTTGTGATCTGTTATTGTGATCTATTATTGTGATCTATTGTTATATATTATTGTTATCTATTATTGGGAGGCGGTGGCTCGGAGGCTAAGACGCTGAGCTTGTTGATCAGAAAAGTTGGCAGTTTGGCAGTTAGTTCGAATCCCCAGCACCACATAACGGAGTGAGCTCCCGTTCCTTGTCCCAGCAGCTTCTGCCAATCTAGCAGTTCGAAAGCACATTAAAAAATGCAAGTAGAAAAATAAGGGACCCCTTTGGTGGGAAGGGAACAGAGTTCCTCCGTGCGCCTTCAGCATTTAGCCATGCCGGCCACATGACCCCGGAGACGTCTTTGGACAGCGCTGGCTCTTCTTCAGCTTTGGAATGGAGATGAGCACCGGCGCTCCCTAGAGCCAGAAACAACTAGCATGGATGTGCAAGGGGAAACTTTACCTTTACCTATTAATACTCTAGGAAAAGTGGGGTGGGCGGGAAAGCAGAGAGGGAGAACTGAGTCCCACTTTCCAGTTTCTTTTGTTTATATACTGGCTTCTTTCTGGGCAGGCAGTCTTTGACTTATGACCACAGTTGAGCCCCGGATTTCTGTTGCTAAGTGAGAAATTTCTTAAGTGAGTTTTGCCCCCATTTTATGACTTTTCTTGCCATATTTGTTAACTGAATCGCTTCAGTGGTTCAGTTACTAGCCTGGTTGTTAAGTGAATCTGGCTTCCCCAAAGGTTGCAAAAGGGAATCATCTGACCCCAGGATGCTGCAGCTGCCATTAATACGAGTCAGTTGCCAAGCGTCTGAATATTGTCCAGGGGGATGCGGCCATGGTCGTAAGTGTGAAAAACAATCGTAAGTTGCATTTTCTCCCCAGGGCCATTGTAACGTTGAAGGGCCACGAAATGAACTGTTGCAAGTCGAGGTCTACCTGTACTTGCTTCATGAAATTCATTTTGCTATTTGTGCTTAAGATCATAGATGACAACGGTAACATTTTGCCTCCTGGGACCGAAGGAGACCTCGCTCTCCGAATCAAACCAACGAGACCTTACTGCCTCTTTACTCAATATACTGTAAGTATTTATTGACCGCAGGCAAATCGGGGGGGAAAAAAGGCAATTAAGTCACTTGAGTGTCACTTGCGTCCACAAAAGTAGGAATATTAGATCGTGGAAGGATGCTCACTGTTGTAGAACATATGTTCCACTGTGGCCAGCATAACTACAAGCTGTTGTGGTTGGCTGGCAGCCGATGCAGACAGCAATGGAATTGGACAGTGAGGAAGAACGGGGACCAGTCAGGGAGTCTGGGGAGGATTTGGACAAGGGTCCTGCATCCGATGCAGAGATGGGGCCAGGACCATCTGGGAGTGGGGTGCTGCCTCTGGAACCTTCAGAGTCTGGCAGCAGCGAGGAAGAGGAACCAGGGGAGCCTGTTCTGTGCGTGTATGTGCAGAGCTGCTAGAAGGCAAGAGCAGCTGAGACAAAAGGAGCAACTCAGGAATAAGGCTGGGAGGTAATTGCCCCTCCCATAAGGGATAAAAGTCAGGCCAAGATGATGAAACCTTTGCAGAAAGCAAAGCAATTTGATTGGTTCAAAGTCATTCTTGAAGCTCTTTGAAGCTCTTCTGTTGGTTTTTTGTCCAGTTCATTTGATACTTCTGTTATTAAAAACACTTCACAGAACTGAAAGGTGGGTGTTTACCTTGGGGACTGTTTGAGATTAATTCTGGCTGGGAATGAAAACAATTCCCAGTGTGGCAATAAACGAAGTCTTGCTTTTAAAATAAGTTTGTGCGTGATTACAGTTTACGAAGCCTGGGTCAGAACACAAGCAGAACCTTGGAATAGACATTTTCACCAGACGGTATGCATTATATATCAATGCCCTCTGTGGCATCGAGACAAAAGTCTTGACACAAGATGGCTGTTAATTGCATCATTTTGGATCCCTTGTATGGGGAACAAGCCAAGCCCTGCCTAACTATTCAGAAGCTCCCTTCTTGCAATTTGGATATTTGCCAATTCAACAAAAACAAATCAGTTGGTTCCTCAGGGTTTCTTGTGGCAGTCTCATTTTCTTTGGGGATCTGATGGCCTCAGCTGTTGAAAGACTGTGAGCTGATCAGCTGGAAAGCTGACAGACTGGGTTTGAGTCCTGAGCGCCGCATGACAGGTGAGCTCCTGTTCCTTGCTCCAGCTCCTGCCCGCCTGGCAGTTCGAAAGCATGGAAATGCAAGCAGGTTAATTGGTACCACTTTGGTGGGAATGTAACAGTGTTCGGTGTGCCTTTGGTGTATAGCCATGCTAGCCACATGATTACGGAAACTGTCTTTGGACAATGTTGGCTCTCTTGGCCAAGAAACGGAAATGAGCACTGCCTCTTAGAGTCCGACATAACTGGACATGGGAAACTTTTACTTTTTTAAATCTTCTTTAAAACAAAAAAAGCCCAAACAAATTAAGGAGGAATTTCCTGATGGCTGGAACAATTAATCAGTGGAACAACTTGCTTCCAAAAGTTGTGAATGCTCCAACACTGGAAGTTTTTAACAAGCCATTGGATAACCATTTGTCTGAAATGGGATGGGGTTTCCTGTCTAAGCGTGTTGTGGTTTGCCGGCAGCAGGTGTGGACGGTTGAGGTCTTGGAGAGCGAGGACTCAGATGAGGGGCCTGTGTAGGGATGGGGCCAGGACCATCAGGGAGTGGAGGGCTGCCTTTGGAGATTGTGGAGGCTGGCAGCAGTGAGGAAGAGGCCCCCGAGGAGCCTGTGACCAGTGTGCATGCACAAAGGGCTGCTCAAAGGAAAGGGCAGCTGCAGCAGGATGGGCGACTCGGGAGTAAGGCTGCAAGGGGATGGTCCCTCCCTTAAGAGATAAAAGCCAGCTGAGAAACCGGAGCTCTTTGCAGGAAGCAAAGAAGTTTTTGCACTCAAGCCTGGTGGACGTTTGGAGTATCTTGGTTAGTGTTTGGAGACTCTTTGTGTTTGAAATATTTCTTAGTAACTTTATCCAGTGTTCTTGGTAGCCTTGCACAATCTTGGCAAGGCTTGCTCTTATCAGAGACAATTAGTTTGAAACAGTCTTTTAACCGGGAAGGAACGGAATTCGTAAAGAACCATTAAAAGGTTTTGCGGTTACCTCTGTTTCGTGTTTGTTTCCTTGGAACAAGGTTTGGGTCAGAACAAAGCAGGGGGTTGGACTAGAAGACCTCCAAGGTCCCTTCCAACTCTTGTTATTCTAGTCTGTTCTAAATTGACATTAGTGCTGGGCAGCATCCTCAGACAATTCCGAAATTATTTATCAATCGTGAATTTGGGAACCACCTACTCTTGGATATGAGTAAACGCATCATATGGGTGGTTACTGAAACTCACCTGAAACATTTCGCGATCTCTATCCTCCTCCACACTGTCCAGTGTTGGCAGAACCACACATCTTTCTAAATAGTTGCTCACCATATCCAGGATGATCGAGAGAGAACAGCTTCAGCCCTCCGTGGGGACTTTTACATCACCGGGGACCGAGGATTTCAAGATGAGGACGGCTACATCTGGCTGGTAGGGAGAAGAGATGATGTCATCAATTCGGCCGGGTAAGGGGAATTCACCTGAACGCTTTTCTTGCAAGACTTCTTCAAAGGCCAGGGAGATTCAACTCTTCCTTTTTTTTTTTCCCCTTTCTCAAAAGATACCGCATCGGACCATTTGAGGTAGAGAATGCTTTGCTAGAACATGATGCTGTGGTCGAAGCAGCCGTGGTCAGCAGTCCAGACCCTATTCGTGGTGAGGTAAAGGAGGCTGAACTTAATAGAATATAGAAATAGGAAATGGAATGAGAATAGAATAGAATCTATTAAGAATAGAGGAGAATAGAATAGAATAGAATAGAATAGAATAGAATAGAATAGAATGAGATCAGGAAAAAATAGAATAGAACAGAACAGAATAGAATAGAACAGAACAGAACAGAATAGAATAGAATAAGGGAATGGAATGAAATAGAATGGAATATAGAATAGAATAGATTATAGAATTGAATAGAATATAGAAATAGGGACTGGAATGAAATAGAACAGAATAGAATAAAATAGAATAGAATAGTATATAGAATAGAATTGAAGATAGAATTGAATTGAATAGAACAGCATATAGAAATAGGGAATGGAATGGAATAGAATAGAATCTTCCTAAAAGGGGTACTATGAAAATTTTTGAATTTTTAAATCTGCCCAGTTTTTTTTTTTTCAAAATGTCATCCTCTTAATCAATTTTTTTTACATTCAAGGTGGTGAAAGCCTTTGTAGTTTTGGCTCCTGAATACATTTCCCATGACCAAGAAGCCTTGATTAAGGAACTACAGGACTATGTCAAGACTGTCACTGCCCCATACAAGTATCCTAGAAAGGTAAGCTGTGATTTAGTGTGTGACATCCCTTGTCCAGCTATCTTGGCTTCTTGCTTGGAATTTCTTCTGAATGGTGGTAACTGTAAGGATTGTTGTTATTGAATGGTGGTAACTGTAAGGATCCGTTCATAAGTCACTTTGTGGAAACTTTCCAGAAGAGACTGGACTGCCATCTGTCAGAAATGGTGTAGGTCCCCTGCTTGGGCGATGGGTTGGACTAGATGATCTACAAGGTCCCTTCCAACTCTTAATCTGTATCTAGTGTTGTAACTTTGAACCATCACTAAAAAAATGGTTGTAAGTCAAGGACTACTTATATACTACAATACTTTCTTCCACTGGTATCAATGAAAAAGAAATATTCTGGGATCTTTAGGGAATGTTTCCATCTCTCTGAAATCTCCAGAACAGCACAATTCTGAAAGCACACCGTGCTGTAGTAGCTGAAGTTTCTTTGGTAGGTAACAAAGGCTTGGTTTAAAGTCCTGCTAAATGGAAATTAAGGCAGATCGACAGGAGTTCGATTTAATATTTGAACTGAGATGTCCACTCTTTTGTCCTGTTTATGAAATATCAAATGCAATAATTAAATAAAAATGAAACTTTTTGAATAGCTTGAAAACAGCTGTTGGGACCTAGAACATGGCCTAATGCAAACCATGTTAAGCTATTTCTTAGCTTTGATTCATATAAATCAGGAGTCTCCAAATTTGACAACTTAGACTGGTGGATTTCAACTCCCAGAATTCTGGCTGAGGAATTTTGGGAGTATAAATTAAAGTTTTGAGTACTAAGTGGTGTACAAATTAGGAACATGGTGATTATTTTAACAGATGCGAGCTGAATGCCAGGTTATTCCCTGGCAAAAAAGCTGCGTTGTACGTATTTGTTTTCGTTTCACTCTTTTGCAACTTCTGAATTCACTCCAGCTGTATGTACCAACACGTCCTTCCTCTTTTGCCAGCTCCTCATTTCTCCTCTTGCCCAACAGATGGAGTTCGTTCCACATTTGCCAAAGACAATCAGTGGGAAAATCAGAAGAAATGAATTGCGCAAGAAAGAATGGGGACAAGCATAGAATTCCTCGTCTGTTTACTTTCTGAGCGAGCAATCATTCCGGGAATAAAAGCATGTGGCGTTACTCTTCATATTTAGAAATTTAAAGTTCTGAAAAATGTGTTCCCTACATGGGCTGTTTGTCAAACTAGCTCTCTGTTGCTTACTTATCGCCGGTTTAACTTTGTACAAAACCTCAACATAGCTGGCCAGGTTAAGCAAAGATGCAACTCTGATTCCAGATGTTGATTTTACAGTGAGAAAGAACACCAAGTACCCTGGAGAAAGACCCGTATCTGTCCCAGCCCAGATGTTAACAGCTTCATAAACCTACAGGGAGCTGCATGACTAAGCCAGATATGTAAACAATACATAAATCAGAACATTCTTTCCAATTCCTAAAGGACAAAAGTTGATACGAGAGCACAAAGGCATTTTGACCAGTTCAATGAAGCAATGATACTACGGGTTTCCAAAGCCAGGTTGCTGAAAAAGTAGAATTGTAGTTTGTTACAGTAGAACAGTGCTTCCCAACCTGGATAACTTGAAAAGGTGTGGACTTCCAATTCCCAGAATTCAGAATCTTGGCCTTGCCCTCAAGAATCACCACTCTCAATCTTGGCGATTTGTGGACTTCAACTCCCAGAATTCCCCAGCCAGCATGGCTGGCTGGGGAATTCTGGGAGTTGGAAGTCCATACCTCTTCAGGTGGCATCTAGCCTCATATGTCCACTCTTTTTCCCAAAACCAATTCAGTCACTTTAAATACAGGTAGACCCCAACATTTCCATTGCTAAGCGAGACAGCTGTTAAGTGCGTTTGGCTCCGTTTTACGACCTTCCTTGCTCCAAATATTAAGTGCAGCAACTGCAGTTATTAAGCGAGCGACACGGTTGTGAAGTGAAATCTGGCTTCCCCATTGTCAGACGGTTGCAAAAGGGGATGGATGGATGACCTTGGGACACTGCAATGGTCGTAAATACAAGTCAGTTGCCAAGCGTCTGAATTTTGATCTCAATGACCACGGAGATGCTGCAACAGTCGATAGAGTGAAAAACAACCGTAAGTCGCTTTGTTCATTGTTGTTGTGATGGTCACTAAATGAACTGCTGTAAATCAAGGACTACCTGTACACCCCAATCTGGGTTCAAGCCATGGGTGAGTTACTCTGCATCCCCTATGCTCCAATATGATAAATGTGCCTTTAAAAAGAACATTTAAGCAGGTGAAACTTGACCCTAAAAACTTCAAATGTCTTCTTGGAATGATTCCCAGAATCTTGGAAATAAAGGTTAAGATTATTTATTTCTTTAAATTGCTTCGGGAAACATTAGGCAATTTTAAACTTTGCCTAATGATTGAACGAGGCGGGCGAATGAAACCTGATAGGTTGGACGGGGCCCTTCATCACTTATTTATAGAATAAATCAGCTCATGAGCTAGGATCATATTTGAGGATCTCCACAATCAATCACAGCCCCCCTCCCTTTTTTTTTTAAAGGCTAGCTTTCAAGCTTAACTATTATTGTTGGACATATCCTTTCCACAGTTAAGCTAACATGCTGTAAAAGTCAAGCCATCAATAGGGGGGGAAAAGCAATGATTTAATTTTAACTGCATGCATGTCAGCTAATTACCAAATTCCAAATTAAAATAATTTCATCAATGAGAACCTATCAGTGGTGGAATTCAATTATTTTTTTTTTTACTACCAGTTCTGTGGGTGTGGCTTAGTGGGCGTGGAAGATTACTGCAAAATCCCCATACCCTCTCCATCCCACTAACCTGCTTTCCAGGTCTGTTCTCCTGTGCAGGGCAACCAAAAAAGAGCCAGCCAATCAGCTGGCACTCGGGAGGCAGAGAATAGATGGGGTTGGCAGGGCCAGTCAGAGGTGGGATTTGCCTGTTCTCTTGAACTGCTTAAAAGGTCCGCGACCAGTTCTCCAGAACTGTTAGAACCTACTGAATGCCACCTCTGGAACATATCCCTCCTTTATCTTTTGAATGCTGAAAGCATAATTGCCATTGTGAATTTTATAGCCCAGGCAATTTGCTGGCATGGATTATGGTGCATACCACACATTAATCCATGCCAGCAAATTTCTACGATCTACTCACTGTGCAATGCTTCAGATATAATTTGGAAAAAAGTGCTTCACAGTACCCCAGAATGTGAAAGCAAGCACCCTGTCTGCCACCCATTGAAGCAGCTGCATCATTTTCTGGGATTTTATTCCTGCTGTGCTATGGAAATTGGAGACAGTTAAGAAGCTGACACACTGAATGCAAACCTTGAAGAAATCAGTTTTCCTTTGTGAGAAGGGTATTAAAATGGACAAACTTCACTTTGTCTTTTGGGAGGGTGAGGGAAGAGTTCGTTTTATTTCACTTCTCAGAATCAAGAATATCTTAAAGGATATTTGAAAAGAACATTTAAAAGCATGAGGCAGGTTTTGCAACCCAGTTCTTTAAAAAGCAATTGCTCACCAGTCAGGCTTGCTGATTAAAAGTACAGACATGATTCCTAAAAATAAAAAAAAATCAAACTTAGCAACCTAGAATACAAAAGAGAAAGTACACATTTAAAAGACAAGACAATTTGTGGCATTCGGATGAGACTGTTTGCTAAATGTACACGCAGCTTCGGTGATGCTTCTAAACAGGATTACACTCTGTAGAAAAGAAAGCTAATTTTCTGAAGGTTATTTCCCCGATAAAAGGCAGGAAAAAAAAAAAACCTGCCTAGGTTCGCATGGAAGGCCGCAGATTCAAGCACTTTGCTGTAACATTTGCCAGGGAGGGGTCCTGAGTTTTTAAAAGCTTGAATCCCCCAGCCCCTAAAGTTGAAGTCGGAAGGGCCATTTTCTCCTTTATATGTGAATCTTCCCATCGGAAATAGTTGCAACCCTTTGGGTTCCTTTCACATTTTCTCATCGGGCAGCTATAAAATGCTCTGCCCTGATTAGGGCCGCTGTTTGAAACATTCAACCTTTTAGCTCTTCGGCCACACCGGCATAACGGTGGGGTCGTCCTCCCGGTTCCTGGTACGCTGAAAGTTGGCTTGAAATTGCCCAAAGAGCTCAAGAGGGCAGGAGAGATGCCGCATGGATTCGCTCCGGGCGACGGGAAACGGCTCAACGTTGGGCTTCCGTCCTCATAGATCCTGAAGGACGTTTTTTTGCTGGGAGGCAAAGATTTGGGGCTGGAGGGCTTCCTTTTGATGGCCTCGGTTGAAGAGGCGAGGAGATTTCTGCCTGGCAGGTTGGGGGAAGATGCCTCTGCCGTTACGACTGGGAGCTTAAACCTAGAAGCATCTGAAGGCTTGCTGGGAGCTCGGTCCATGTTGTAAATAGTCGTATTTGGGCTCTTGTAGACAACATATTTTGAGAGCTCTCTACTCAGAGGAGTATCTACCCTATCGTCCTCTCCAATGATCTTCATAGTGTGCATTGATTTGTTCCTATCTTCTGTAGCTAATGCTCTCTTATCTTTTGAGAGCAAAGATTCTGGATTGGGGTCATCTTCCTGTTCTGGTATGATTGCAACGTCTTCCCAGTCAGCCAACATCGAGAGACAATCTGGAGTAGTGCTGATGTCAGTCTCGGAAATCTTGATGGTGGACAGAGTCGTGGGGACTAAAACTAGCCTTCGGTTGGGCATAGAAGGGTTTGGAATAAGTTGGCCCTTGTTTCCCCAACTCTGAAGGCCTGAGGGTCCACAGCAAAGGTGCTGAAGATTACCCAGAGCCCAGTGGGGCCTTTCTATGGACGAGGTTAAGTTCATTTTGGTGTTACAACATTCATCAGTCTTTTTGCTCTTTCTTGATGTAACAGGTGTGTCCTCCAACAAGCCAACGTGAACCGTCTCTTGTGGTGGATCTTCTTCTTTTCTCTTGATTTCTGGAGCAGCTTCCTTTCCGCTTCTGTCCAACGCTGATGCCTTGACAAGAGGGTTGGTTCCCAAAGGGCCACCACGGGTAGGATTCTCGCCCCCAAACCTGGCCATGGAATTCTTTGCTGGAGGCGCCTAAGGATTCCATAAAGAAAGGAGGTCAGCCAATCACCAGGCCAGCATAGCTTCAAACAAGGTTCCCAAGTCAAAAGTTCTGTCCGCAAAATCTCGCTGGGTCAAATGTTGACCAGTCATGGGCGCCAAGGGGAGAACCTACTAACCTCATCTAATGATTTTGTGATTTTCATTACACACCCGTCACGAATCATCTTCCAAGCGAGTCGAGCTGTATTCCGAGAATCATCCAGGCCTGTGGGAAACAAGAGATGGCATTGCTAGTAGAAAGGATCAATAAATTTATTTGTCCTTCCTTCCTTCCCTTTCTTCTTTATTGGCCAAGTGTGATTGGACACACAAGGAATCTGTCTTGGTGCAAATGCTCTCAGTGTTCATGAAAGAAAAGATACATTCGTCAAGACTCAAGAATCATAAGGGACAACATGAATGATAGTCATAGGTTACAATAAGCAATCAAATCATACTAGGAAACAGTCAAATAGGATATTGGAATATAGAATAGAATAGAATAGAATAGAATAGAATAGAATAGAATAGAATAGAATAGAATAGAATAGAA
>BLBF01000067.1:7081825-7106789 GCA_015471245.1 Laticauda colubrina
AATAGAATAGAATAGAATAGAATAGAATAGAATAGAATAGAATAGAACAGAACAGAACAGAATAGAATTCTTTATTGGCCAAGTGTGATTGGACACACAAGGAATTTGTCTTGATGCAAATGCTCTCAGTGTATATAAAAGAAAAGATACATTTGTCAAGAATCAAGAATCATTAGGTACAACACTTAATAATAGTCACAGGGTACAATAAGCAATCAATTCATTCTAGGAAACAGTCAATATAAATCGTAAGGATACAAGCGACAAAGTTAGTCATACAGTCACAAGTGGGAGGGGATGGATGATAAGGAGTGATGAGAAGATTAGTAGTAATAGTAGTGCGGACTTTGTAAATAGTTGGACAGTGTTGTTGGACTGCTCACCCTGGCATCCTAAGCTAATAATACCGGTAGCAATTTCCAAAGCCAGGTCCCTCTTCATTTCCTACAGGTATTCTTGACTTACAACAGTTCATTTGGTGACCATTCAAAAATCACAATGGCAATGGAAAAAAAAGTGACTTATGACCATTTTTCACACTTACAACTGTTGCAGCATCTCCCCATGGTCACCTGATCAAAATTCAGATGCTGAGCAACTGACTCATAATTACGACGGTTGCAGTGGCTTCTTTATGACAAGAAAAGCCAATGGGGAAGCCAGATTTAACAACCATATTATTAACTTAACAACTGCAGTGGTTCACTTAACGATGACGGCAAGAAAGGTCATAAAACGGCCCCAAAACTTGTTTAACCTGTCTGGTTTAGCAACGGAAATTTTGGTCTCAATTGTCATAAGTTGAGGACTGACTTGATTTCTACAAGGTATGGAAACTCAGTTCAAGGAGGAAGTGAGAAAGGTAAGTTAATTTTAGTTAAGAGATCTCATACACAAAGATGTTAGCATGGACCGTGCTGTGTTAGACTATAATATATAAAGTTATATGTGGCAACGTTATATATTGAAGTCCAATTAAACTGTATTCAGCTCCAATTCATTTTAACTCTCTTCCATGGTTGCCAGCCTTTTCCTGCATAAATATAAGACCCACATCCCTGTTTTTTCAGAGGTTCCTTTGTCATACATACATATACTCACTCACCAGAGTGTTCTCGTCCTTCAAAAGTAATACCCACATCTTTCAATGCGCCATTTAAACCTTGAGGCTTCCTAGAGTAAAAGCTCTGAGAAATAAAAGGATGAAAACAAAACCCTCATTATATCTGCTGTTTTGCTCAATTAAATATAAATTGCTGCGGGCTCTTTAGGCCAGTGTTTTCCCAGCCTTGACAACATTAAGATAGCTGGATGTATCTGGATTAAATAGGATGCCACCCTCTGTGAGAGAGATGGATCGTTAAGAAGAGTGAGACATAAACAAATAAGCAAACAAATTATATGTATATTTTCTTGTCATGATTACTACCAGAGGCAAATACTCTCACCTTGTAAGTGGCCCGTAGGTCAATCCAAGAATTTAAAATATTAGGCTTCCGTAGCTGTTTTCTTTTACATTCATAGTGCAGGCAAATTCCCAGGTCCCAGTCTACATAAAAACAAATGTTTATAAAGGTTTCTGGTTTCCTGATCCATAGTTTTCCACTCTTGGCGTGAAATTTTCTTTTTGTGTAACAATCATGATTTCATGTAATAAAAACACGAAGGCCAAAAACAAGAGAAGCTGTCTATTTAGTCCTGTCTATTGTGAAGTGTACATGACAATTATCCAAGTTCATAGAGCAATGGAAATGTAACTAATTATTAAAGCCTGTGGAACTGCTTGCCTCTGGAACAACACTGGAAGTTTTTATCTTCAGTGCCAACTGAAGTTGCTCCAACACTGGAAGCTTTTAAGAAGAAATTGGACAACCATTTGTCTGAAGTGGTGTAGGGTTTCCTGCCTAAGTTGGGGGTTGGACTAGAAGACCTCCAAGGTCCCTTCCAATACTATATAGAAATATAGCCAATGATGGCTGGTCTCAAAAACCCAAGCAGAAGACAGATTATGGTTATTATTTGAATATTCCAGAGTCCCAGGTGGACTCAAAAGTAAAAAAACCATCACAAAATAACAGTTTTCCATTTTATTATTAGGGAGACCACAGGCTTTAATCTTCAACAGGGCCAGCAATGAAGAACAAGCAAACTTTATCATAGATAATGTAGATAAACATTATGAATTACCTGACCACGTAACAAAGGCACATAATTTTTCTTTGGGAGCAGCACAAGTTGAAACAAAAACAATGTTTTTCTCCTTCTGGATCTTGTGAATCCACTTAGAAAATTGGGATAGGCTTATATGCAGTGGAACTCCTTCATCAACTTGATGCTTGAAGACAAAAGAAAAATATCTTGCTGATAACATTTAGAATCTAGATTTAGATTTGGTTTTATCAACACTGATATTGATATTTCTGACTGAGCCATAAAGTAAAATTATCCAGGCATCGTATAAGAAGCAAAATAAAAACAAGAAGTCTAATGCACAAAATGGTGAAAGCAACCAATATATATCCATTTTTATTTTGATTTCCAAGACTGCCCATTGGCATTCAATAAATATATATTAGGCCCACCTTAATGAATAGAAATGAACAGCTGAAAACAGAAAAGAACTTGAATTATTCATTTAAAAATGAATCAAAACGAAAACTTTTTCAGTGGTTGTTATAGGTTTGGAACATCAAAGAAAAGTCATATTGTGGTGATAAAAGAAACATATTCAAGCCAGCAAGCAAATTCCTTCCTTTAAGAACATTCATCAAAAGTTAATGCTTCAAAACAAAATGAAACTAATAACTCTGATCACAATCTATTGAAATTATACCTGTTTTATTCCAGTAAGCTCAATACAAAATTCAGAGAGAGTCGGATGTTCCTGGGGCTGGACATACATATGAAATTCAGTCTCAATTTCTCCATTTAAGGTGTTCAAGAGAACTGCTGGAAATTCAACTATGCCGATAAATAAATAAAAGATTATAGGTAGTTCTCAACTTACGACCACAACTGAACCCCAAATTTGTTGTTAAGTGAGATATTTATTATGTGAGTTCTGCTCTACTTTACGACCTTTCTTGCCACAGTTGTCAAATGAATCACTGCAGTTCTTAAGTTAGGAACATGGTTGTTAAGTGAATCAGCCTTCCCTACTAATTTTACTCTTCAGAAGATCGCAAAAGGTGACCCTGGGAAAATGCAACTGTCATAAATATATTATATTAATTAATATTAAATGTTGCAATGGTTGTAAGTATGAAAAACAATCATAAGTCACTTTTCTAAGTGCCATTGGAATTTTGAACATCATTAAATGAATGGCTAGATGATTTCTTGCATTTGAATGAATTATGTTCAAGCTTTCTCTTTGTTTTTTATCCCCCCAATTCATATGGAAGCAATCGTTGAAAAGATTAAAGCTTGGCTTACTTATTTCTTGACATCTTCGGATATCCTTCCAGCAGGTAGACTCAAAATCAATAATTATTAAGTAGTCAAACAGCTGCCCTGCAATACCCCCAAAGAGTCATATATTTATCTCATTGTCATAACCCGCAAATAATAACAAACACTGAATTTTTATGAAATAAGGAGAATACTCACGCAGCTTGCATTGGTTGTGACTTTGGCCACCGGGAGAAGGTTTGAAAACACTCTGAATAATACCTAGCTGCCTATCAAATAAACAGATAAAATTTGTTATGCAAATGTGACAGCATGAAAACAAAGTTCTCATTAGGATGTAATAATTCAAGGCCATTCCTGTTGGTATTTTCCGGTGGCGACTTGTGGACTTCCACTCCCAGAATTCCCCAGTAGCTCTGCTGGCCAGGGAATTCTGGGAGTTGAAGTCCACAGCTCTTAAAGTTGCCCAGTTGGAGAAACTCTGTTCTCAAGGTACAGGGGGAATTCTGGGAGTTCGAGGTCCCCAAATTTTAAAAGTTGCCAAGGTTGGCCACCCCTGATTTAAGGTTGTTGCATTTTAATGAGTTGGGGGAGGGGGTCCATGCTTCCCCAGGGGATTCTGGGAATTGAAGTCCAAAAGTCTTAAAGGGGCCAAAACCTATATCCTACACCTCGGTCCAAACGGGAGTCCGTCTCCCTTGCAGCCCCAACCGACTGAAAGATCGAGCCTACCTGGGCCCCTTACCTGGCCAGCTGCCTCGTCGCCATGGCAACCGCCGCCCCGCGCCCCGGCCCCACCTGGAGCGGTCTACTCGCCGGCCGCCATTTCAAACAGCCCGCCGCCGAGCAGGCCCCGCCTCCTCCTCCCCTCGATGCTTTCGGCCGATCGACTAAGAAGGTCTGCCGCCTTGGAATCCAGTCTTCTCGCACGGGGCGCTTCCTCGTCTAAGGCTCGACTGCGATGCGGGAAGGGGAAGGGAAGAGAGAGCTCAGGCCCGGGCAGATGATTGCCGAGCAAAGATAATCCTCGATTGCGGAAGGGCTTACCCAGGAGTAGAATGCAGGAATACAGGTCAGGTTTTCCACTATTTTCATTTCCCCCACCCCTTTCCTCCCCACTTTTCTTAATGGGGAGTGAATATTTGCAAGGGAAGGCGTTCTGAGTTTAATTGTTGGGAGGCAGTTGCTTGCAAGGGAGAGAAGGAAGATTGCAACTCTCCGCTACACGTGTTTGCAGGCTAGCAGGTGGTTGCAAACCCTAGAGAATTGCACGGATGGAACCAAAGGACCGGTCCAGGCGCCGGGCTTTAAACCTTCCGCTTTTACACTGCTGGATCCCCTTATCCCCAAACCACCACCCCCTCCGTCAGATTTAAAACTAAGGGGAATTTGCTCATCTCCCATCTGGTTGGGGATTATGGGAGCTGTTGCCCCGCAGGCGACGCTGGGTTCAAAGAGGGTGCTGAGAGCTGCAACCCTCTATTTTACATCATGATGGACTTCATTACATCCTGCGAGTTGTTGTGTCAATCCAATGCTTTCCAGATTTAGCCACTTTAAGGTATGTGGACTTCAAGTCCCAGAGTTCCCTGCGAGCATTGGGGGTGTGTGCCAGAGGAATTCTAGGAGTTGAAGTCCACCCACTTTAAAGTTGCCAAGTTTGGAAAACATAGCTTTAGTCCATGTTTATGGAATAGCACATAATGTAGCTGCTGTTACTCTTATTTACTGTTCTCATTAAATTGGATTAAAACAAATTAAGGTAGAATATGTAATACCACAAAACCTTGCTATTAATATTACATGAAATGCAGATTTAATTAGACTCGTTTGATCAAGGAGATTGGATGTTCCATTAGAAGGAACGTTAAACATGTTCCAGAGTTATTTATGTTATTCATTCTAAAATTAAATCATTCTTATAACATAATGAAGGAAGTCGTATTACTGTATGGTGGTGTTGGAAGAAATATCCTTCTGGGTTCAGTTCCAAGTGGGGAAAAAGACACTGGAAACATGGAGGCTGCTTGGAAGGTTTAATGGTGGACAGGATCATATGGCCTGGAGCTCCCGAGTGAAAGGGAAGAGATCAATAAAAAGGGTGAGAAGAGAAGGTCCAGAAGGGTTGCATTGCTGAGAGTGCCTGGGTTGTCTAACCTTCATTGAGCCCCACTTAGTGTTTCCTATTCCTGTGTAAGAAATGTATCCCATTGATTGTCAGACTCCCAGGAACAACTCTGTAGTCTGTCCTGAGTTCCAGGCTTGGTCTAGCCTTGCTGGATGATTTATGTCCTTAAAAGGGCTTTTGGCAATTGCTATAGCTTTACCTGGAGTTCCTTGTTATGTAAAAGTATTCTGGCCCAGGCCTTAATGGCCCACCCATTAACAAAGATAGGGGTGAGATTCTGCTTCTGAGGTGAGATTCTGCTTTTTGAGTTTCTACTCCTTTTAGAGGAAATATTCTGCCATTTTAATATTTCCTAGGCTATTTCAATTTTCTAAGAGAGGAGTGGGTGCTAACTTCCCACAGTGGAAAAAAAAACATATTTGCATGGTGAAATGCAAATGAGCAGCAATAAAATTAGATTGGATTAGACTAGAGTAGATATTGATGGATGATATATAGATATGGATATAAACAGATATAGATAGTAGATCTATTCACCCTCATTCAAACCCTAAACAAAATTAAGTAGCATTTCAACTTATTAGTATTGCTCCAATTATAAGTGTTCCAACATTGCCAGTTGTCTTGCTTTCCATTAATTTATTAATTTTTAAAATTCTTTCCTGAGAGAAAGCTCTTTTTGTTTAACAGATAAATTCCACTGGAAGAGAGATTTATAAATAAAATGGTTGCACCAACTGATGGAGTTGTAAAGAAAAGGTGTTATGAAGATGATGAAACTGGAGGACAGAACCGGAAGGCTAAAAAAAAGAGAAAGATTGAGAAAAATGACATTCAGTCAAAGCATCAGAAAATTAAACTTTCCAGTGAAGTAAGATTTGTTTATGGATATATTATTCCAGAGGATTTGCCATTGTGGCATGTTTTAGTTTATCATTCCCATTATATAAAAAAATTACCAATTAACGTATTGGGTGGAGTTTTCCAAATGTTTTTCTGGGCTCTGTTTTAGTTTGTGCCTTTTCCAAACATTTTTTGTATTGTTATTCTTTCTGTAGCGGGTTTTAGTCTGTGTTATATTTTTAATGCTGCACTTCATTGTTTATATCCATGAATCATTAAGTTATACATTAGAATGATGTACTATTCCAGTTGCCTGTTCTTGCATCTTTCTCAGCTTTGCATTATTTTTCCCCCAACTTTAATATCTAGAATTAGATAGAGGTTTAATCATTTGAAGGCTGATTTTCTTGATCTCAGAGTAGGAAACACAAAAAGATACTTACAAACCTCCAGAAACTTTTAGAAACAGCTTTTATTTTGTCCATAGTTGAATTTGTCAATGTGGGAGGACAGTTTATATAGAATGATCTCTGGGGCTAAAGTTATTGGGCATTTATTGCGTTTATGCAAATAATGTCCAAGTTTTGTGAAGCTAATGCATATCTAATAGTTCTGTCTATGAACAGTGTTTTTTCTTTTAATGTGTTTTTGTGGTATCCTTTTGCCCAAAAATTCTGGATGTTATTTGTGGAAATGCTGCCTTGAATCCTGACATTTTCTTTGGGAATGTAAACACTCGAGTTCTGAGTCAATTCTCTTGGTTTCCAAGGTGAAGACACCCAGTTTGTCTCCTCAAATGTTTGGAGAAGGCCAAATCAGCTATGAGCAACTGTGTGAGTTTCTCAAGTATGCCACACAGGGAAAACATCACAATGTCACTCAGCCCAGGTAAATGTGCTCTTAACCTTATGGAACCTTATCCACCTTAATGTCAACTCATAAAATATTTCTATGTTTTTTTTATAATTACCAACAGAAAGGAGGGGGGAAGCAGTGGGCAGCTTGCATTCCATAAATGTTTTCAAAGATAGTTTCTAAGCGACCGAAGTTTCTGCCATGCAAAATTCTAACTGGAGACTATGATTGATGACTCTTGGTGTCCCATTGGAGAATATGAATTACGATACACCCAGGGGGTGGGGAAAAACCAGGGTCAAGGATGATAATGAATGATGTGTCTCAGAGTCGGCTACACCCAGGCAGTGCTGGCATGTTAACTCTCAATAAATCCTTTTTTAAGTTTTGGAAGTTTGGCTCGAGACTCATGATTTAATTGGGGATAACTGCCGGAGCCCTGAAACTTGAATGTTCATAGTCCTTGATTTATGATGCTTCGTTTAGGGACCGTTTGAAGTTAAGCGGCATTGAAAAAAGTGGCTGATGACTGTTTCTCACACTTAACCATTGCAGCATTCCCATAGTCACACGATCAAAATTCAACCGCTTAGCAACCGACTCATGATGGTTGCAGTGTCCCAAGTATCCCTGTTTTGGGACCTTCTGACAGGCAAAATCAACAGGGAGAGCACGATTCACTTTAACAACCGCATTACTCATATAACAATTGCAGTGATTCACTTAACAGCTGGAGCAAGAAAGGCCATAAAATGGGGCAAAACTCACTTAATATTGTCTTGTTTAGCAACAGAAATGTTGGACTTGATTGTGTTCCTTAAGTCAGAAAATGCCTGTACTGAAATATTTGCCTAATTCTCAAATTCTAACAAATTGTTTCACGTGTTGATAGCCCAATGCATTAGTCATTACAGTGGTGATGAGGGTTGGATTAGCTTCCTTCACGAAACCGTGAGTAATTTAACCGTGATTTCTTGAATCAGCTACATGTAAGCTGGATTCATACATTGCACTAAACCATCTGTCATGGTGAAGGTGACTTAGGTTAATTCAGTCCACTAAGATGGCTTAGGCTCATTCAGACAAGGTTGAGACCTGGATCTCCAAATATGGCAACTTTGAAGACTTGTGGACTTAAACTCCCAGAATTTCTTAACCAATAACCATCTGTGTTGGCTGGAGAATTTTGGGAGTTGAAAGTCGCAAGTTATCCCCCTATCAACGATCAGGTTTCAAAAGCCAACCAAACAAACCCATCTTGGCTAAGGAATTCTGGGAGTTGAAGTCCACAAGTCTTAAAAGTTGCCAAGTTTGGAAATCCTCGGTCTATGAGATCCATATCTGCCATACCATCTGCTAGATCAAGGGTCTTCAAACTTGGCAAGTTTAAGACTTGTGGACTTCAACTCCCAGAATTCCTGAACCAACAGGACTGGAGGAGGAATTCTGGGAGTTGAAGTCCCCCAAGTCTTAAAGCTGTCAAGTTTGAAGATCCCTGTGCTAGATCATTCCCTGGAGAGCCAGGATTTTTGTTTCTTAAATTTTTAGAAACCAATAGAATAACCGAGAAATAGATTTCTAAGGTCTTGGTTGGTTAAAGGAACATAAAAGATAATCATGGTCCTTTGTGGTACAGTTGGTGTCGTATCCACCATCAAAGGCATTTGGCTGGTGTCATGGTGGTAATTTTGCATGATGTGGATCAGCTCCATTTTTACCGGTATTACCTGCAGTTCAAACATCTCCGAAAGACCTTCAAACATGTAAGTCACTGAAGTTTATCCATTTGGTGGGGTGGCTAGGTCTAGGAAATTGTGTTTTATATGGCAGACTTCATAGAACAAGGAGCCCGGTATTGGGACTAAATAAGTCACAGAAGAACCAAATAGGAGCATAACAAGGGAAAAGCCCAATTGTATTTCTTTTTTTTTATATCCCAAATGTATTACTTAAAACCGTAAGTAACATAAGACAGCAGACATACACAAAAACTCCTTCCTCTTCCTATTTTATCCACAACAATAACCCTGTGAGGTGGGTTGGGCTGAGACAAAGTGTCTGGCCTAAAGTCATCCAGCTGGTTTTCATGTCTTAAGTCAGGACTAGAACTCCCTGTCACTCGGTAATTGGCTCAAAGTCACCCAATTGGCTTTCATGCCTAAAGCAGGACTAGAACTCCGCATCTCCTAGCTTGTCTCCTGATGCCTGAATTAAAATTAAGATCTAATTATTTATTTACTAGGATGGTGTGCTTTATCAAGGCAAGCAAAAATTCCCCTGAAATCACCACTTCTTTCAGCAGAAGTAAATGCCACTTTTTCCAGTGTCATTATTGGTTGTTGTTTTTTTTCCTTGCAAGATTGGCCTTTGCAATTCTCTGCTTTAACAGGATACTTCGAACCGGGGAGGCTGGCCTTGTGAAGGTGTGGGGGAAACAGCTTTGGAGCCACAAGGAAACACATGGCTCTAATTTAGAGGGCATTCAAGACTTTCCAGGAAAAAAAGTCAGCCTACAATTCTTCTCAAGAATGAGCTTTCTTTTCTTTTCTTTCACCCTTTTTTTTCTTTTTTCCTCTGGCTGCTGCCTGGAAGCCGAGGTCCTTAAAACAATGGCTACTGTTAATACAAAAAAGATTTGTTTGCCTTGGGAATTTCCCCCAAAAAAGGTTATCTGAATCTCCCTCACCTTTTCCCCCTTTTAAACAACCAGCCCATGGTTGGAGAAGGTTAGGAGAGAAAGAAAAAAAAGCGGGGGGGGGGACTGTTGTTTTGACCACTAGCTGGGGCTTTTACAAATGAATGTTTGGTGCTTTTTTTTCTCTTGCACACACAAACACACACAAGCACAGCTAGGACTTATCCATTGGAGCTGGCTCGTTGTAATTAACTTGTGTTTGCAAAGGGCTTGAGAACTTCGGCAAGAGGAACCGCAACTATAAAAACAATAGCGAAGGCAGCATCAATCACTAGGTTGTTAAAATGAAGGGGGAAACCAATTCCTCCCAGCGGTTTAGCAAGGAAATGTTTGGAGCCCTTCTGAACATTTAATTCTCCTTGGGTGCTTCTTAGTCTTAAATTTGTATTGATGAGATAATTGAAGAATCCACTCCTCTTCCCTGGAATTACTCTTGAAGATAAATGCCTTTTTGTTGGTTTGTTTCAAGGCCAGATCATTGTTGATGGGATGTATTTGTACAGGGAGTCCTTGCTATACAACCAGGGGTGGGATTCAACGCGTGTAACAACTGGTTTGGTGAGCGCGCGTTGAGTGAGTAAAACAACTCAGGTGCGGCAATTCCACTGTGCTGTGTGAATCAGCTGGGCTGCAAATGTTGTGCTCCACTGGTGGCCTGCAGAAACGGCAGCAGAGTTGGATAGTGGGGAGAAACATGGCCCAGTCTGGGGGGAGGACTCGGATGAGGGTCCTGCACCCGATACAGAAATGGGACCAGGGCCAACTGGGAGTTGTGTGCTGACTCCAGAACCTCCAGAATCTGGCAGCAGAAAGACAGAGGAACAAGAGGAGTCTGTTCCTAGTGCACGCTTGCGCAGAGCTGCCAGAAGGCAAGAACAGTTAAGACAAAAGGGGTGTCTTGGGAGTAAGGCTTGGAGGTGATTGGCCCTCCCATAAGACATAAAGGAGGAGCAAAGGGACAGGAGCCTTTGCAGGAAGCAACTTTGTTCGTACTGATCGGTTTGAAACCTGAAGCACAGTGTTGAATTTGTGCTTGTATAACTAATGGGACATTTAGTCA
This sequence comes from Laticauda colubrina, assembly GCA_015471245.1. Lineage (NCBI taxonomy): Eukaryota > Metazoa > Chordata > Lepidosauria > Squamata > Elapidae > Laticauda > Laticauda colubrina. The sequence goes on from BLBF01000067.1 coordinate 7,092,818, forward strand.
TTGGCAGCATTTCAAGGAAGATAAAGGTGTGTGCTTATCAGACTTATCCTGAAGGACTTTGGCAGACTTCCATGGGACTGTTGACAAACAGTTTGAGACTCATTACGGGCTGTGAATGACTAAAATTCGCAGCTGTTGAAATAAAGAAAAAAAGGGTTTTGGGACAAACGTCTGTTTGTTAGTGTCTCCATCAGCCTTGGTCAGAACAGCAAAACACAGAAATATAGGACAGGCTAGGGCAAGGGCAGGTGGGCAGAGCCAACCAATCACCGGAACTACCTGTTCACCCAAACTGGACCAAACCGGCTAAATCCCACCCCTGTATATGACTGCCGTTGTTAACAGAGGCAACTTTCATCAGAAGGTTCCAAATGCCCCCTTCCTCTGTCAGAATATATAGAAAGGAATATGATGTTATGTCATTTTCTTTGTCTTTTTTTTTTGTCTCTGTTCTATGTTTTATCAGCGTTTTTCTCTGCCTGCCCTTTCTGGTGACTTTATCAAAAAACTTGGTGGATTGGGCACAGACGACGGTCAACAGCTCAGCAAGGAAGGTATAAATAAATTCCTTTTTGATTCCCTCATCTATACTTTTGTTATTTTCTGAAAATCCAAGCAGATAGGGCTGGTGTGCAATGCACACGACTAGCCCTCAACTTATGACCGCAATTGGGGTTGGAATTTCTACGGAAAGCCATTGCAGTCAGAAGTCGAATCGGGACCCATGGTCGTAAGTTCAGTCTGACCTTGTTTTACGACATGGTTACAATAGTTGCTAAGCAAATCATCATGGTTGTTAAGGGAACACCACAGTCATACATGTAAGAATTGGTCATAAGTATGAGAACTGGACTTTATACAGCACCCACGTAGTTTCAGACAGCCACTAAAGTTGAAGACTATCTGTATAGTCTACAATATGTCCCTTTGTGCAAATAATTTGGCCTTTTATAAGCCTGAGGTGACTTTTAAAAAATAATAGACCAGCCAAATTGTGAAATTTGGGCTGTTTAAAACAGATTCATTTGAAAATTCCCTTATTTCTAAAGTACTCCGTTTCCAAGCAGAGAATGAACAGAATAAACTGTCTTGGGCAGAACTTAGTTAAATAGCAAACTGGCATATGTGAAGAATGAAAATGTGTTTTTAATTATCATTATTATTATTATTGCTGGTCTTGCAGCTTGATTTTATTTTATAGTTATTCGTGTAGTGTTTCTGAAAGAGGCATCAATCTTACCGGTAAAATAAATCAAATGACATGTTAAAGCCCCCTTCTGTCTTCTCATAACACATTGAAGAGACTACTGACAGAAAAGGGGCAAAAATGCTAATACAGATATTTAGAGCAAATGTTTTCTTAAGTTCTAGAGAGGGATGAAGTTCCCATAATTCAGAAACACACAGAAAAGGTCTGCAGACTCTCCAGTTATATTTTAACTCGCGAGGAGATGCGCGTCTATGATTACCCCATAGAAGGTAAGCTGTCTTAAAATCCACATTTATGATCGAATTCTAAATGTCTAGAAGAGGGACAGGTCATAACTTTAGTAGTTTGAATTAGGCTACCTGTGCCTTCTTTGGGTCATTGTTTCAGAGATATGTCTTTGCCTAAATGGAGAAATAGAATGACCATAGGTACGCAAAAAAGCAGTGGAAGTAGAAGCTACTTCCGACTTCCCACCGGCTTCCCCATTGAGTTTTCTTGTGGGAATCTGGCAGAGAGAATTGAAAATCTCCCCTTCCTTGCCCTGCCCTGCCCTGCCGGCAGGTAAATGGTTGCTCCTGAAGGGTGGAGGTAGGGAGGGATTGCAAGAGTGCCTGGGAAGCTGTCACAGAACGTTGAAACTGAAGATCCTTTGATCGCCGTAGGAGCCATAACTTCTCCACATTTAATTCTCTCGGGAGGGACTTTGGATACATTAGCCCATTTGAGGTACCTTGGATCAAAAACTGTTGCCCTATGATGCACCATTTCACCCAGTTAAAAGGGCACGAGATTGAAAGTTTTAGTAGTATGTAGATAAATAAAACTGTGGTCTTCGTTTTATTGTGTAGTCCTCTCAAAAGGGTAACAGAATGATAGTTCTAAGCTGGTGTATTTTTCTTTCCAGTCCATGATTGGCCCAAGAGCCTAGGTTTCTAACATCCTTTTTTTTAATTTATTTAATTATTTTCTTCAATTCTTTTTTTTAGGTTATGAACCGCTTATAGCCCCAAGGCAAGATAGGTGGCAAATAAATTTAAGAGCAATAGCCTTTATATATCATTTCTTGGTGCTTGACAGCCCTCTCTAAGCTGTTTAAAATGTCAGCCTATATTGCCTCCAACAATCTGGGTCCTCATTTTACCTCAGAAAAATGGAAGTCTGAGTCAACCTTGAGCTGGTCAGAATTGAACTTCTGGCAGTGGGCAGAGTTGGCCTGCGATGTTACATTCTAACCACTGTGCCACTATGGTTCTTAATAATAAATAATAAATAACCATTTGAACATCGTTGGCACTGACAACTTCATCTATTGCAATAGGCAGCTTTACTTGGAACACCTTACATTCTAAAATGAGACCTTTTAAGACCACCAAACATACACATCTCCCTATCCCACATCCTTCGGATGGACTTGATATGTGAATAAAAACTGCCAAAGCCAGTCTAATCATCTGGCTGACTGCATGACAAACCATAACAACAATAATCCATGTCTATGATCCAGGGGCTGAAGAGTGTTGGCTATCCACACCTTTTGTCATGTCCCTGTCAGAGGCTGTGGAGGAGGCTGTGGAGGGGCAATGTCCAGCTAGGCAGAGCAGGGAAGAGCTACAACAAGGGAGAGGGAATTCACGCCCACCCCCTCTTCATCCTAGGGCACGCAGGGAGGAATGGAGAACAACATGGGTTGCATGGCTTATGGGGGAAGAAAGGGCCCTGATTCCCTTCATTAGCCACAGTTGGGAAGATAGTTGATAAGAAAGGCAGGTTGCGTGCGACAGGCTGCTGGGAACAAACGTGACTTTATCCTGTGTTGTCTTTGCTTATCTGTATTCCTGGCATCTTCCCAATCGTGTTGAGTTTTGCTGTGGAATTTTTTTTATGTCTGGAATTCTTGCTCCTGCCTTGCCAAACTAATCATCTCATTTTGGCTTGAGTGGACTTATAGTTACAGTTTTTATTTACCATGTTTTGGACTTGATTCGTTACAATCAAAGGCTGTTTCTGGGAGAGTTTTCCTCCAAAGTAACCAGGATCTTGGGGGCAAAGTTGGAGCTAATAAAGGGACTCTTATTGATTATCTGACTGTGTTACCTTTGTGCCATGCCCCTTTGTGTCATCACACCTTTTGCAGATGTGACATTTGTTCCATTGCCCCTCCAGGTTGCGCTGACCACAGCCATTTTGTCCACACCCTCTGCAACGGCCCAGTTACAGATAGTAGCCCCCTCTTCGGACTGGACTGCGAAATGGTATTTATTTAGTGTCGTGTTACTCTCCTTCCCATTGCAAAGGTTGGATCTCAGTCCGTAAGAAACGATTTCATACTTATAAAAGATTTACCTTAAAGTCTTCCGTTCTTGATTCGGGGCGCAGCTCTAAACTGTGATTCAGTGCATGCAAAAACTCTCCAGCTTCGTCTCCAGCCAGGAAGGGAAAGGATTCAATTTGAGAGGTGTTATCGGGTGGGATTCTACCAGTTCGCACCTATTTGCGAGAACCGGTTGTTAACATTCTAAGCAGTTTGGAAAACTGGTTGTTAGAAGAAATTACTGGCCTAATCCTGTAAGGAAGGCAGGAAGGAAACATTCTGGTGTTGCTTACAGAAACTGCCTCTCCATTAACTCTTATTATGTTTTTGGCAGGACTAGACTTCCTGTTTCAGCAACGTCTCTGGAAGTTTTTCCCCCTCCTTTGCTGGTACTTTGCTTGTGTGGTGTGACCATTCAAAGTTACAGTGGCACTTAAAAAAGTGACTTATGACCATTTATCACACTTACAACTGTTGCAGCATCCCCACAGTCATGAGAGGCCAGGCGAGGAAATGCATGCCTCGATGTGAGTGATATTGAGTTGGCCACACCCAGCCAATAACATGACCACCAAGCCATGTCCACCCAGTCACATGACCACCAAACCACGCCCACCACCTAAGCCATGCCCACAGAACCGATTGTTAAAAATTTGAATCCCACCCCTGGGTGTTATTCTTCCATAAAGGAATCCCATCAAGTTGACTATATCATGGGAGGGAGGCAAAAGGCCGCAGAGAACCATCAACCTTTCTTCAACATTTCTCGTTTTTTTTTTTTTCATATTTATAAATTGCATTGAATATAAACATTAAAAATAGTGAACGTGGTGTCTCTTCTTTGATATACATTTCTGTTTAATCCCTTTACAATTAAAAAGAGAAAAAAAAAGAAAAAAGATGTATACATTTGTGTACATATATATATTTTTATGTAACATATTTTCCAATTTTCTTTTGTTTTTGTCACATTCTCTACTTATTTAAGTTCTATGAACACCCTTTCATGTCCCTCCAATTTAAAATGTGTTCCACATTTTGTAGTAATCTAGTTCATCTCGCTCTTTTAATTCTAGTGATAGACTATCCATTTCGGCGCAGTGTAATATTTTCCCAATCAAGGCATCCTTACTTGGATTCTTGCTTGCTTTCCAATTCTGAGCGAATGTTTTTCTTGCTGCTGTAATTACATGTATAATTAAATAGGTGTTTGCTTTGTTTACATTTTTCTCCATTATTCCTCATAAAAACATCTCTGGTTTCAACGTTTCTCATTTTGACCAGTGTCTCACCGATAAGGGGTCAGAACTCACCCGAATTGCCGTGGTGGACACCCATGGCCAGTGCATTATGAATGAGCTTGTCAAGCCAAAATGGCCAATCAGGAATTACCTTACCTGGTAGGTCGCTTCAACTTAACAACTGATGGAAAAGTTGGGCACTACCCAGAATTTTGAATGTTTGGGTACTGTAGTTGCTTGAAATGTGGGTTCTCCAGTTTGATACAGCTTAATATTTTAAGGCCAAGCCACATATTTGGATAAGGTGTGTGTATATCTCTTTGTTTTAAACTGTTACACATAGCATCCTGGGAGTATATGCAAGAGGTGGGTGGGGTTGATTGGGATTAGTGTAATGGAATATAGTCTGGATTCCGAGGAGGGAGGGGCTGCTTCCCAGAAGGCAAAGAGGCAGCGAAGCTTAGACAGTTTGGTGGACAGGAAGAGAGTTAAGAAGTTAATTCCCAAGGAATCCCCAGATCTATAGATATGCAGATAGTCCTCAACTTACAACAGTTCATTTAGTGACTGTTCAAAGTTACAACAGCGTTGAAAAAAATGACTTACAACCAGTTTTCACACTTATGACCGCTGCAGCATCCCCATGGTCAAGTAATCAAAATTGAGACACTTGGCAACTCATATTCATGACGGTTGCAGTGTCCCAGGGTCATTGGGGAAGCCAGATTCATTTTACAAGCCTGTTACTAACCGAGCAACTGCAAGGATTCACTTAACGATGGTGGCAAAAAAGGTCATAAAACGGAGCAAAACTCACTTAACAACTCACTTGCTTAGCAGTGGAAATTCAATTGTGGGCATTAAGTCGAGGATTACCCATCCCGGTATCATTATTTGCGCTGGAATCCGTTAACTTTCTTGAAAGATCCTTGGTTGGAAACTCTCATCCTGGTATGGCCCTAAAATGTTCCCTTTCTTGTGTTTTGAAGTTACTCCGGCATCACGGAGAAGCTGCTAGGCCCCGTGCAAACCACCCTCGCGGAAATCCAGAGCCAGTTGAAGAGTATTCTGCCTCCGGATGCCATTTTAGTGGGCCACTCCTTAGATGCTGATCTCCGCGCTCTAGAAGTGAGTATGTCTATTCCACAGTCTCAACCCAGCAGAACAAGGGGTCCCCAAACTTGGCCACTTTAAGACTTGTGGACTTCAACTTCTAGAATTCCTCAGCCAGCCATGCTGGAAGTTGAAGTCCACAAGTCTTAAAGTGGTGAAGTTTGGAGACCTCTGCACCAGATGTTGGCCTAAGGCAGTGGTCACCAAACATGGCAACTTTGAAGACTTGCGGACTTCAAAAAATGGAAGGATGCTTTGATTCCCACAATGGACAGGCGGCTGCCAAAGCTGATGGACTGAGCAGAGAGGGATAAATGGACTGCTTTGATTAAAAGAGAAAAAAAAAACACAATTTTGTTTCCACTTGAAACCACTTCTGGACTTTGTGCTTGAGGTGGGAAAAAAATGGGTTTTACTGATTAGATAGGTTTGTTGCGATAGTATTAATGTAAAAGTAAAAAGTTGAGGTTTGATGCTATTATCTTATTCTACTGTGCCCAAGGGAGTTGGATGTCAGTGCCTTTTCTCCCCCCCTCTCTTCTTTTCTACACTTCCCCTTCCCTTATTTTTCCTGCTATTTGCTTTTGTATTGTTGTATTATAAAATATTTTTTTTAAAAAGACCCATGGACTTCAACTCCCAGAATTCCTCAGCCAGCCATTTGAAGTCCACAATCTTTCAAAAGGTTGCCAAATGTGGAGACCCCTTGGCCTAAGGCAGAAGTTCCCAGATTTGGCAACTTTAAGACTTGTGGAAAGGAATGGTCGCAAGTCCAGGACTTCCTGGAGATGGTCAAAGTGGCTTTGTTGTTGTTGTTGGTTTGTTTGTTGTTTTGAACTACTTTTCCTTTTTCCCTCTCATATTTCCAGATGATTCACCCGAACGTTATAGACACTTCGCTTCTCTACGTCCGGAAAGGGGGGAAAAGGTTCAAGCTGAAATTTTTAGCAGCTGCTGTTTTAGGGTAAGAAGGTTCTGGGTTGAGTTTTCTGCCTGCGGGCATGTCTCCTCACACTTTCCAATTAGGATCTTTCTGAATTGCTCCACTGTGAAAGGAACTCTTTACCGAAGAAAAGGGCAGGGTTGTTGACAGATAAATAAAGAATTGCCAAGTCCTACAAGCATATCTGCTTAGGGCAAGGGTATCCAACCTTGGCAAACTTTAAGGCCTGTAGACCTCAAACTCCCAGAATTCCCCAATATTGAAATTAGCTTGTGGAGTTCTTGATGATCCTTGAGATTGCTTGTTTTCTTGAAGACATTTCATTACCCAAACTAGGTAACATCATCAGTGCTAGGAGGGAGTGGGACTTTCAGAGGAGAGAGGGAGGAAAGAGGAGGAGGAGGAGGAAGAGAAGGATGACGACGACTGTGGGGTCCTTGGTGCTCTTTGAGCTTGCTTGTTTTCTTGCAGACATTTCATGACCCAACTAGATAACATCATCAGCGTGAGAAGGGAAGTGGGATTTCTGGAATGGAGGAGAAGGAAATATAAGGAGGAGGAGCAGGAGAACAATGGGGTTTGGTTGGAGACGTTTCATTACCAAACTAAGTAACATCAATGCTGTATTTTCCATAGTTTCAGCTGGGAAAGAGCGATCATTCTAGACCCATGATGGCGAACCTATGGCATGTGTGCCAGAGGTGTCACACAGAGTCCTCTCTGTGGGCATGTGAGCTGTCGCCCCAGGTCAGCTCCGCTGTTCATGCACATGTGCCTCTGCTGGTCTTTGGGTTTCTACCGTGTATGCGTGGGTGGGGCTGATGCATGGGGGGTCCACACACATTGCATTTGGGGGGTTTGTATGCATGCGCTTTGGGCACTCAGTGCCAAAAAGGTCAGCCATCACCATTCTAGACCAAGCCATGTCCAAAAACACTGGAGAATTCCTGGAAGCACTCGGAGAAATCAGCCATCGGCAGGCACATAGAGATAAAGAACATCTACATACCATTCAAAAAAGACAAAAAGTCAAAAAACAGAGGCACCCAAATACCTTCAAAATATCCATCAACACCCAGATGGGCAGAGATTCACCCCAAGATGAACCCTAGACCCAACAGTCAAGAAGTAAAACAATACCCCAAAATCAAGGCACCACCACCAACTCAGATAAGCAAGCTAAGAGTCAACAACAGCTGAATCAAGGAACCGAATCTAAGAACACCTCCATCAACACACTTGCATATAAACAGAGAGCAGACCCCACTCCCTTCTAGCACTAATGGAGTTACCTAGTTGGGTAACGAAACGTCTGCAAAAAAAAGCACCCCCACAGTTCAAACCAGAGCTACAAATATTCTACCCAAATCTTCCTGCTTCTTTGCTACTCAATCAGAGCCATGATGGTGAACCTATGGCATGCGTGCCACAGTTGGCACGCAGAGCCATTTGTGCTGGCATGCGAGCCACAGGCAAACATGCCTCACTGTGCATGCGCGCACCTCACATCTGATTTTTTGGCTGGTTTGAAGTCTTTTTCGGCCTCCCAGAGGCTTGAAAAAAGCCTCTGCAGGCTTCTGCAGGCCGAATAATAGGCCCATTTTGTCACTTCCTATAATACTGGAAGTGACGAAACAGGCCTATTATTTGGCCTGCAAAGCCTGCAGAGGCTTTTTTCAAGCCTCTGGAAGGCCGAAAATCAGTTGTGAGGCACAGTGCAGGTAAGGAGGGGAATTGCAGGCACATGCATAGGAGGCGTGAGGGGGGCACCCATTGCCTTCTGGATGCTGGCGCAAGCGTGCACACAAATTTTTGGCACAGGAGCCCAAAAAAGGTTAGCCACCACTTCAATAGAGTATATAAATGTTCATGGATGTACCAGTTGCTTGTTTCCTTCTCCTTATAGGAAAGAAATTCAGAGCACGGCCCAATTGGGTCATGATCCCACCGAAGACGCCCAGTCTGCTCTTGAGCTGGCCCAGTATTTCATTGAACAAGGACGCAGGAAAGTAGGTACCTTAGCTCTATTATGAGTGTTGTTTAAAAACAGGAATCAATGTGTCTTTACACTTGCAATGTCCTAACAGTGAGGACAGTTAACCTCCAGAAAACATGGGCACTCTATCACTGGAGGTTTTTAAGAAGAGATTGGACAATCACTTGTCTGAGATAGTATAGGTTCTCCTGCTTGAGAAGAGGGCTGGACTAGGAGACCTCCAAGTTCCCTTCCAACTGTTTTTCTGTCCTATTCTATTCTATTTTCTACTCTATTTTCTGTTCTATATTCTATTCTATTCTTTTTTCTATTTTCAATTCTATTCTACTTACCACTCTTGCCAAGTCATTCTGACTGTAATTGTGATCAGAGAGCAGATAATGGTTGCAAAGAAAAAAATACTAGAATTTTTAAAAGGGGAGAACTAGCAAGCCCTTAGACTTATATACTGCTTCCCAGTGCTTTTCAGCCCTCTCTAAGCAGTTTAACGAGTCAGCCTCTTGCCCCCCAACAATCTGGGTCCTCATTTTACCCACCTCAGGGAAGGCTGAGTCCACCTTAAGCCAGTCAGTATCGAACTCCAGGCTGTGGGCAGAGTTTGCCCGCAATACCACATTCTGAATGCAATTATAACTTCCTCCCTATTATGTAAGTATTTGACATAGGACCTTGAGGAAGTTTGCCCATTACGGTTGTATGTTGCGACAGTCACAAATCGTGTCATTAAGTGAGACACCATGGGACGGTACCCAACCATACAACCTTTTTTGGGGTGATCGCATGGCTGCCTGGGGAATTCTGGGAGTTGAAGTCCAGACACCTTACATTTAAGGTGAGTGGGTTGGAGGAGGATGGGTGGTACAATGACCTGAGAGGTTCCTAATTGTCAAATTTGGCAAGTTTAAGACTCTTGGACTTCAACTCCCAGAATTCCTGAGCTAACCTGACTGGATGAGGAATTCTGGGAATTGAAGTCCACAAGTCTTAAAGCTGTCAAGTTTGAAGACCCCTGGTCGAAGAAGTGAGTGGACACATTTTCCCCAGCCCTTACAGCTACAAAGGATGGTCCCAGGTGCAAAAAAAAAAGGACAGAGACACCCCTGGAAGTCCTGTGAGATGTCCCCAGGCTTAACTTCAGTGGGAAATAAGGCATTTAACCAACAATCTGAAGAACTGACAGGAAGTAAAACATGCAGGAGAAGAATTTGTAATATTCAGGAGATTATTTTTCCATCCTAGGTTGCAGAGTTGAATCTGGAAGCCAGATTGTCCAAGCAAAGGAAGATGGGAGAGATAGAGACCAAGGTCAAGGTGGAACAAAATGAGAGGATCGAGAAAGCGGTACCTAACTCCAGGTGAGGGTGGAGTTTCTCTTGGCTTGAGAAGTTCACGTGGAGGTCTCTTCTCCAAACTGTTAAAAGACCCTGTCAGCATTCCAAGTAACAACCTCCAAATTAAAAGACTCCCAAAGACTGTCATCTTCTCAAAGGTCCATTGTATCAGAGATGTCACATTGGTACATCTGAGGAAAACCCGAATCTGAGATTTCCGGGGTTTCTTCCTCAGCCCAATGAGAATCCCAAATCCAACCCCTGCACCCCATAGTCCATCACATGGCCCAATCAAACCTTCATTCCAACTGGAGGCCATCCTTCCAGTCTCTTCCTTCCAGGTGCAGGACAACATGTCCTTGACTCTCTGAGAAAGGAATGTTGTTGTGGCACTGAATGTGGCAGCCCAGAAGCCTCTAAGACAGACCAAGCTGACGGATCCCGGCGGAACCTCTGGAAAGTAGATGGAGAAAATACGCATCGCCACACAGACTCAAAATCGCAAGGCATGGTGTCCCCCATGCTCTTTTTCGGTTGCCAGTTTATTTTGCAAAACAGCCAGTCCGGGGAAACCCAAAATAGTGGTTGTGTTTAGATGGTAACAAAGCTTTTTTTGTCCTGAATTGGGTAGCATGTTCATTTGGAATTATTGCCTTTTGTTTGTTCAGAAATTTTCAGATAGAAACAGGTCCCCTCTGAGGTTTGTTCGGACTTGATTGGTAGTAACCTTTTTGCCAAAAAATATCTCTCTATATAAAAGTAAAATACCACTCACACCAGAGGTGGGTATTTAGCAGGTTCCGACCAGTTCTGGAGAACTGGTAGCGGAAATTTTGAGCAGTTCGGATAACCAGCAAATACCACTTCTGACTGGCCCCACCCCCATCTGTTCTCCGCCTCCTGAGTCCCAGCTGATTGGCTGGGTCTCCTTTATTTGCCCTGCCCAGGAGAACGGAGCTGGAAAGCAGGTTAGTGGGGCGGGGAGAGAATGGGGGTTTTGCAGTATCCTTCTCCTGCCACACCCACCAAGGCACGCCCACAGAACTTTGTAAAAGTTTTGAATCCCACCACTGACTCACGCATCATCACAAAATCTCCAAGAACCGTAAAGCCTACAAACTTGAAATTTGGCACGTCTGTTCCTCTTGGCTTCTAGGTGCTCACGAAGAAAAGATTTTTCAAAATGACCATCAGAGCATTCATATTTTGTATACTATTATTATTAACATGCTCTGATGCTAAGGAGTTCTACTCCCCCTCCCCACCTGAAAAGAAATCCGTCCCAAATGCAAAACACAAGCAGAAGAGAGGAGTTTCAGTTTCACAGCAGCAAGCAGCTTTCGTACAGAACAGTTGAGCTAAGCCATGCCCAGGCTCCTTGCTGTCTCCTTGCTCACATAGCAAATACTTTTTCACTTTCCAAGCAGCCCTCAACTCTCTCACATACTGACAGGATGCTAGCCAGATGAATATTGATGGATGCTGGTAGGCAGAGGCAGAATTTTTTCTTATTTGCCTAGCACATACTTTTGTAGTGGAGCAAGGGTATCAAGCTAGTTGTTAATAAACATGATAGCTTACCATAATAGCTTATCATAATAAACTTATATAAACATAAACTTATATAAACATATATTATCATAATAAACTTATATAAAAATAACTTTATAAACATAAACTTATATGATAGATTATCATAATAAACATGATAGCTTAAAAATGATGTCTTCTCTGCTTTTCTTCATTTATTCTTCCAAGTTACAAATTCCAGAACCTCAGAATTATTTTCCCCCCTTATTTTCCTCCCCAAAAACTGAGCCCGACCACATAGTTTTGTTGCAAAGCATGGCTAGACAGTGATTTGGTGAGTTTTACTGTATTTTAATGCCTTGCTTGCCACATTTGTTAAGTGAATCACAGCACCTGGTCAGTTAGTAACAAGGTCGTACAGTGAATCTGGCTTCCCCATTGACTTTGCTTCTCAGAAGGTCACAAAAGCAGGTCAGTGACCTGTGGACACTGCAACTGTCAAAAGTACATGCCAGTTGCCAGGCGTCTGAATTTTGATCAGGTGACCACGGGAACGCTGCAATGGTTGTTAAGAATGAAAAAGGTTCCTTACTCCCTTTTTTTTCAGTGTCGTTTTAACTTCAAATGGTCGCTGAATGAACTATCGTAAGTGGAGGAATAGCTGTACCTGTTCAAGCTAATTGTTTTTAAACTTTGGTTTTCCTTCTTGTCTTTTAGCCTTTCAGACAACTTCAGTGAAAAAACGTTGCTTCTGGGAGGACCAGATGATGTTCACAAACGTACGGCTTCCTCAAATGAGCAAGTGAGTAATGAATGCTATTTGGTTGTGCTTCTCTACCATAGTTTTAATTTTACAGAGCTGATAAACCAAATATGCTTGGTTTCTTTCCAATGCAAATCAAGTTCTCGTAGATAATTTTTGGGCCTCTCTCTTTTGTATCGCTGCAAGCTATTTATATAAATCAATAAATGAGAATATTTGTAACCCAGGGTTGAAATGAGGGAGTCTCTGAACTTAGTTGTTTTCTTGCAGACGTTTCATGACCCATCGAGGGAACATCATCAGTGCTAGAAGGGATGGGGACTTGGGGAGAAGAGGAAGAGAAGGAAGAGGAAGGAGAAAGAGGAGGAGGAGGACCGAGGGTCCTTGGAACTCTCTGAACTTAGTTTTCTTGCAGACATTTCATGACCCAACAAGGGAACATCATCAGTGCTAGAAGGGAGGGGGGACTTGTGGAGAGGAGGAGGAGGAAGAAGGGAGGAGGAGGAAGAGAAAAAGGAGGAAGAGGAAGAGAAGAATCAAGGGGTCCTTGGAGCTCTCTGAATTTAGATGTTTTCTTGCAGATGTTTCATGACCCAACTAGGTAACAACATCAGTGCTAACACTATATATGTTCTCTGAGCATCTTAGTTTTCTTCAGTGCGTGGATCTCTAAAATGTCTCCCAATTCCATTGTTCCCCTTTTCAGATTCTCCAGAAAGCCCTGGAAGAGATTCCTAAATCTCCCGTTAACGTAATTCAATTGGCTTTGGGTTCGAAGCACGTCACGGCTGACCTCCTTGCCGAAGCCACTTCGAAGGTCAGTAGAACTTCCCCATTCCCCAAACGGCGCAAAGAAAATCACTTTTAATGAATGTCTCGCTTAGCGACAGACATCTTGGGCTCACTTGGGGTCATAAGTCGAGGACAGCCCACCGCCTCATGGGTTCCATTTCTGAGTGCCGTCCTCCTTTCTCTAGATGAGGGCCAAGCTTTTGGACATGCTCACCATCTACGTTGGCCCTTTGAGCAAAGACGTTGGTCTGAAGACTGTGGAAAAGGCCTTTGGGAAATGTGGCCACATTCAGATGATCCAGGTCATTTCAGAGACGCTTAAGGCAAGTAGTCAAACCATTTTGCTGTCCTGGACAGTGGCCGGTGCAAATACCGGTGGTGAGGGTGGGTAGAGCTAAACTGCTGATCTATCGGTCTGCCTTCCCATTTCTGAACATTTAGAGCCACGGTGGCACAGTAGTTAAGAGTGCAGTATTGCAGGCTACTTCTGCTGACTGCCGGCTGCCTGCAATTTGGCAGTTCGAATCTCATCAGGCTCAAAGTTGACTCAGCCTTCCGTCCTTCCGAGGTGGATAAAATGAGGGCCCAGATTGTTGGGGAACAAGAGGATGACTCTCTAAACCCCTGTAAAAGCACTATGAAGCGGTATATAAGTCTGTTGTTGCTTGGGAAGGAAGGAAGGAAGGAAGGAAGGAAGGAAGGAAGGAAGGAAGGAAGGAAGGAAGGAAGGAAGGAAGGAAGG
>BLBF01000067.1:7118672-7130806 GCA_015471245.1 Laticauda colubrina
ATATATATATATATATATATATATGTGTGTGTGTGTGTGTGTGTGTGTGTGTGTGTGTGTGTGTGTGTGTGTTTTCATGGGCTTTCGCGGGTACTTACATGTGTGCTGTTCAGCTTCCTTCAGGTATTGTCCCACGTCGTTTTAGTTCTGTTGGGGTTGTAGCGGCATTTCAGCGGAGTCTCATCTGCCATCCTCAGGCTTCTGTATAGAATTAGTTCCTGGTTTCGGATTTGAGGCTGGTCCGTTCTGGTTGGCTGGGAGCCTGGATCTGTGTTCATTGGACTTAGAGTTTGGTTGATTGGTGTTTCTGGTTTCTTCTGTCTGTTTTGTGGCTTTGATTGGCTGGCAACACTCTATACAGAAGCCTGAGGATGGCAGATGAGATTCTGCTGAAACGTTGCTACAACTTTAACAGAACTACAATGACGTGGGATAATACCCGAAGGAAGCTGAACAGCGCATATATAAATATATATATATATATCTGCTCTGAAAGTTGTGTAACCTGGTGCAAAGAAGCATACCAGCCTGAAAACCATTTTGAAATTTAAAAAAATCATTTAACTCTCAACCAGAGGGACGGGGAAGGGGAGAATTAAACATTTTGAGGAGAGGAGGAACAGGAATAACCCAATTCTTTTTTTTTTTTTTTTGAAGAAAGTGCCTAAAATATGGATACAGCATTTTAAAGCCCTTTCAAAATACAAGGCAGAGAAAGGTGTAAAGTAGAAAAATCTGGAGAAGTCTGTAAATTCCAGAGGAGTTCTGAGCTGACGGGCCATGAAAGGGTTTGGGAGGATTGCCCCTGTCGAAACTCTCAGGCCGCGTGAGGGTCTGTACACCGGGATGTTGTCTGTACATCCTGCAAGCGGGTGGGACCCCCCTCTTCCTCCCCTTTCCTCCGTCGCTCCGTTTCCCACTCCACGAAAGTGTCAAAGAGGCTGGGCCAGGCCTCGTCTTCGCTGTAATTGCTGAGGTCCGGACCGATGACCTGAGTAAAATTAAGGAACATGTTCCAGGTATCTCGGGAGATGCCCTTGATGCCCGAAGGGTTCTCGGTCAAGAAGTGCAACCACTGGTCCAAAATGGGAGGCTGGTTTTGCGTGAAAACCAGCTTCCAGAGAGCGATGGCTATTTCCCGGTGGAGCGACCTCTGGCCTTCGTCCGAATCCAAGCCGAATTGGAAAGTGAAGCGGTAGAGGTCCTTGAATTTGTCTTCTTGCTTCGCTTCGTTCAAGAGGCTGGGGAACCGGGCGCAAATCCCCTCGATGGTGTCCGCGTTTATTGCTCTGCAGCCCTCAAAAAACTCCATCCTGTAGGACAGGGAGGAAAGAAGCCGGTGAGGCTTAGATTTTTTTCAATACTACAAAGCAACTTTTTTGGAGAAAAGTTCAAAATATTCTCAAAGATCCATCTCATCCTGGGCACTTTTTTTTTTTTAAACTATTACCACATAAAAACAAGGACAAATAGGCTGAAAAACAGCTTCAGTTTGGTTCTGCAACCCAACAAGACCAACACAAACTCCAGAGAGTAATTAGGACTGCAGAAAAAACAATTACTACCAACCTGCCTTCCATTGAGGACCTGTATACTGCACGAGTCAAAAGGAGAGCAACAAAAATATTTACAGACCCTTCACATCCTGGATATAAACTGTTTCAACTCCTCCCCTCAAAACAATACTATAGAGCCCTGCACCCCAGAACAACTAGACACAAGGACAATTTTTCCCTGAATGCCATCCCTCTGCTAAACAAATAATTCCCTTAACACTGTCCAACTATTTACAAAGTCTGAATTACTATCACAATTAATCTTCTC
The DNA here is from genome assembly GCA_015471245.1 of Laticauda colubrina. Classification (NCBI taxonomy): domain Eukaryota; kingdom Metazoa; phylum Chordata; class Lepidosauria; order Squamata; family Elapidae; genus Laticauda; species Laticauda colubrina. The sequence goes on from BLBF01000067.1 coordinate 7,120,497, forward strand.
ATCATTCCTATCACCCATCCCCTCCCACTTGTGATTGTATGACTGTAACTTTTTCACTTGTATCCTTATGATTTATACTGACTGTTTCCTGATATGATTTGATTGCTTATTGTACCTTATGACTATTATTAAGTGTTGTACCCGATGACTCTTGACAAATGTATCTTTTCTTTTTATGCACACTGAGAGCAGTGGCACCAAGACAAATTCCTTGTCTTGGCCAATAAAGAATTCTATTCTGTTCTATTCTATCTATTCTGTTCTATCCCAGGGCAGGAACTCTAATGAATTCTTCTCTATAGTGCAATATTAATGCAATATCAGGGGTTTTCAATGCAATGTATGGAATGTGAAAGATGCGTGTTTGTGTTTATTTTCATGGTCATAAATTGTACACTGAAGATGGTTTTTAATTTCGTTGTACGAGGTGCAAAGACAACAAAGTAAACTAAACGTCTATAGAGATTCTAAGTCATCCAGATCAAGGGTCCACAAACTTGGCAAGTTTAAGACTTGCGGACTTCAACTCCCAGAACTGCAAAGCTAACATGACTGGAGGAGGAATTCTGGGAGCTGAAGTCTCCACAAGTCTTAAGGCTGTCAATTTTGAAGACCCCAGATCCAGATCATGATTGTCCCATCCACAGGTGCTTTTTGTTCGCTCTCTCTCTCTGTCTCTCTCACTCTGTCTCTCTCTCAAGAAAAACCAGAAAGTCCATTTGTGTCTTTGAAAAAGCACCTTTGGGACAACTGTGACCTGGAGGACTGAGAATCTCGATAGACTTCCATTCCCTGTCACCCAGTCAAAAGCTGAAGAAGCTTCTTGGATGAGAAGCAAAACGTCTTCAAAGAAAAACCATTTCCCTAGGGAGCATGTTTGCCACTTACATTTTCCAAAGTTTTTCCCCTTGTGACCTCGGTTTTCTCAAAACCTGCTGAGGGGGCTCCAGAGACCGGGCAGCCCCGCGGTTTCTGACGGCAGCGCAGGACTTACCTGGTGAATTTGCACATCGTAGCCGCTTGGAATTTCCAAGCCAGCACAAGCACTTTGAATTCCGTGGGGTCGACACAGAGGTCGTTGCAGAAACGCTCCATGCCTTCCTCCAAGATGGCGTCTTCTCGTTCATCTTTGTACCTCCTGAACAACTCCTCAGTTCTGTGGAGGAACGATTCCTCGGAGCCCGAGACGGGCATCTCTTTCCGGGCATCTCCAGAGGAAGTGGGAGGCTGGTTGGCTTCTATAGCAGCTTCCACCTTCTTTGTCCCATTGACCAGAATATCTCCAGAGGGTTTCCTGCCAACCAGGTTGAGCTCCTCCTTGTGACTGGTGTTCCGCTTCCCGTGAGCTTTGCCGTGGGCCTCCCGGTCGCCATTTTTGCTACCCAGAGTGGAAGAAGGATTCTTGCACTTGGTGACGCACTGGCCCATATTGTAGCGCGCCCAGCAGTTAGAGCATCCCCCACGCCGTCACACGCCTGCCCCACTGGTGCTGCTTGGGCCTCTGCATGCTCTCAGGGGTAATCAGCCAGCCTGAAAGAAAGACAGGGGAGGGGAAGGGAGGATCAATCCTTCCTTTAATCAAATAGAGGTAATCCTTGACTTGCAACCATTCATTTAGTGATCATTCAAATTATTATTATTTATCATATGGTACAATGACAGATAGGAAAGCATTCCAGAAGGTTAATGTCATTGCCTAGAGGCTCATAGGTTGCCCTCTCCCCTCTTTGGAAGAGCTTTATAACTCCCTCTGCCTTAAGATAGTTCAAAACATCCTCAAAGATCCATCTCATCCTGGGAACCCTTTTTTTGAACTATTACCATCTGGCAGACGGTAGACGGTACAGGATAATAAAAAACAAGGACAAATAGGCCCCAAAACAGCTTCTATCCCAGGGCAGTAACTCTATTGAATTCTACTGTATAGTGCAGTGTTGATGTAGTGTTGGGGGTTTCTGGTTCAATGTGTGAAGGATGTAGTGTTTGTGTTTATTTTCATGCTCATGATCATGATGTGTTTGATTTTGTTGTACAAGGTGCAATGATAATAGAAGTAAACTAAACATTTACATAAGATTCCGGTTAAAAAAAAGCCATAAGAGATAAAAATATAAAATATGAAATCTAGGGTAGGGTAGGGTAGAGTATATAGAGTATAGAGTAGAGTAGAATAGAGAAGAGCAGAGCAGAGCAGAGCAGAAGAGAACAAAACAAAACAAAACAAACAAAACAGAATTCTTTATTGGCCAAGTGTGATTGGTCACACAAGGAATTTGTCTCTGGTGCATAAGTTCACAGTGTACATACAAGTAAGTAATAAGTCTTAGGTTGTAATCATAGTTACAATCATTGATCGTAAGTCACAAACAACAATTGATAAATCAGAAGAAACCAACAGGAGAACATAATCAGAAGATGAGAAATGAGACAGTGCTGTGGGATTTGTTAGAATATTATAGTCTAAAATATTAAAATTTGTGTTCAGATTACAGATATTATTGACACCTTGAAGTTACAGCAGAACTGAAAATAGGGGAATTCAGATATTGCTGAATTATAAATTCCAGCACATCCAGCTGTGTGTGGGTACGGCTGCTTGGGTACTGTAGTTCAGCAACCAGTCTGGAGGACTGCAAGCTTCCCAGCACTGATCTCCACTGAGATACTATGAAGGCTCTTGGAAAGCTTCAACAGAGGGCAGACAACAGCCCATCTTCGGAGAAACCCAGGAAGCATCCTTAAGAGACCGCATCATACACCATGGACATCTCTGTCTCTCCCAAGGGGTTTCAGAATACCTCCCAAAACCCACTTTTTCCTCCTCCGGGCCAGCTAAAACTCCATGTCTATGGGGTTTTAGTCATCCAGGTCATGGTTGTTGTCCCAAAGGTGCTTTTATCAAGAGGCAAGTGGACTTTCTGTTTTTTTCTTTGAAGACATTTTGCTTCTCATCCAAGAAACTTCTCCAGCTCTCAAGAGAAGCAAAATCTCAGAGTTGAAGAAGCTTCTGGGATGAGAAGCGAAACGTCTTCATAGAAAAAAAACAAAAAGTCCAGTTGCCTCTTGATAAAAGCACCTTTGGGACAGCTAAAACTCAATTCTGCCAGAAGAGACCCTCAAATATCTCTCTGCGGGTGTCGAGGGCGTATCAGGAAAGCTTCCAGGAAGCGATGCTGGCTGACATTCTGGAAATGACAACCTGCTGGGCTGGCAAGGTGAGTGACAAGCTAAGCCACCGACTGTCGTGGCTTTAAAAAGGATGTGAGATTGATGTGGATGATATAGCTATCAATAGCTACTAGTCACAATGGCGATGCACTTTCTTAGTATCAGGAGCAGCATCTCTCTCAATGCTAGTTGCTAGGGAACGGGGGGGTGGGGTGGGGGGAAGGAAGCCCCTGGTGCGCTTGTATCCTGCCCATGCGCTTCCCAGAGGCATCTAGCTGGCTGTTGTGGGAAGATAATGAATTAAACAGAGTCTAATCCAGCTGGGTTTCACTTACATGCTTTGTGGCTGGGGGAGAGAATAGATACAATGAGGAAGGTGCCATAAGGCAAGTATTAACTGTGCCCTATAGCTTCACAAAGCATGAATTCATGGCCTGGGGCTGGGCTGTCTAATTCTATCTACCCATCATGTGAGATCCAACAGAAGAGGCATGTGCCAGGCCCCATCCACTGGGGAATATCAACTGGCCAGGTTCCCAGAAGAGAAGGTCCCCCTTTTCTGGGAATATCATTCCCCCAGGGATTTAGTCTCAATAAAAAATATTTGCAGCTCGGGGTTTGACAATGAGGGATCCTTGGTGCACTGTTGAGCTTCCTTGCAGATGTTTCATTGCCCAACTAGGTAACATCATCAGTGCTAGGAGAGAGTAGGGTTTGGGGGGGATGAGGAGGAGGAGGAGGAGGAGGAGGAGGAGGAGGAGGACTGTGAGATCCTTGGTGCTCTCGAAGCTTCATTGTTTTGTTGGAGACGTTTCATGACCCAACTCAGTAACATCATCAGACCACTCTGATGGTGTTGCCTAGAGGGATTGGCTGTCTTTATCTTATTGGGAGGAACATTAAAAACTGACATTAGAGGTGCTCACTTTAATTTCTGAGTGTTTCTGACTGCTTGTACCAACAACAGCAAGATATGCACGTCCTCTGCAGCTCCCCATCCAAATTCCATCCCTCTCAGTTTACCAAGGCCCAAAACCTGGACACAGCCATTACCATACGATGGACGACTCGGACTTAGTTGAATGCACCAAAAACCAAAATACGACTTACATGATATCCTTCCAAGGACAGGAAAGCATCGCACCATTTAGGCTGACTCTCCTCCTAGGGGAATCGGCGCCTTTGGGATGGCTGTGGAAACATAAAATAAAAGGACTCAGACAGTTGAGGAGATCAATTAGTAGCCACGTCTAAAGAGGCTGGCTGGCAAAAAGGACCGGCTGTATTTTATAGGACTGTCCACACTTACACCATTACAATCACAAATTGTCCAGCTGTGAGCAGAGAATGAGTTGAATTGGAGCAGGGGTGTCCGTGCTGGCTGGGGAATTCTGGGAGTTGAAGTCCACAGGTTTTAAAGGGGCCAAGGTTGGGCATCCCTGCATTAGAGCATTTTCATAGACAACCTAGATCAATGTAGAGGTTTCACAATATTGTGGAAATGCAATTTTATCTGTTTAGAACAAGGGTCTTCAAATTTGGCAAGTTTAAGACTTGTGGACTTCAACTCCCAGAATTCCTGAGCTAACATGACTGGAGGAGGAATTCTGGGAGTTGAAGTCCACAAGTCTTAAAGCTGTCAAGTTTGAAGACCTCTGGTTTAGAACATGGAAGCTCAACATTTTGGTGGGGAAGGGGAATTCTACCTCATTTTCTTTGCATTTGTCATTCACCCCTCCCCATCATTCCTTTGCAGCAATAGCAATAGTATCCTTACGATTTATATTGACTTGTTTCCTTGAATGATTTGATTGCTTATTTATACCCTATGACTATCATTAAGTGTTGTACATTATGATTCTTGAGGAATGAATCTTCATGTACACTGAGAGTACATGCACCAAGACATCCTTGTGTGTCTAATCACACTTGGCTAATAAAGAATTCATTTCTTCATTCACTCAATAGCCTTATATACTTATATATCGCTTTATAGTGCTTTCCAGCCCTCTCTAAGCAGTTTACAGAGTCAGCCTCTTGCCCCCAACAATCTGGGTCCTCATTTTACCCAACTCAGAAGGATGGAAGGCTGAGTCAACCTTGATTGAACTCTTGGCAATGGGCAGAGTTAGCCTGAAACTCTGCATTCTAATCATTCTGCCACCATGCCTTCCTTCCTTCCTTCCTTCCTTCCTTCCTTCCTTCCTTCCTTCTTTCTTTTCTTCCTTCCTTCCTTCCCAAGCAATAGCAGACTTATATACCACTTCATGTTGCTTTCTAGTCCTCTCTTAAGCAGTTTAGAGTCAGGCTCTTGCCCCCAACCACCATATAATATGTAATTATATGTACAGGTAGTCCTCGTCTTAAGACCACAATTGAGCCCAACATGTATGTTGTTAAGTGAGAAATTAATTAAGTTTTGCCCCGTTTTACGGCTCTTCTTGTCACGTTGGTTCACCGAATCACTGCAGTTGTTCATTTAGTAACATGGTCATTAAGTGAACCTGGCTTCCCCATTGGCTTTTGCTTGTCGGGAGGTTGCAAAAGGGGATGGATCACATGACTCCAGGGACACTGCCACTGTTATAGATATGAGACAGTTGTCAAGCATCCGAATGTAAATCGCGTGGGGATGTTGCAACAGTCGTAAGTGTGGGAAACAGTCATAAGTCACTTTTTTCAGTTGTAACTTCGAGCGGTCACTAAGCAGAGGACTCCCTATGCTCCAGCACAGCAGTCATGGAAATAGGTTTGGGAGTGAGAGGCAGCCTTTAGTTTGAGAACTGCCACTCCTGAAAAAAAAATACTTGCTGCCTAGAAAGAGAGAGGGAAGAGGAAGAGGAACTGCAAGCCAGCTGGGGAAGGATCAAATCCCAGTGACTCATGACTGTTTCACATGAAAGATTTCAGCATGCAAGGCAGGCAAGTCCAGACTTGCAAAAAAGATTTTAAAAAACCCCAAAATCAACAACAATCTAAGGGAAATATTCAAAGTTTCTCATGGATGGTCACCTGTTTTCTCATCCATTTTTGACATTGAAAGTTTTACAGGAATTCTTCTGCAATCTGCTACAATATTTGGGTGCGGTAAGTCAGAAAATATTTAGAATAGAATAGAGCTGGAAGGGACCTTGGAGGTCTAATCCAGTGGCTGCCGACCAGTGGGCCGGGGACCACTGGTGGTCCGTGAGAAAATTTTGGTGGTCCACAGAGAAATGTCACCCCCAAAGCACTCCCCCAAGCAATTAATCCAGGCTGTGCTGCCCATAAGGCCCGCGGGAACATAAGGATTGCGTTGCTTGCATTGTGAACAACACAAGGTAGTGCGGGGAGCGGGGAAAGGATGGAGGGGGGGGGGAACTTGCCCCACATGGCCCACGTGCTTCGCCTGGCCACAGGGATGCTTCTTTTCGCTTCTTTCTTCTTCTGTTTTTGGCTGCATGCAAGGAAAGAAGCAAAAGTCTTTCTTTCTGTCCCCCAAACTCCACCAGAAATGAGTCTCTGGGACCCCGCAAGGCCTCCTGCTCCAAGAGGCTGCGCTGGCAAAGACTCCTTTCTGGCGGAGTTTGGGGGAGAGAAAGAAAGACTTCTGCTACTTCTGCTGTTTTCCTTGCATGAAGCCAAAAGTGTCTGTCTCTGTCTCTCTCTCCCTCCTTCCCCTTAAGAATGGAGCTGGAGACAGTATCCTGTGATCCCAAACAGAAAATGATCGACTGATAGGAAAACGGGGTGGGGGATTTTCCTGCAGACTTTTTTGTGGGATTTTCCCAGGGTCTCTGGTCCGTGAGATCTAAAATTATGAGTTTGGTGGTCCCTGAGGTCCAAAAGGTTGGTGACCCCCTGTTCTAGTCCAATCCCCTGCTCAAGCAGGAGAACCTATACACCATTTCAGAGAAGTGGCTGTCTAGTCCAGTGAGGGCTAACCTTTTCCACGTCGTGTGCCGAAAGCATGTGCGTGCGCACTTACATGCCTGCACCCATGATGCAATGCGTGCGCGACCCCCCGCCCCTGCGCACAAGACCCCCTCCCATCACACGCCTCTGTGCATGTGTGCACATCTCCCATGCGCATGTCTCCCTCCATGCATGAATGGCAGATACCCAACAATCAGCTGGCTGGCGGGGGGGTGCACCAAGTGCAGTGGGGGTCTTCCGGGCGACCACTCGCCTGCCAGTAGAAATGGCTCTGCATGTCATTTCTTGCATGCATGGCATAGGTTTACCATCAGGGATCTAGTCTCTTCTTAAAGACCTCCAGTGATGAAGCACCTATAACTTCTGTTCCAGCGCTTAATTGTCCTCCCTGTTAGGAAGGGAGGACAACCTTAATTCCAGGTTGCTTCTCTCTTGGATTAGTTTTCAGTCATTGCTTCTTGTTTTGCCTTCAGGTGCTTTGGAGAATAAATTCACCCCCTCTTCTTTATGGTAGCCCCTCAAATATTGGAAGACTGCTATCATGTCGCCCAGGGATGGGATTCACATTTTTTAACAACCGGTTCTGTGGGTGTGGCTTAATTGGTGGGTGGGACTTGGTGGTCATGTGACTAGGGGGACGTGGCTTGGTGGACATGTTATTGGCTGGGCGTGGCCAACTCAACATCACTTACATCGAGGCAAGCATCTCCTCGCCTGGCCTCTCATGACTGTGGGGATGCTGCAACAGTCCTAAGTGTGAAAAACGGTCATAAGTCACTTTTTTCAGTGCCATTGTAATGGTCACTCCACACAAGCAAAGTACCAGCAAAGGAGGAAAAAAAAACTACAGACACATTCCAGAGACAGGAAGTCTAGTCCTGCCAAGAATGTAATAAGGGTTAATGGAGAGGCAGTTTCTGTAAGCAACACCAGAATGTTTCCTTCCTGCCTTCCTTACAGGATTAGGCCAGTAATTTCTTCTAACAACCGGTTCTCCGAACTGCTTAGAATGTTAACAACTGGTTCTAGCGAACAGGTGCAAACTGGTAGAATCCCACCCCTGCACAGCCCCTCAAATACTGGAAGACTGCTGTCATGTCACCCCTAATTCTTTTTTTCTTTAGACTAACCAAACCCCAAATCCTGCAGCCGTTCTTCATATGGTTCAGTCTCCAAGCCTTTAGGACCTCTTCCAAGCAAGGTGGCTAAACCTTCTACAGCAGGGATGTCCAGCCTTGACAACTTTAAATCCTGTGGACTTCAACTCCCAGAATTCCCCTGGCTGGGGAATAATGGAAGTTGAAGTCCACAAGCCTTTAAAGTTGCCACGGTTGAACAACCCTGTCTGGAGATTCTCCAAGGAAACCCAGATCCGTCCATCTCTCTCCATCCTTTCTTACTTCGGGGAATACCTAGAATTGACGACCTTCTCTGAAATTCCAAAGAACTTTTGTAGAACGTTTGTGAAAGATTCACAAAGGAAGGGGGGAAAAAAAATAACGAGAAGATTATAACCACAACAGATTGCTCAATTCAATAGTCAGGAAGGCGAGGGACAGCTCATCAAATCAACTGTTCCTTGCCTGCCCTTCAATCCCTCGCAACATCCGATGAGCAGGGCATAATCTGGTGTCATCTGTGCCGACTGCAGGGCCTAAACTGGGTGAGGCTCCATTTTGGAATGTTTACAATTGCAAACGTCATATTTGTGTTCTTGTTTTTGTTTTTTTTAACTTGCATTGGAGTACCGTTTATTCAGATAAGACTACAGGTAGTCCTTGACTTAACAACAGTTTGTGAGGGGAGCATTCAAAGTTACAATGGCACTGAGAAAAAGTGACTTATGACCGTTTTTTTCCACGCTTACGACCGTTGTAGCATCCCCGTGGTCACCTGATCAAAATTCAGAGGCTTGGCAACTGACTCATATTTATGACAGTTGCAGTGATCCCCTTTTGCAACCTTCTAACCAGCAAAGTCAATGAAGAAGCCAGATTGACTTAACAACCGGGTTACTAACTTATCAGCTGCAGGGATTCACTTAAGCACGGTGGCAAAGAAAGTAGTAAAACGGGGCAAAACACACTTAACATACCTGTCTCACTTAGCAAATGGAAATGTTCGGCTCAATCATGCTCGTAATCTGTACAGGATACCCACTGCCCAACTGCTACCACTCCTTGTTGCCTTATGTCTTGACACCTTCACTATAAGAACTAACCAAGCTATGTGCAAAAACAATTGAGGTTGCAACCATGGGGGACAAACAGTATGAAGAATAACAACATTTTTGTCCCTGGGTGAGGGAATAAAAGAGCTGCACACCTGCTCTCAGAGGTCCAGGTCTAATTGCTTTTTCATTTTCACACCGACTAACAATGTGTAGCACTGGGGCATCAATAAACCCTAACCCTAACCCTATTTATTTCTGTATTAATCTTTTAAAACGGGGGTCCCCAACCTCTGGGCCATGGACCAGTATTGGGCCGTGGCCTTTTAGGAACCGGACCGCACAAGTGGCCACCAAAGTGAAGCTTCATCTGCGCATTCCCAGGATCTAGGTTGCATGTGAAACCATCTCCTCCAGTCCATGGAAGACCATTTTTTCTTCTGAAATTGGTCCCTGGTGCCAGAAAGGTTGGGGACCCCTGTTTTAAAAGGAGGAGCCTGCGCTTGCAGAAAATTGCTCAAGTGAAGGGAAAAAAAAGTCTTATTAAAACCGATTAATGCATAATAGTCCGTAAGTGAAACGAGAGACATCAGTGACATATAAAAATGAGCAATTAAGGAAAGCTAACTGGTTTTACAGTTAGTCCTCAACCTATGACCACAGCAGAGCCCAACATTTCGGTTGCTAAGCGAGGCATTTTTGAAATGAATTTTGGCCCATTTTACCACCTTTCTTGCCACATTTGTTAAGCAAATCACGGCAGTTGTTAAATTAGTCACATGGTTGTTAAGTGAATCTGGCTTCTTCATTGACTTTGCTTGTCAGAAGGTCGCAAAAGGGGATCATGTAACCCTCGGGATGCTGCACCCATCATAAATACGAGTCAGTTGTCCAGCATCAGAATTTTGATCTGGTTTCATTTTACAGTGAAGTTTCGGGTCCCTGTTCACTAGCCTGGGAGTAAATATGGGCATATTTTGTTGTGTCTGCTTTGATACATCTGTCTGTCTGTCTGTCTGTCTGTCTGTCTGTCTGTCTGTCTGTCTGTCTGTCTGTC
>BLBF01000067.1:7133125-7146958 GCA_015471245.1 Laticauda colubrina
GAAAGAAAGAAAGAAAGAAAGAAAGAAAGAAAGAAAGAAAGAAAGAAAGAAAGAAAGAAAGAAAGAAAGAAAGAAAGAAAGAAAGTGGAAGGGAGGGAGGGACTGGGAAAATAACCAAGGCATGAGTTTGAGAAATTGGGGAAGCCAGCTTTTGAATCATCCAAAGCCAAGACTAAGATAACAGGAAGGGGGAAGCGTTAATTCTTTGATTCATTCAGGCAGCCGAACCCTCCTTGTGTCTCCCCTTCCCGCTGTCGCATCAGCAAACGCATGAAAGTTTTTGAAATGCAAATCTGGACCTCTGCGAGTCCATCTATATTGTCTCTTCTCTTGATCAGCTCCAGTTTTGTTTTCTTCTTTTATGACACGTTATTCCAGGCGCTCGTGCATTCCCTTTCCAGGGACAGCTTTCCACAGATTAGAGCTCAGCTCTGCAGATTTCGGCTATTCCTCCAAGGCAGAGCACCCATCGGAGCCTTCCCCAGACTCCAGGACTGGCCCAGGTGCCTCCCCAACCTGGGGCCAAAATGGTCAGGAGGTCATGGAAGGGGGTTGCATGATCCCTGAGACATGGCAACCTGTCATTTCAGCCTTCATGGGGTTCGAAGGGACCTTTAGTGGCCATCAAGACCATGCGCAAGAATGCCCATTACATCTCACAGGTGTTCCAGCCTCAGTCCCAAGAGCATCCTGTAAACTGATGGATGCTGTCGCAAATGGCCAATTGGGGTTGTCTCTCTCTACCCGCTGAAGACAGAAACCCATAGGGGTTACTGTGCAATTACCATTATTTTTAACCATGGGAGGAAATAAGCTACCACTGGCACCTAATTAAGACACAGCAAGGAGCCCAATAGCCACAAAGAGACTCTGCTATCGGCAACTTTCAAAAGGGAGAAAAGATACCATTACAACATCTCCTCTTAATCCTAAGAGGTGGAAATCAAAAAGCAGGATTATTGTCACACAGTTATCCGACAGGAGTAAAGTTTGAGGTGGTTTATTTTTTTTAATCAGTTAACAGTAGAAGATTTGGCTAGCCAGATTGCAACTGAGTGTTAGATGGCTGAAATGTCTTTTTTTTAAAAAAAAAGCACGGGGCTCAGATTTTTTGGTGCAGAAAGAGAGGAAATTCCCAATTCAAATACTTCAGAAGTACAACATGGGGTTTTCTGCACAAATTCTGCAGAGACTTGTTTTTAGTAACAGCAGACATTAAACTCAATGCACAGAAGTGGCTGTACTTCCTGAGAATGCTCAGGAAGATAAATCTCAGCATCTACTTCTGTCCTACTACCACAGCACCACTGAGAGTGTCCTGACATACGGCATTTTTGCATGGTGTGGGAGCAGCTCTGTAGTGGATAAAAAAGCCCTGCAGAGAATCATTAAAACTGCCCAGAATATCATTGGGCTCCAGCTACCTGGACGACCGTCTTCCCGTCTCACTGTTTGAGGAAGCCGCACAACATTCTCAGAGACTCTTCCCATCCTGCTTACAATCTTTGTGAACTGTTGTGCCTTCTGGCAGAAGATACAGAACCATTAAAACTCGGACCATACATTTTCTGAATAGTTTTTATCCCAGAGCTATAATTGCACTTAACAAAGAACTTAAGGACCCACCATCAGTGAGCCGTTGGACAGTATTACTTGGTCTGTTGTGTGGATGCTTGTGTGTTTTTGGGAGGTGGGGAATTTTGGTGTGGGGGGGATGTTTGGAGATTGTCACTTGTGTGTGCGTGTTGGGTCTGGTCTCTGAGTTTTATGTGAATTTCGTTGTATGTGAATACTGTGTATATACATACAATGATAATAAAGAATTCAATTCAATGATAATTCAGTAACTTCCCTATTTCTACAACGCCGATCACAGCAAAGGCCGTTATAATCTGTCCACTTCATCCAACCTCTCTCCTTGATGTATTGTAGAAATGGAGAAAAAAAAAAAAGACAAACTATTTTGTTTGGGCTGCACAAAGGAAGGCACGATATATATGGTCCTTGACTTACAACCATTTGTTTAGTGATGGTTCACATTTACAAGGGTCCTGAAAAAAGTGACTCGTTATAACCGGTTTTCGCATGATGCTTACAGCATCCTCATGGTCACGTGATCAAAATTCAGACACTCGGCAAACTGGCACGTATTTATGATGGTTGCACTGTTCCTGGGAGGTCACGGGGTCACAATTTGTGACCTTCCCAGCTGGCTTTTGACAAAAATCAATGAGGGAAGCCGGGTTCGCTTAATGACCACACAATTCACTTAACGACTGTAGCAATTGGCCTAACAGCTGTGGCCAAAAAGGCTGTAAAATGGGGCACAGCAGACTTTAACAAGCGCCTTGCTTAGCACCGTAAATTGGGAGGGGGGCGCTCAATTGTGGTCATAAGTCGAGGACTACCTGAACATTCAGCAAATTTACGCAGTTCTACCCTCTATCCCCGTGATGGTGAACCTATGGCAGGCGTGCCAGGGGTGGCACACAGAGCCCTCTCAGTGGGCACGCACACCATCGCCAGCGGCTCTTCTGGTTTCTGGTGCTCACATGCACTCCAGCCAGCTGATCTTCGTGGGCAATGGAGTGCTGGAAAATGGCCCCAAAAACAGCCCCCAAATGCCCCCAAAAAAGGTTGTTTTCCAGGCCATTTTGGGGGGCTTTGGGGGCCATGTTCAGGCTGTTTTTTGTGCCAAAACCAGCCTGAAAACGGCCCCCAAAATGGTCTGGAAAATGGTCAAAAAACCAAGTCATTTTCAGGTCAAAATGGCCCCCAAAATAGCCAAAAAACAGGCATGCATGCACCAGCCAGCTGGTCTTTGGTTTTCCGGCACTCCAACACGGCCACATGCATGCACATTCCAGTTTGGGCACTCGATGGTGAAAAGGTTCACCATCTCTGCTCTATCCTGTTTCAGATCTGAACAATATATTTCTGGAAAAATCCTCCAGCAAAAAAAAAAAAAAAGGCAGGGGGCAATTTCTTGTCACAAGGTCTACAAAAACATTAAGAAAATCCCAGGAAAAATCAGCTTTCATTGTTTGCTTTAGGAGGTTGGCTCCAAAAAGATGCATCAACTCTGGGCTGCTGTATCATTGATGGATACGGACAGGGTGGAGAAATTTTCTGCAAAAGGTTTTCCAGGAGGGAACGTTCCAAATATTTCCTGCCAGGGACAACTGTCAAATTGGATGGACATATAATACAGGTAGTTCTTGACTTACGCCCACAGTGGAGGCCAAAATTTCTATTGCCAAGTGAATTTTGCTGCCTTTGACTTTTCTTGCCACATTTGGGAATCGTTGCAGGTTGTTCAATCAGTAAGCTGGTTGTGAAATGATTCCAGCTTCCCCACTGTCTTGGGCTTGTCAGAAGGTCACTAAAGGGGATCGCATGACCCCCAGGACACTGCAACCATCGTAAATGTGAGTCAGTTGTCTGAATTTTGATCACGTGACCATGGGGATGCTGCAACAGTCGTAAGTGTGAAAAACGGCCATAAGTCACTATTTTTCGGTGCTGTTTGTAATTTTGAATGGTCACTAAATGAACGGCTTTTAAGTCAAGAATCATCTGTATTTTAACAATGCCAGAGAATAGAACAAAACAGAATAGAATAAGGAGGAGAATATAATATAGAATAGAATAGAATAGAATAGTATAGAATAGAATAGAATATAGAATAGAATAGAATAGAATAGAATAGAATAGAATAGAATAGAATAGAATAGAATAGAATAGAATAGAATAGAATAGAATTCAATTCTTTATTGGCCAAGTGTGATTGGAATTTGTCTTGGTGCAAATGCTCTCAGTGTATATAAAAGAAAATATACATTTGTTGAGAGTCAAGAATCATAAGGTACAACATAAATTATGAACCACTACACCCACATCACAACCATTCTAAGGTTAAACTTTAAAATAAAATAGTGTTTATTCAGCCCCAGTCCATAACTATGACTGACTGGTATGTTTCCCCCCCCCCCCCCCAAGATAAATGATGTTTTTAAAAAAATGCCCAAAACAATCTGGGACATTTCCCAGTTCACATTCTCCAGAAAATCTCCACCACTTGTCCTGGAATAGGAGAGGGAAACCAACAACCCAAGTTGAAACATGAATGTTCTCCAAATCGGGAGCCAAGACTAAATGTCATAATAAGATTGTTTACCATTGCATTCTTGAAAGCCTGCTCAGTGTTGTTGTTTTTTTATTTTTGAAAAAAATTATTGCTTGGAGCCCTTGTTGAAATGGAAAATGCAGAGAAGCCAAGGCCCTTCTCTAAAACAATGTTGTAAGTCGTCCCCCGCCCCCCCACCCATGCTACATCACTCTGAAAAACAACTAATTCCCACAACACTGTTTATGCCCTGGAATGTTAAACCACCTAGTAGGGCTGTTACTTCTTATTATCTTATTACTTATTGTCGTTCTCACCTGTCCTGCTAGCTATGTCCTTAGCTTCTTATAACTTTGTTGTACCTCATGATTTATGTCAATTGCTTTTCGTATTCTATTATGATATAAGTTGGTTGCTGGAGTGTTCCATGACTATGAGCGTTGTATCTATGATTTAAGGTGATGTACGATGATGATTAAGGGACATGGTGGCTCAGTGGCTAAGACTGTTGAGCTTGTTGATCGGAAGGTCGGCAGTACAACGGTTTGAATCCCCAAAGGGAGTGAGTAAGGGAGTGAGCTTCCATTCCTTGTCCCAGCTTCTGCCAACCTAGCAGCTCGAAAGCACATAAAAAAATGCAAGTTCCTTTGGTGGGAAGGGAACAGCGTTCCTCTGTGCGCCTTTGGTGTTTAGTCATGCTGGCCACATGGCCACGGAGACGTCTTCGGACAGCGCTGGCTCTTCAGCTTTTCAATGGAGATTAACACTATCCCCTGCAGCCAGAAACAAGTAGCACATGTGTGTGAGGGGAACTTTTAACTTTACCTATAATTATGATTATCACTTGTTGCCTGTATGTACAGCGAGAGCTTATGCACTGTGGAAAAATACCTTGTGTGTCCGTCCAATCACACTTGGCCCAATAAAGAATTCTATCCTGTTGTAAAGAGCAGAGTTACAGCTTTGCACCTTCAAGGAAGCGTTTTCCAACAGCTACATTCATTTGCATGTTGTGGTTTCAGCTGGCTTTGGAAGACTTGCCTCTTCCAAAAATGCTTAAGGAAGCATCGGACACACCTCTCAGCAAAATGCTGTAAAAACTGCTGTTGGTTTCTGGGCTGCAACCCCATAATGGGATTCGCTTGGCTTTCGCTTATCTTGTTGCATAAATCCTGACAAGAGGTTTGTAAACTATAGATTAAGACTTAAAAACAATGGGTGATCCCAGCCTGCTAGGTTTGATTCATCGAAATATAGCCAGACAAAACAATGGCATTGTGATCTCAAGTGTTTGGCCCTTATCTATGTTGTATAATGTTGCAAAAGAGTCCACATACAAGGACTGTGTGCTTTTTCTCCCTAATTCTATTAACTCAATGAACTGTTTATACACGTCTCTCCAGAAGTTGGACCCACCCAGTTTAATTCCATTTATATCCAAATTAATTGTAATTAAGCTTTTCATCCTCAGTTCTCCTTGCTCCACATCTCAACATAGCAGTATCAAAATTGGTTTGCTATAAAGAAGAGGGGGGTCAAGCTATTCTCCAAAGCATCTGGAAAGCAGGACAAGAAGCAATGGATGGAAACTAACTAAGGGGAGAAGCAACCAAGAACTAAGGAGATATTTCCTGACAGTTAGAACAATGAATCAGTGGAACAACTTGCCTCCAGAAGTTGTAAATGCTTCAACACTGGAAGTTTTTAAGAAGAGATGAGATAACCATTTGTCTGAAGTGGTGTGGCGTTTCCTGCCTAAGCAGAGGAGGGTTAGATTAGAAGACCTCCAAGGTCCCTTCCAATTCAATTTTTTGGAATATTTGTGCAGATTTTCTCCAGAATGTAATAATTCACATTCTCTCCCATACGTGTCCTTCCAGCAGGTCACTTTTTTAAAAAATTATACAACACTTTGATCAAGAGTCTTAAGAAGATAGTACCAGAAGCATGTCACAACTTGCACCCAGGATAAATTAAAATATCTCTACCTACAGAGAGGAGAAATCAGAAGATCTACTTTTTAGATGTCTAGCTTGCCTCTTTTCTTTAAAAGATGTTTCACGGGGGGGGGGGTGGAGAGGTAGAAGGAGGAGCAACTACAAGATGTCGACCTTCCCAAGCAACGTTTCATTATTAAATCAAATGCCAAACGTGGAGCTACTCCAACTACAAAAACACTGGCCTACAATGACCTGCTTACCTAGTGGACTGAAGAGGGCAGGAGTTCCAAATCTTAGGAAGTCATCAGAAGATTGGCATAAAGTGGAAGAGTGGCATGCAGCTTCCCCACCCACCCACCCACCTTCCTCAGATATTACCTAGTTTGGGTAATGAAATATCTGCAAGAAAACCACCAAGCTCAGAGAGCACCAAGGGCCCCACAGTCCTCCTCCTTTTCCTTCCCCTTCTCCTCCCTCCCTCCTCTGAAAACTCCACTCCCTCCTAGCACTGATGATGTTACCTAGCTTGAGTAGTGAAACGTCTGCAAGAAAGCCATCAAGTTCAGAGAGCACCAAGGACCCTACAGTCTTCCTCTTCCTCCTCCCCCTTGCAAAATCCTCTCCCTTCTAGCACTGATGATGTTACTTCTGAAAGTCTGCTTTGGCCTGTCCTCAGTTCTACGGAACACGCTTGCTGCTGCCAACTTGTCAGTCTGCCTTTTGCCTTGTAATCCTTTGTGCAGTTTCTTGATCAAAGGCAGGGTAGCCGTCTTATTAAGGTGCAGGGAGGACATTAGAGATGAGGTGGTATCAAAAACAAATCAACAACCTCAAAAGTGTCTGGCTCTAGGGAAACTACGGCAGGATTCCTGGCCACACAGAAGTCAACCATGGAAGAAAATAGAGAAGAAGCAATGAAGGACTATTTGGGCCACATTCCAGGTCAGTGTTTTTCTGTCTTGGTTTCTTGAAGATGTGTGGACTTCAAGTCCCAGAATTCGCCATGCTGGCTGAGGAATTCTGAGTGTTGAAGTCCACAGATAATCTTCAACTAGCCATGGTTGAGAAAACAGTCCCAGGAGTTATTAGCCCTCTAGAAGTATACTCTCAAAGGAAGAAACAGATCCAACAGTGCTACAATATCCTCTGCATAAATCATCAAAATGACATTTGCCTGGTTATATAGTACTTTGGCTACAAAACTCAAGGCTTAATGTAGAAAAAGCCCAAGGTGATTGGTGGAAAGCTTCATGGCTCCCATAATTTTAGACCTGATCCTATGACTTTGGAGAAGAGGGGAATAGGATTGTTGTTGTTGTTTTTTGACATTTGGGGCTAGCTATTCCAATCCATAAAATCTGCAGAAGTAGAATGGTCTCAACAGTTCTTGCTCAAGACATAGCACACCTCTGCAAATTACTCACACTTTTTGGAAATTACATCCACCTTCCACAGCTCTGAAGGTTGAGGAACATCTGCAATCACACTTGGCCCTTCCTGGACACATGAAACAACCCTATCATGGCAGATGCCTAGGGTGAAATGGCGGGTGGGGAGGTGGAATCCAGAACTGTCAACTGTAATATTACAAAGATAATATGAGAAAAGAATTACAGGTAATCCTCAATATACAACAGTTTGTTCCGTGACCGTTTGAAATTACAACAGGGCTGAAAAAAGCAACCTAGGATAGTTTTCCACACTTACGACCATTGTGATCATAATTCAGACTCTTGGCAACTGACTCGTCTTTATGACAGTTGCAGTCCCTGGGGTCACGGGATCTGCTTTTGCGACCTTCTGACAAGCAAAGTCCATGGGGAAGCCAGGTTCACTTAACAACCATGTTACTAACTTAAGAAATTCAACGACTCACTTAGCAGCTGTGGCAAGGGACAAACTCACTTAACAAGCATTTCATTTAGCAACAAAAATCTTGGGCTCAATTGTGATTGTAACTGGAGGACTACCTGTACTTAGGTCTCTTAAAAGTACTAACATAAAACTGATTTTTTTTTTTTTCAAGGATCAAGGCAACTGAGGAAGAACAGAAAGCTTCCAGGAATTTTTATTTTCTTTTCAGAGGAAATCTGTGGTTCTCAAGTGTATTTAAAGAATTTAAGGGACAACCATCCACTGGAGTCCAGAGCCATGCTGGAAAAGACAGAGCACCCATTGTTTCAGCAAAACTATTCAAAGAGTGCAAATGTTGGGGTTTTTTTTCCACAATGCTAGCTGCAGAAGAAAATATCTTTCCATTAATATTTGCTTAAACCACTGCTTACTGCAATTGTTGCCCATTTCACATTAAAAGAAAAACTTCTGTCTGCTGCCAAAAATTAATTTGCACTGAGACTTTACAATGCTGTTTTTAGAACGTCGCAAAATTGTTTTTCCACTAACATTCTCACAGTTTTTTCCCTCCCAAGGAGTGGATGTTCTTGATAAGTTAATATCTCCTTTTAAAAAGAAAGTATTAGGTATGGTTCTAATAGGTTTTGTGGCTTAAAAAGAACAAACGGAAACTGAGTGAATGATATTTTGAAACTTTGAAAACTGATGGCAGAAAAAGACCCCGTGATCCATGGAGCCTGCCCTCTGAAATTTATTATTTTTTTAATTTTTAATTTTGGATGATGGACATGTGCTTATCCCAAGCATGTTTTAAACTCAGTTGCTGACAACTGACGGCTAGAAATTGGAAAATTTAAATGTAGAACATTCTGGGATAGACCACTGGACTCTGCCTGGCCCTAACTTTCGAGCTAAAAAGCCAGGATTTCACAAACAATTGTGTTGTACAGAGTGAGCAGTCACTGCACAAAACAAAAT
The DNA here is from genome assembly GCA_015471245.1 of Laticauda colubrina. Classification (NCBI taxonomy): domain Eukaryota; kingdom Metazoa; phylum Chordata; class Lepidosauria; order Squamata; family Elapidae; genus Laticauda; species Laticauda colubrina. Next base: position 7,142,024 of record BLBF01000067.1, read on the forward strand.
AATCACTGCACAAAAACACCTCTGAACTCATTACTCACATGAACACCAGGGCCTCTTGGGGGCAGGGGGTTGTGCTTTCCTTTTTTAAAAAAAATGCAGCTTCCACACCCTTCAGATAGGAAGAGAATATAAATAATGACTGGAAAAGCAAGCTACATTGGAATGTTGTATTTGATTTGCATGTTTCTACCCAGAGAATTCTGGAAGAAAAAAAAAAAGGGAGGCCACAGATTTTCTCCGCTTTTCCTATGAATCGATCCAAAGGCTGCAGGCTCTATACAGGCTATCTTTGACTTACAACAGTTTCTTTAGCCACCATTCAAAGTTACAATGGCACTGAAAAGAATGTTTTATCACACTTATGACTGTCACAGCATCCCGGTGATCATGGGATCCAAATTCAAATGCTTGGCAACTGGTTCATATTTATGATGGTGGCAATGATCTCCCTTTTGATGAGCAAAATCCATGGAGAATCCAGATTCACTTAACAACCAGCTTACCAACTTATCAACTTGCAGTGATTCCCTTAACAACTGTGACAAGGAACGTCGTAAAATGGGACAACATTCACTTAACAACTGTCTAGCTTAGCAACACAATATTTGCGTGCAATTGTGGCCGTAAGTGAAGGACCACCTGTAATGATGGTGCTATTCACCCAGAAGTGCACAGAGAGGGAATTTCCCCCCTTCTCCCCCCCCCCCCCCCCAATCATATCCACAATGGTGCTATGAACACAACAGAGTAAAACATGAGCATAGCAGCTGCCAGGGGTGGGGAAACCAAGTTCCTAGATCCTGCTAAACTCCGACATCCCAAAGCCCCATTTAAAATGGTCCATGGCAAAACAGATGGTCTTGCAACATCTGGAAGGCCACTGCTCTCTTCCCTGAATGGAGCGATCCTCAAGAGCAACAGCCCTGCTTATTCAAATTGAAAGGTCATCCCACTGAACATCTGCTCCTTGTAATGAACTGTCAATGCCGGTACGCTGCCCTTGCATATGGAAGCTCTTCTGGCTTCCCTTAAATTGGCTTTCAAAAAACAGAGGAAGGAAACTGGGGTTTGACCAGTAGGAAGAGAAAGAGGGAGAGGGGAGACTGGGTTGGGGAAGGAATCTTTGTGGTTTCTTCTCCAGAACAAAAACTGTGATTTCCTAGTTTTCTTTTTGTTGACTCAGAATGCAATATTCACAAATGCTTGTGTACGGAACGAGAAGAGAAAAAGGTCTTTGTCAACCTGACCATTCAATATGTGCATAAAAGAAGGACAAATTCATAATCTCTCTCTCTCTCTCTCTCTCTCTCTCCAGCCCCCTCTCTCGACACACATACGTATTTTTAAAGGGCACCAGCCAGAGCAGATAACAACTCAAAGAAATAGTGCAAGATAGGAAGTTGTGGAGAGACCTGGCCCATAAAATCACCAAGAATCAGATGCAACTGAACAGATATCATGATTATCATCATCATCACATATTAAATGGCAGCTCTGCCATTTAGATGGGAAGAAGCCCACTGTCCCTTCCATTTCCCTACGAATAGCAAAGGTTCCCAATGTTTTCTTCACCATGGACTCCCTTTAAATACCCTTTGTGGCCATGGACTACCAAGGCTAAACTCAAGGTTTAAATCATAATATTTCTTCAAGCATTCGTGGACTCCCCAGGGATCCATGGACCACAGGCTGAGAACTATGGTATTCCAAAAATCTTTGAGAAATACTGTTATATATACCCTTGAGGAAGTTGATACGATAGCTTCTATTTGGACAGTTCAAAGCGCCAGACAACATACCGTATTTATCCATCAATAAGCCCCTTCAAATTTAGCAGCTCTTCCTATTGATAAAACATGCACAAGGTTGGGCTCCAAAGTGGATCTTTAACATTTATTCTAAAGGAGTGGGGGTGGGGAAGGAAAGCTTTAAAAAAATAATAATAATCACAAGATAGCTGAAGAGCTGAATTGGGAAAGAGCTGGGATTTTTAAAGTTTTTTTTTTTCTCTCCCAATCAACAAGTATCCGTAGGATTCTATGTTGAGGCTTCAACATCTGGTCCAAACCTTGTTAGATCCCAGCCACCATAGCCATGCTGGCTAAGGATGATGGGCATTGTAGTTCAACATATACAGAGGCTGGAAGGAAGAAATAGGATTTGCCTTTCTTCTCCCTTCAAAGCTGTTACGATTAACTCTTCTTCGAAGTCATCCCTCCCCATTTTACAAAAGAATTACACAGGCCCTACCTACTCTGGCCATCATCACACAGTGGACTGAGTGTATCAATGGGACCATAAGCATGGCACCTCCCCAACTGATCTTGGTGCCCAGGTTAGCTGCCACTGAGGAAGGCACTCTTTTAGATTTTTCGATGCTAAGCCACTAAAAAGGCTGCCTTTTTTTCAAAAGGCAACTGGACTTCGTTTTTCCTTGAAGCCAGTCATGACCTGGATGACTGAGAATCTTCACAGACATTAAGCCATGAAAGATTTTACAGATTAACCAGTAACATACAGAAAGACTGTCTCGTACTTTAATGTAGGGGTTACCAACCCCTGGTCTGTGGATCGGTCTGTGTCCAGGCTGCACAACTGGTGAGTAGTGAGCCAGGCGAAACTGTGTGCATGGATCTAGGTTGTGAGCTCCTTCACTCCCACCCACCCACCCCCCACCTATCATCCCAGTCTGTGGAAAAATTGTCTTCCATGAAACCAGTCCCTGGTACCAAAAAGGTTGGGGACCACTGCTTTAATAGCTGATGTTATGCAGTTTCCAGCACAGACACAGAAGCATAAGACAAAAACACTAGTGGTTTGTGTTTTTTTTTAACAATGCAAGGCGATCATGAAGCCAAGCAGAAATTTTCCACTAAAATTCCCTAATGAATTGAAGCTACTGTAACACAGAACTTTAAAAATAATTAGCTCATTAAGCTCCAGTGCTCCAGCAATATCCCATGATCAATGGTGGTAAATATCACCCAGGAATCTTCCCCACTTTTACCCTGGCGAAGCCACCACTCAGAATAACTAGAGCTTTTATACTGTTACACCCAGGCCAGGAGATCCAGATAATTAATTTCTTTCAAGTTGAATTTTTTCTAAGAAATTTCCAGCAGTTCAAAGGTTATCTAGTACCTATGACCAAAACTTGCTTACCCGAAATTTCAAGATCCAGGGAAGCCCTCTTCCAAAAAAAATTCTACATTACCACCTGTTCCAAGATGATGTGCAGCCCTTCCTGGGATCTATCCAATTAGAGCAACTAAGGACAAAAGTCTAAAAAAGCATCAACAGAGCTAGAAGTCTACTTCCTGAGGCCATAATATAATTTAAAGGGATCTCATAAACTCTGAGGTGCCAGGTGGCACCTCCATAATTCAACAAGCCCTTCAAAAAATGCACTAATTTGAAGCACATACAAGGATTTTTGTAGGCAAAGGTCTTCCCAAACCTAATACCATAATTTAGTCAGTTCTGCCTCAAATTTATCACCAAGTAGAACCTCCAATAGTTGAGAAAGCTCTGTTGGGCAGTTCCCTTAAGACACCACAATGATGGAGAAATAAATTCTCATTGCTGGCATCAGAACTACATGTAAGTGTGGACCTTGATCTGTGCCCAGTCAGATGTGTTGCAAAATTCATACTTCTGTGCCTTAAGTCATCTGTCAATTCATTTGCCTTCAATCTGGGCTTGCCAAAAACAGCTCTCCAGCGTGAAAGCCTCAACAACTCTTCTCAGCTCAAAAGTGCCACAATGAGACCAGGATGTTGTCAAGATGACTTATCTGGTTCCCCAGAGGATTCAGTAATCCTCAAGTCTCTGAGGATCAACCAGGTTAACCAGTCCCTGCCCTTTCAAGGAAGACAGACAGTCAGCTCAAGTCTCACCAGGATGCAATCTGTTTGAGACAATGAAATGATTCTTACCCAACTGATGCCCCCATCACTTCCAATCCCTTCCACTCCCAAGCGCTAGCGCCAGGCTGATAAACACATACACACAACCCGCTTATAACTCCCCAATTCCATTTGCACAACACACTAAAATAGATGATTGATAGATAGGTAGAAAGACAAGACATATACTGATAGATGAAGATGGATAGGTAGGTAGAACACATCTATTAGATAGGACAGATGGACAGACAGACAGAGACAGACAGATGCAGGTAGATAGATAGGTAGAACATCTATTAGATAAGATAGATAGGACAGACAGAGATAGATGAAGATGGGTAGGCAAATAGAATACATCTATTAAATTAGATAGATAGGACGGACAGGACAGATAAGATAGATGATAGACAGACAGACAGATATCAGATAGATAGATGATAGATAGATTAGATAAACAGATATAGATATCAAATAGACATCAGATAGAGATAGGTAGATAGAGATAGGTATAGATAGATAGATAGATAGATAGATAGATAGATAGATAGATAGATAGATAGATATGGATATAGAGATATAGATAGATATAGATAGATAGATGATAAAGACAGATTTGATATGGATATATGACAGACACATTTTAACACCTAGCCTGAATTAGAGCCACCATCTGGTCACTCCCTGAATTAATGCAGAAAAAAGTAGAATCCCACAACCAGGTTTTAAGCAAGCTGAAACGAACCTCCACTCTGCTTATTATTATGGGCTGGAACCGCTCCCAGGAATGGCCCTAGAAAAGTCCAGCGTTGGCCTACAGCCAACAGCCTGGGCACTTACCTCTCCCAGAGGAGAAACCCCCCCCCCCCAAAAAAAAAAAAACCAACCCACACACAGAGTAAGGGCAACATGACCGCAAGAGGGTCTCTCCTCTCTCTCCCTCCCCCCCCATGGAGAAGCCCCCTCCTCAACCAAACTCACCTCAGCGATCCTTTCCAGGCAACGACAAAGCCATAACAACCGGGGGGGGGGG
>BLBF01000067.1:7154688-7177181 GCA_015471245.1 Laticauda colubrina
ATTCTATTCTATTCTATTCTATTCTATTCTATTCTATTCTATTCTATTCTATTCTATTCTATTCTTCATCCAATATCTGTTCTGTTCTATTCTATTCTCATCTTGCTTAGCCACAGAAATTTTGGGCTCAGTTGTGATCATTAAATCGAGGACCTGTTTTGAAGTTTGCACTGATACATAGATCAACCAAATCTAATTCTGTCTAAATCATTCTCCTCAACTCTGTGATTATAATTGGGTTTTTCCCCCTTTTATATTGTTCCCCTTCTCAACATCCTGCTTTCCATTCCATTCTTGTGGCATAATTGTCTTTAAGGAAGGAGACTGGGCATACTTTCACATATGCTGATATCAGCTGGATATTTTCTTGCCTTAAATTTAGTGCATGTAAAAGTAGCTATTATCCACACTTGGCAGATATTATTATTATTTATTTTTTTTTGGGGGGGGGAGGTTTCCTTTCCATTTTTGCCATTTCTTTTCATGTTTCCCGGATGAAGCCAAGAAAAATATTTGAAAACGAATTGAGCAAAATGTGAAAATATCCATCTGTTTCAAAGCCCTTTGTTTTTTCACAGCTCCAAATTGCTCACCCAGGAATCCTCTCTCCTTTCTCCAGATGACATCAGTCGCTCGTCAAGAAGTCCTTGGCCTTTACCGCAAAATATTCCGAATAGCCAAAACATGGCAGTCAGCATCTGGGCAGATGAAAGAGACAGAGAAAGAAAAACAGTATATTATCAGCGAAGCTAAAACATTGTTCCGAAAAAATCAAACTGTGAGTTAGCATTTGGTCTGGAGGGTTGTGTGTTTTTTTTTTGGGGGGGGGGTATCAGTGGGATTTGAGGTGGGCATTCAGGGAGATGAGAAGGAGTGTTGCAGTGACCTAGAGGTGGAGCTCTCATCTCACAATCAGGAGGCTGTGAGTTTGATCCCAGGTAGAGGCAGATATTTATCTCTCTGGGTACACGGAGAATATATCTGCCAAACGAGACTCTTCATTGGCAACTGGAAGGGCATCCAGCCAGTAAACACTCTTATTAGCTCTGTTCAGTTGCACGGACTCCACCCCGCAAGGAATTATGGGGTCATTAAACAAAGATGATGATGATGCCTTTCTTTATTTTGGTTCTGTTTCCTGAGTGCCAAATGTTGCTTTGTGGGACACATCGCCCAAAGGTCCCACAGATCCAGCTTTTTATTCACTGAAGACTGGAGAAGAAGAGGTGGCTCCAGAAGGGTATCTAAGAAGCTTCAGTTGGTGCAAACAGTGGGCAGGGAGAATATCAATTGCCACATATTTGAAGGATCAGGTCATGTCAGACTCTTGTTGGCTGCATTGGTGACTAACCCTAGCACAATGCAAAAGGATGGTTTTTAACCTTTAAAGCCCTAAATATCCACAGCCCTGCCTACGTGTGTGGTTCAAACATTGTACTAAGCCAGGGTAAACTTATATATGGCATGTTGAAGGCCATCATCTCAGACCCATCAAGATTCAAAGAAACAGGGTGATAAACTATCAGCCATCAGCTTCTGCATTATCACCGAAAAGACCTTCCAATTTGCAGGATTAAAAAAAAGGCAGCAAGAAAGAAATGAGGGAAAGTTCCATCTTTTATGTAATTGGAGGTAGATCGGTTGCGGGTAGGATAGTTCAGTGGCTGAAATTCTTTAAACCCCTTCCCCATTGTCGTCTTCTCAATATATTTAGCAAAAGACTGTGAAGATCACAATTGGAAAAGGCTTATGTCTGATTTAGGCAAAAGTTATTTGTAGCTAGCCAGCTTTCTCTTCCTTCCTTCTTTCCTTCCTTCCTTCCTTCCTTCCTTCCTTCCTTCCTCTCATTCACTGTCAACATTCTTCCTCCCTTTCCTTCCTCCCTCCCTCCTTTTCATTCTTCCTCCCTCTCCTTCCTTCCCTTCCTTCCTTTTCTCTCATTCACTCTCATTCTTTCTTTCTCCTTCTTCCCTTCCTCCTTCCCTTCCTTCCTTTCATTCATTCATTATTTTTCCTTCTTCCTTCCTTCTCTTTCATGATCAATATTCTTTTTCCTTCCCTCCCTCCTTTCTTCTAATTCACTCTCATTATTCTTCCTCCCTCCCTCCCCCTTCTTTCTATCCATCCATTCATTCTTCCAGGAAGATCAAGGTCTTTCCTTTGAATGTCTTTCAGGGATAGGGGTGGAATTCACAAGGTAATTTGGGGAAAAAAGTTTTAGCTTACCTGTCTGTTCTTTTTTTGCACTTTCTGTCCTAACTTTCCTTTTCTTTTTTCTGTATTGTTTGCAAGACCAGCTAACAGATCCTGAGCTGATTAAACAGTGCGTGGAAGAGTGCAAGGCGAGAATAGAGCTAGGACTTCATTATCACAATCCGTATCCAAGGCCTGTAAGTTGGAATCAGCTGTTTGATAGGAATCTGTCCATTCTCAGCGAGGAGGATTCTGCCTTGACAATAGTTATACTAGCAGTCCTTGATTTTTACAACCCTTCCTTTAGTAACTGTTCAAAGTTATCATGGTATTTAATATTAGTTCACTTTATTGTCATTGCACCTCGTACAACCAAATCAAACACCCATCTTCAGTGCACATCATGACCATGAAAACAAACACAAACACACATCCTTCATGCTCCACACATTGAATTGAAAACCCCTGATATTGCCTTAATGTTGCACTATTATACAGTAGAATTCAACAGAGCGCCTGCCCTGGGATAGAAGCTGTTTTTCAGCTTATTTGTCCTTGTTTTTATTATTCTGCACCATCTGCCAGATGGTCATAGTTCAAAAAAAAGAAAGGGTTCCCAAGATGAGATGGATCTTTGAGGATGTTTTGAACTTTCTAAAGGCAGCGGGAGCTCTAAAGCTCTTCCAAAGAAGGGAGAGGGCAACCCATGATCTTCTGGGCAAGGACATTCACCCTCGGGAGCGCTGTTCTATCTGCCACTGTGCAATTGGCAAACCAGACACAGGTGCAGTAAGTTAAGATACTCTCTCATGTGCAGCATGAGAAGGTCACCAGCAGTTTTTCATTCAGTTGTTGTTTCCTGAGAAGCCTCAGGTAGTATGATCTCTGCTGGTCCTTTTGACCAGGGCTGCAATGTGGGCACCCCAGGTCAGATCCTCTTTTAGGGTAACACCCAGAAACTTAAAACTGGCCACTTGCTCCCCTCGGTCTCCATGGATAAGCAAGGGCTGGATGTCTGATCTGTTCCTTCTATAGTCCATATGTAGTATTGCAGGCTCCTTGGTCTTATTGGTGTTGAGGACCAAGTTATTGTCTGCACGCCACAAAAGCAACCAGTCTACCTCATCTCGGTAGGCAGATTTATCGCCTCCCACCCAGAGATGAGTCCCACCACTGTTGTATCATCTGAAAATTTAGTAATAGTATTACTGAGAAAAGTGACCGGTCCTCGCTTTTATAACCGAGGCAGCATCCCCACAGTCCCATGATCAAAAAACCAGCATGTGATGACCAGCATGTACACAGTTGGTTGCAGTGTCCTGGGGTCAGGTGATCACCATTGGTTACTTTTCCCAGCTGGCTTTTGACAAGGAAGGTCAATTGGGGGGGGGGGAACCAGACTTGCTTAACAACCGCATGATTCACTTAATGGAAGCAACTTACTTCACTGTGGCACAAAAAGGCGCAACTCCCAGGTCATAAAAATGGGTGCAACTCATTGAACAACAATGGCACAGTGGTTGAAATGAAGTACTGTAGGCTAACTCTGCTCACTGCCAGGAGTTTGATCCTGACCGGCTCCAGGTTGACTCAGCCTTTCATCCTTTCGAGGTGGGTAAAAGGAAGACCCAGATTCGTGGGGGCAATAGGCTGTAAACTGATTAGAGAGGGCTGCAAAGCACTATGAAGTGGTCTATAAGTCTTAAGAGTACTATTGCTATTGCCCTTCCTTCCTTCCTTCCATCCATCCATCCACAGTGCACAGTGGTTACAATGTAGTATTGCAGGCTAACTCACTGCCAGTTGCCAGCAGTTCGATCCTGACCGGCTGAAGGTTGAGTCAGACTTCCATCCTTCCAAGTCGGTAAAATGGAGGACCCAGATTATTGAGGGCAATAGGCTGATTCTGTAAACCACTTGGAGAGGGCTGGGAAGCACCAAGAAGCGGTATATAAGTCTAAGGGCTATTGCAACGGTTACCTTGCTTTCTCTATTTTTTGTCTTTTTCCTTTCTTACTGTCCGTTAGCTTGTGTTAGCTTTTACCTTCTTGTTTAAAATGAAAGTTTCATTGAAAAATAAATAAATAATCATGGTATCTGAAAAAGGCCTGGATGTTTTTCAGAGTCTTTTTTTAAAAGCAGTTTTCCTTTTCTTCTTACCGTAACAGATTTATTTGCCACCCATGGGTCTCACTCTCCCAAAAGCCCGGGCGTTTCGACACCAGGAGAAGCTAAGGAAGATCTCTAAACCGGTTTATTTGAAATCTCAGGATGAAATTTCATAGCCCCTGATCCAGCTGCGGGTTGATATCGTCTTAAGACTACCTGACTGATGCACTTGGCATGCATGACGACAGGTGAAAAGAAAATTGGTACGGTTACCACCAGGTGATTTTTTTTTCCAAGGTCGGGAATCCACTTGGTCCCAAGGAGAGACGACAAGGAGGAGCTAAACCTGCCTTGTGTGAAAGAAAGCAGCATTGTGGGAAAATAAAAATATGTGGTAGAAAAAGATCCAGGTTCAATCAGTTTTATGTTCTGCTTGCGTACTGTTGTGGTTTGCCGACAGCAGGTGTGGACGGTTGAGGTCTCGGAGAGGGAGGGCTCAGATGAGGGGCCTGCGTGGGATGCAGAAATGGGGCCAGGACCATCAGGGAGTGGAGTGCTGCCTTTGGAGATTGGCAGCGGTGAGGAAGAGGACCCCGAGGAGCCTGTGCCCATTGCGCATGCGCGCAGGGCTGCTCGAAGGAAAGAGCAGATGCAGCAGCAGAGGCGACTTGGGAGTAAAGCTGCAAGGTGATGGCCCTTCCCTTCAGGGATAAAAACCAGTTGAGAAACCAGAGTTCTTTGCAGGAAGCAAATAAGTTTTTGAACTCAAGCCTTGTGGATGTTCAGAATATCTTAGTTGGAGACTCTTTGTGTTTGAAATATTTCTTGGCAACTTTATTTCTAAAATATTTCTTGGCAACTTTATCTAGTGTTCTTGGCAGCCTTGCACAACCTTGGTAAGACTCATTCTTATCAGAAACAATTAGTTCGAAACAGCCTTTAACCGGGAAGGAACAGAATTCGTAAAGAATCATGAAAAGATTTTGCTGTTACCTCTATTTTGTGTTTGTTTCCTTGGAACAAGGTTTGGGTCAGAACAGGTACATATCCTCAGGTGTTATTGATATTCCTACAGTGTCCTCACTTTATGACCAAACTCTAAAAGTCAAAGTTATGTTTCATCCCCAAAAAGATACAGGTAGATCACAAGTGCCCCAAATTTATGTTGTTAAGTGAGACATTTGTTACACGGGTTTTGGTCCACTTTTCTACCTAACAGTTGTTAAGTGAATCATTGCAGTTATTAAGTTGGTAACGTGGTTGTTAAATAAATCTGGCTTCCCCATTGACTTGTAAAAGGCAACTGCATGACCCTGGGACGCTGCAATGGTCATAAGTACAAACCAATTGCCAAGCATCCAAATTTTGATCACATGACCATGGGGTACTGAAAAAAGTGACCATTTTTTCACTGCAGCACTCCCCCGGGATCACATGATTTACATTCAGATGCTTGACAACTAATTCACATTTGCGACAGTGGCAGTGTCATGTGATCCCCTTTTGCAACCTCCCAACAAGCAAAGTCCATGGGGAAACCAGATTCACTTAACAACCATGTTACTAGTTTAACAACTGCAGCGATTCCCTCAACAACAATGGCAAGAAAAATGGGACAAACCTCACTGAACAAATGTCTCACTTACCAACAGAAGTCTTGGTCTCAATTGTGGTCTTTAAATCGAGGACTGCGTGTATTCTAAACACATTCAGTGGTAAACAAACTGATGTTTGGTTTTGGCCTGAACCACACTAGCTGTCTGTCCATGGCAAAGGTGGGTATTCAGCTGGTTCTGACCAGTTCTGGAGGAACCGGAAGCAGAAATTTTGAGTCGTTCAGAAAACCAGCAAATCCCACCTCTGACTGGTCCCACCCCATCTCTTCTCTGCCTCCCATTGAGTCCCAGTTGATCAGCTGGGTCTTCCTTGGTGCCCTGCACAGGAGAACAGATCTGGAAAGCAGGTTAGTGGGGTGAGGAGGGAATGGGGATTTTGAAGTATGCTTCCCCTGCCATGCCCACCAAGCCACACCCACCAAGCCATGCCACGCCCACCATGCCCCACCCACAGAACCGGTAGTAAAGGTATTTGAATCCCACCACTGGCACAGGGCGGGGGCCACCATCAAGCTTAAGATACCAATTATCCTTCAGTGATGCTGGACCAGTCTTTGACTTCTCTGCCCAATGGTATCAAAAACTGTTCAAATCCCCTGCTGGGTATATATATAGAGAGAGAAGGTAAACAAATGGGCAATATTCCAGATTCACCCATTGGATTCAGCGCACACACACACACACACACACACCCCTGATGCACACATAGCTCCCATTGGGAACACCTTAAAGACAAATGCACTTTTTCCTCGAGCCTGCTCAGAAAAGAGCCAAGAAACAGCTGTACAATCCTGGGAAAAGAGGTGGCTGTCTTCAAGGGTTCCTGGCAGGCCCCTGACCACCACCCCCTGCCCACTTTCGCCCTTAAAACCTGGATCTCGACCCAGAGCTCCGTCAATGGCAAAGCTTGCCTTCTCCATTCCCCAACTCTGCAATTATGCAGCCAGAGGGCAACCTCTGGGTCTTTTATAAGAGGCCTTTGAAGACTGATGGTTTTCATTCCAACGAGGGCCAAAGCTTACGTCTTTTAATGGGAAGGTGCGGAAATAACATAACCTGCGTTTTGTGCAGACAGTTCAGTCGTCTAACTGGCAAAGGGCTGCCACTCCCCGGTTGATCCAGTGCTTCTGGGGAAGGTCCGAAGGGAGTTCGATGGAGAGGACGTAGTTGGTGGAGTGGCCGGTGGTGGACAGGATGCCTCTCCTGGCACTGGTTTTGTAGACGGGGCACAAGTAGATCCGCTCATGTAAAAACTTGCTGCTCTCTCCAGGCTTCAGCCAAATGATGGGCAAGGCATCGTAAAGGATTTTGGGGAAGGATTCGCCGATCTGCATGTCTACCCTGTCCCATCGGGCTCCTTCCAGAAAGAGGCCTTTGACATAGGCGCCGTCTTCAGGCATCTGCTCCATGGTGTGCTCCTTCCCCATCACCTACGAGGATGAACAGGCGGGACGAGAAGGAAGGAATAACGGGTCAGCCCACATTCCACTGAAGGAGTTGGGTTTGGGGGTTCACAGGCTGCACTAAAGTGTTGGCTTACTGCCTGTGTAAAGACCGTTCCTGGGATTGGTAAAACAGGATTACAGCTCTGGCCATCAACTTTCAGAAGGCCAAGACGGTGGGGAGCTCTCGGAGGGGAGGGGAGGGCACAGTGTCAGAATGGGATCTTGATGGAGGAGAATATTTGCAATTCAGGATTGAACTGTGGGGTCCTTGGTGGTCTCTGAACCTGGTTGTTTTCCTACAGACGTTTCATTACCCAACTAGATAACAACATCCGTGCTTGGAGCAGGGGTGGAATTCTACCAGTTCGGACCGGTTCGAGCGAACTGGTAGCTCCGAAGATCAAGGTATTTCCTTTTTTTTCTTTTTCCCACCGATCAGCTATTTTCCGAAGATCAGCTGTGCTGCGCAATTTAGATTAGTTAGAAAGCAAGAAATGTTGGATTTCTTGCTGCCCAACTAATCTAAATCACATGGCACAGCTGATCCCCTTCATTGTTGTACCGCTTTGACCAGGAGGCTTCCCTGAGGCCCAGGAGGCAAAAACTGGGGTGTGCAGGGGTGCTACGCGCCCCTCCGTGCCCTGTTTTTGCTCCCAGGAGGCTTCCTGGAGAACCAGGAGGGGGAAAAAAAACACGCCCAGCCAGTCACATGGCCATCTGGTCATACCCACCTAACCAGACCCACAGAACCAGTGCTAGGAGGGTGTGGGATTTCCTTAAGAGAGGTGATGATGTTACTTAGTTAGGTGATGAAACATCTGCAAGAAAACAAGCTGAGAAGCCAGCAAGGACCCCACAATCCTCCTCCTCCATCATACCACAATCCCACTCCCTTCAATCACTGATGTCAGCCAGTTGGGTGATGAAACATCTGCAAGAAAACAAACCAAGCTCTTCTCGCAGACCTTGCCGACTGAAATTCCTTGTCCAACATTATCTGGAAATGCCCCTTTTGCCAGCCTGTGGGGCAAGCCAATCCCATCATGAAAACATTCTCCAATGAAACTAAGCTACTTTATTTTTCCTTTTTGCCCCTTCCACCCAATAAACTCCGATATCTCCATCTGCTCATTATATTTTCAACTGCAATACTCTCTGGACCTACTTATTTTGAACTCTTTTTGGTGCATTTCCTCGAAGGTTTGTTCTGAGAGCAGAGTTCTCTGAGCCTTTTCTCTCCCTTTTTCTCTCCCTTTTTCTCTCCCTTTTTCTCTCCGGCGTTAATGAATGCCATCCATTATTTAATATTTGGGCGCATTATTATCTCAACACTGAGGGATCAATTAAATCAAAAGGAGGCCCACGCTGTTTCTAGCCTTGAACAACTCTGAGTGAACTCTATAGAGAAACCCAGCTTCAGAAATCAATATTTCAAAAAAGAAAAAATATTTCTTTCCCACCATCCACATTTTATAGCTGAGATGCTTTGTTGCTGCCTGATACCCAGTTCTAATGAGTAGATGCATGAGGTCTAGAGATCGAAAGGAGAAGGGGGTGAGGAAAGGAAGGAAGGAAGGAATTCAGCTAGAGGGAGGGACGAAGGAAAGAAGGGAGGCGAGGGGAGGGTGGAGAGAAAAAGGGAGAGAGGGAGAGAAAGGAAGGAATTCAGAAGGAAGGGAGGAGAGGAGGAAGAGGAAAACAAAATATGTGGTATTTTCAGAAGGATCATCATCTTGTGGCTTTGAACTGCTAAAACCAAAGCCTGCTTTTGTGCTAGTACTGTAGCTACCTGACCCCAAAGTCTAATTATTTTTGTAGCAAATCTCCAAGACATTATGATGATCATTTCTGGTCTCTCTTGTGCTTTCTATGTCCTTGTCCCACCACATAAGCTGATGCTCTCTCTGTCTCTCTCTTTCTTTCTCTCTCAATTTTTCTCATATCCTTATGCTTTACCCATGCCTTAAGTGCTAGTCCCCTCTCTGCCTTCTTCATTCCTTTGGATTTTAATTTTTTTTCCACCTCAAACTACAAAACCAGGCAAAGGATAAGACAATAATGTACCTCACCACGAAAACCACCATCTTGTTGCCATCAAAATTTCACCTGCACATTCAGCTTTTCTGGAACCAACCTCTACTTCTCATTAATTCTTGATTTCCACATTTCGTTTTGTCCCATAACAATACTTTTTACAAACACAATTAAATTAGTTGCATATATACTTTACCTCAAATTCAAATCCGATATGATCTATTGGGATAGTATACTTTCTGGCATAATTCTGAGAGACACCCGTCAGGAAAGACTGAGTAAAATAGAAACCCGAGATCCAAAATACATTCGGAGGTCCGTGTCTGATCCATTCCTGAGGTGAATGGGAATTAACAAATATTTTGATGAAATGGAGAGTCAATACGACAAGCACCAAGAATCCAAGGAGGACTTGAATTTCTAGTCCTTTGTTGAAGTGCCAGGTTGTAAAGATTAAGAATAATACCAGTGAGTGAGGACTAACTAGGCAGAAAATTTTGCTGCATTTTCCAAATTGTAACATGTAAAAAAGCCAAGAGGATAAAAACAGCATGAATTCAATTATATTTTTTTCAAAATATTTAATGATATTTAGGTTATATTACAGCTGCCTAAGAATGGAGTTCGGCAGACAAAAGGAACCCAACCGACTGAAAACCCATTAGCCAGGATAAATTCAATATACTTCTGGTTAATTAATTATTGGTGACATTTGCTTGTTCTGGCTCTCCCAAAATAACAAAGCATCTAAATCAATCAATTAGTATCGGTTTTCTAAATGAATCAAACAGCATAAAATGCCATAATCACTCCAGCAAGGAATACAATCTTTGAAGACCCCACTGGGACATATCATTGTTTAATTAGTAGGAGATATATTGACCATTGTTCAGAAATCAGGGAGAGAAATGTCAGCCTCTTAGGAAATCTCTGCTCAAGATTTCAGAATCTTCTTTAGCATCTTCACCCCTTTAGATCCTAGCTGTATGCAAGCTCATTTAGGACACAACTGAGTTTCCTTTGCCAAGGTGAATTTTAAAGCAGCACAGCATAATTGAGAACTTGATATCATCAAAATATCTCTTACATGATGGTGTTTCTCTAAAAACATTCTGTATTTTGCTTACAATCCCATCCATGTAGGAATTCTGTATTTATGCCCCTGAAATCTTGTGTGTATTTCTTTTTAGGTGTTTATTTGAGTTGCATTTGGATTTTAGGATGTTCCTCTTAAAATATGACAGTATCTCCTTCTCTAGTATTTGTTCTTGTAATGGAAATGGAAATGACTGTGGGGGACAGGAGGAAGAATCACAGCCTAGGCAACAATCTGATAAATAAAAACTGCAGAAAAAGGAATGGCAGCACCTGGTGATGGGGTTAAAAGAGGGTTCAGCCTAGAATCCCTATGTAACCATAAGCAAACTAAATCCAGTTTTCTTTGAATTCCATAGACCCTACTAAACCCAGCTAACCATTAGATGAGAATATGCCTGTGCATAGACTTTTAGCAATAAATCAGTTTAATTAGACCAGCATGGATTGATCTGGTCTTTTGTACCTGACAAATCTGAGTCCGAAGAAGGGAGTTTTCAGAAGACTAACAGTAAAGAAGGGAAGATAAACTTTCAGACTCACAAGATTCTGTAACTTTACAATAAAAGTAGTTTTAGCACTCATAATTGGTGCCTCTTGCCTAGACCACAGGTAGTTCTTGACTTACAACCACAACTGAGCCCAAAATTTATGTTGCCAAACGAGAAAGTTATTAAGTGAATTTTGCCCCACATTACGACCTTTTCCCCCATAGTTGCCAAGTGAATCACACAGTTGTCAAGTGAATCTGACTTCCCCATTGACTTTGCACGTCAGAAGGTTGCAAAAGGGAATCACATGAACCCTGAACCACATCATAAATACAAACCAGTTGCCAAGCGTCTGAATTTTGATCACGTGACCATAGGGATGCTGCAACTGTTGTAAATGTGAAAAAGTCCCTTTTTCCAGTGCTGTTCTAAGTTTGAACGGTCACTAAACGAACTGTTGTAAGTCAAGGAGGACTATCTGTATCTCCAAGGGTTGAGTTCTCAACTATATGTGATGATGATTTTGACAAGAGGACCAAATCAACCAACTTTTAAGATTACCTGAAAAAAGACCAAACGTGTCACTAAGTCGGTCACGTAACTCCCCAGGGGTTTGAGAGACGGGTAGGATTTGGCTGCCCACATAGCTGGTACTTTGCCCACGATCATGCTGTTGAATACTTCCTCCAGTTCCGAAGACATCAACACCAGGCCTTTGATGGCTTTGCCCAGGCTTATCAAACTGCTCCGGACCACCTCAGTAAGCCTGATGAAAACAAAATACCCCTGAAATGAGACAACTACTCTGAATTTCAAGCTAGGTTGGGAAGAGGAAGAGGAAGAGAAGAAAGCCGGAACTAATTGCAGTTCTTATTATTTTGCCTGCTCACTCTCCTGGAAAGACAAACAAGTTGGAATGAAAAGGCAGAGAAAGGAAAGGAGCACAGGTCTTCAGAAGTTAATTGTTACTTTGAATAAGCTGTTCCTTTCCCCAAACTGCTGAGGTTCCAAATTTGTGGATTACTCCCGAATCCAGTGTTCCTTCATCTTGACAGCTTGAAGATGTGCAGACTTCAATTCCCAGAATTCCCCAGCCAGCATTTGAAGTCCACACACCTTCAGGTTGTCAAAACTGAGAACCACTGCATTAATCCATCATTTCTAAAGGAAGACAAGTTGAGAAATAATTTGTTGTTATTAGTTGCGAAGTCGTGTCCGACCCATCGCGACCCCATGGACGACGTTCCTCCAGGGTTTCCTGTCCTCTGCCTTCCCCTGGAGTCCATTTAAGAAATAATTGCATTTTGCTAATAATATAAACCTCTGAAATCTTCCGGGTAAAGGCACAGCCCAAGTATTGGAGTGACATGAGCATCTTTGTTGATCTCATGATATGGTTGATTAGCAGCTGGTAAATCACAAGCAGCTTTGAGATAACTCTGTACCACTTAGCATCTTATTTGTGGATGGGGAAGTACCATTTTAGGTACCCAAATGCCACCAGACACACGTGCTGATTGTCTGAAATGTCTTAAGACTATGTCTTGAAAGTTGAAACCCTCCCATTTATCTAATCCATAATTTTACCTGTTAAACCTGATCAGCTCCTGCCTGAGAACCGTGTTCATGGATTCCTCGTACAGCACTGGGAACAATTTCATCACATATTCGAGGTCAAAATCATCGGGTAGCTTGGAAAGGACATCCTGAGCCAATTCTTCAACCGTCTCCTGAAATTAGGGAACGGAATCATTGAGAAGTGAAATCACAGGGAAATGGTCAGTGCTCTGTTAGTTTTTATTTAATTTTTACATGTTTTTGCATACATTGTTTTTCAGGGTTTTGTGGCAAAAGCTTCTGTCGATTTTCGGAGTTTTAATTAACCATCTAGATCAGTGGCCCCCAACCTTCTGGGCACCTGGGACTTGTTCTGTAGAAAGATGTTTTTCCATGGACTGGAGGGGCATTATTTTGTGTGCATGTTTCTGGCATGCCACGGCCCAGTGCCGGTCGATGGACCGGGATTGGCTAGATTGCTTTACTTTGGAGACGTCTGGAAGAGAACCTATTTTTCTCTACAACAGCATATTCATTCATTCATGCATGCATTCATCCATTCAATTTCTATTCCATCACAATCAAAGCACAAAATACTTTGGTCTACAGAAGAGTAATGAATTGTTTGTTCTATATGCAGACTTGTGCTTGAAAAATAGAGGCTGCAGGTTTTGGGGAGCAGAGTAGCCAAACCCCCAACATTTGATGCAACCACTTTACTTACCCCTCAAAATTTCTGTTGCTCAGCAAGATAGCTGCTAAGTGAGTTTTGCCTAATTTTATGATCTTTTTGCCACAGTTGTTAAATGCCTCATGCGGTTGTTAACTAAATATGGCTTCCCCACTGACTTTGCTTGTTGGAAACCAACTTAAAAGGTCACAAATGGTGATCACATGACCCCAGGACAGTGCAATTGCCATAAATACATGCCAATTGCCAAACACCCTACTTTTGATCACATGACCATGGGGATGCTACAACAGTCATAAGGGTGAACACCGGTCCTATAAATCACTTTGTTTATTGCTGCTGTAACTTAGAACAGTCACTAAAAAATGATGGTTGTAAGAAGTCGAGGACTGACTGTCTTCAAAAGATAAGACCAGGGATAATTTATCTATGCCTCTATTTTACAATATTTGTACCTGTGGAGATTTCCCTCCTCCTCCAGCCTCTCGAGGCAGAGTCAACAAGACCCCATCGAAAAGCAGGTTGGTCTCTTGGTTATCCTTCGTAATGTCGGCGTTCTCGTGAAGGCCAAATATTTCAGGATGGGTTGAAATTGGGAGCGTTCTTAAATAATCTATGTAAGACTTTGACAAAACAAGGCAGATCCAAAGCTAAGAATTCAGGCATCTGTATATTTAATCAAGGAGATGAAGAGCAGGCTTGGGAGATTGTCAGAAGGTACTTTTAGAATATGTGATATACGCCATACATTAAAAACATTTTCAGAAGCAGTAAAAGACAACTTCTGAAATTGTAAGTGGGCATCGCCCACCATACAAGGACAAATCATGCACTAGTAAGATTGTTTGATTATGAGAACATGAATGAACGATTAGATGAGGAGATCCATTGGTAGTCTCACATTGCAATGAATAGTAGTTTTACAGCTACTAAGAGCAGGGCCGAGCAGGGACAAAAATAGCCAGAGAAAAAAATGAAGCCTGAGCTACGGGCTCTTGTCAGACATTAAGCATGCTGATTTACCATCCACCTATCAGGTATTTAGGAGCTGAGTTCGTGGTAGCATAAGGAATCAACAATCAATGACTTAACAGCTAATGATCAACACCCTAATTAACACACAACCAGGAACTATATAACTACACCACGTGGAACAGCAGAGTGCTGATATTCTGGAGAGAGAAAAAATGACGGGTTCCAGCACAAGCTCAAAAGCTTGGAAGAATAAAACTTTAGTCCCCCTAACCTACTCAGACTAACCTGCAGTACTTTTTAAAAATCATAGTCCCGAATTGATGTAGGCTATGATTCTAGCATCATTCAATCTCATCTTTTCTCACCTAAAGGTAAAGGTTCCTCTCACACATACATGCTAGTCATTTCTGGCTCAAGGGGACGGTGCTCATTTCTGTTACAAAGCCAAAGAGCCAGTGCGATGCAAAGACCTCTCAATGATCATGTGGCCGGCATGATGAAACACCGAAGGCGCACGGAACGCTGTTCCCTTTCCACCAGTGGTCCCTATTTTTCTACTTTCATTTTTACATGCTTTCAAACTGCTAGGCTGGCAAAAGCTGGGTCAAGTAGCGGGAGCTCACTCCGTTACGTTTTCTTACCTGGTACGTCCCAAAGGGAGGTATATAATATTCACCCCCTGGAGAAAGTGTATAGCATTCCTGAGTTTCAATCTCTTTGCAGTAGACCAGGGAGAGAAGCGAAAGGAGGAGGCGTCTGTCCTTGTCATCTGTCACTCTTCCACCATAATTACATTCCCCTGGAAACACAAAAGTTACATCAGGAAGGTAAGAAGATTTACACCCAAGGGAGACACACAGGTTGTCACCTGGAAGACACCAGGTTGAGGAAGAATGCAAAATAGAGGACAGCTCTCTCTTTGTGGACATGCTGGTGTTAGTCCTCAACATAATTGGGGCCAGAATTGCCATTGGTAAGCAAAGTAGTTGTTAAGTGAATTATGTGGTCCTTAAGCGAAACCAGCTACCCCCATTGACTTTGCTTGTCATAAATCAGCTGGGGAAGTCGCAAATGGTGACCACATGATTCTGTGCAGCTGTCATGAATACATGCCAGTTGCCAAGCAACCTGAATTTTGATTATGTGACCCTGGGGATGTTGCAGCAGTTGTATGAGCGAAGACCAGACGTAGGTCATTTTTTTTAGTGTCATTGCAAGTTCGAACCATCACTAAATGTATGATTGTAAGTCAAGAACTGCCTATACATCGTAAACCACAAGTTGTTTTTTTAGTCATCATAGATTAAACAAAGTTTAGTGGCTTGGTATTTAGTCATGCTAAGCTCTTCTTACTAACTTGGACAGAAATCTACCACAGCAGATCTAGACAAGACACTAATCTTCAAACCATTTAAAATGACAGGGGTACCTATTTTCATTGCTGAATGAAGAAAAGAAAATTCTATACTAATTCCTGTAACATTAAACCATGGTTTTGCATTATGTAAATATCTTGAGCAGGGTTCACACATTGTGCTTAACTTAACATGAAGTAATTTGATTTTGATTTGGCACAGTAGCAAGTACCTGCCCTGGTTTTTAATCAACCTTTGCCCACAGTTTAACATTAGTGTGAATGCAGCCACTTGTTCAATAAACCATGGGTACAACAGATCAGATCTGAACTGTTATATGCAAACCAAGCCATAGGGTGCCCTATACCTGTAAGATAAGTTAGAGCTTCGAATGGGGTTTCTTCGTATTCGTTCAGAAACATCTGAATCTGCCTCAAGCTGATTCTAAGATCAGATTCGTTGAATTCATAGGGAATATTCCAACCTGTCCAATTCAGGGGGAGAAAAACACAGGAAGTTTTTTATTCTGACCCATCTGATGAAATGCAATCCTGAAATTATGCCATAATAAATGATTCGGTCCTTAAGTTACCACAATAGTCTTTATTGCTAGGGAATAGTGATGTATTTGTATGACATGGTTCTTTCTTGGGAGAATCTCTCACTAGGCAAAAGGGCAGGAAAGCTCCTATCAAAAAGGAAGTAGCAATAGCAAAATTTCCAAATTTTGTGCCAAATTTCCTTTTTTTTCCACAGATGGTAATATGCCACTTCACAGTGCTTGAAAGTCTTCCCTAAGCGGCTTACAGAGTCAGCAAGTTACTCCCAACAATCTGGGTCCTCATTTTACCCACCTCAGAAGGATGGAAGGCTGAATCAACCTTGAGCCAGTCAGGATCAAACTGCTGGCAGTCAGCAGAGTTAGCCTGCAATACTGCATTCTAACCACTGATCCACCATGGCTCTAGTAACTGTTTGACCTTAACAAAACCTTGATTCCGTAAAATAAAATCAAGTAGGTCCACAGTAACTCTGAACTGTCACTAAGTAACCAGATGTAAGTTGAGGACTACAAGTCTACAAAGAACAGCCTCAATAGAAACCTGAAGAACCCTCAGGCCATTCAAGCAGGACAACCACAATGCAACTGGGAAGAGCAAACTGAGCACCCCTTCTCACCCAGAGGGCCAAAGTTTCTCCGTTCTTGCACCAGGGCGTGGAAGAAGCAGAGCCCAAATAGCATCTTGTGCCAAATTTCTTTTTTTTCACAGCTGGTAAAGAAGACGGGATCGGAAATTGGGTCATTGAGGTAGGAGCGGAGGAGGTTTGCGCGGACACCTTTGGGTGGCTCGTTGGTCATTTTGATCCCATTTTGGAGGATGCTGACAGGGAACTTTTCCGACGGGTAACTGGTCAACCACAACCTGAGAAGCCAGAAGAGAAAAGATGGGTGCCAGAATTATATTTGCACAACATTGCACAACAGTGGACAAATGAGGAAACCCCTGCAGAGGAAAATATAATTAGAAAAATATTAGACTGTGCGGAAATGGATAGGCTAACCAGAAGGTTCCTTGCGAAATGAATGAGCTTGTGGAAAGATCTCAATCCAGCCATATCCCGTGGAAAAGAGAAAAAATTAAATCTTTGCCTGAATTTGACATGAGTATTCTCAGGCACGATGACTTCCTCGCAGATTTTCTCCAAAGCAGGCATCCAGCTGGTGGCCAGGTGGCAGTTCTGCAACACAACCCAGGTTCCATCGTTGATCGCCTGGTCTATCATCTTGGCTGCGATGGGGCCTTGTCCTTGTCCCAAAGAAATGGTCTGGATACTCTCCATTCCAAGGTCATCAGCAAACTTCAGCAAACCTAGTCAACAAACACAACTGTTCTCAATGTTTTTCCAAAGCACCCGGAGGCCAGGCAAGAAATAATGGATGGAAAATGATCAAGGAGAGATTCAACCTGGAAATAAGGAGAAACTTTTTGACAGTGAGAACAAGCAACCAACGGAGCAGAAGTTGTCTTCAAAAGTTGTGGACGCTTCATCTCTGGAAGCTTTCAAGGAGAGCCTGGACTGGCATCTGTCATAAGTAGTGTAGGATCTCCTGCTTGAGCAGGAGGTTGGACTAGATGAGCTACAAAGTCCATTCTATTCTGTTCTTTTCTGCTCTGTTCTATTCTATTCTATTCTATTCTATTCTATTCTATTCTATTCCATTCTATTCTTTTCTCAATTCCTTCCTGATTCCCATTCTAATTCTATTCTAAACGTGTGGGACATTTTAAAGAGTCAGGGCCAATTTTTTTTTCAAAAGAAGCGTGCATGCCATCCCCATAAGGAAGAATGTGTGAACTTCCAAAGATTGCTGAACTACAACTCCCAGTGTCCTCCTCTACCATTGGCCATGTTGGTCAAGGCTGCTGGGAACTGGGTTTTAATAACATCTGATAGAAACAGGTGTCCACCCTTGCTAGAGATGGTGGGCTATTTCTTTCCACAAATACTCAAAAGAAGTGGGGTGATAAACAAGGATGTTGGTCAGATCCAAATCAGAAGTTTATTCTATGGAGTTCTCTCCTTCAGTAAGGCTCTCAGTCAGGTCAACCCTTCCAGGTTTTCTCACTTTGCTAACATATTTTTTTTAGAATTTCTCTAGGTGTATTTTATCAGCAGAATGTCAGGGCTGGACATAAACTGTTTCAACTCCTTCCCTCAAAACAACACTGTAGAGCCCTGCACACCAGAACAACTAGACACAAGGAGAATTTTTTCCCGAATATCATCACTCTGCTAAACAAATAATTCCCTCAATACTGTCCAACTATTTACAATATTATTACTATTAATCTTCTCTGCACTCCTTATCACCCATCCCCTCCGACTTGTAACTGTTACTTTGTCACTTGTATCCTTACAATGATACATAATGACTGTTTCCCAATATGATTTGATTGCTTATTGTACCCTATGACTATTATTAGGTGTTGTACCTTATGATTCTTGACTCTTGATGAATGCATTGATTTGAACTGAACTGAATTCCAGTCTCACCTGCCATGGGATCTGCTCCTGGGGACAGGACGAAAATCAAGGGGGCGCAGCAGTTGGAGTCATTGTAACTTCCAACGAGATCGAAGGTTGGGGGCTCAATGAAGGTCCTTCCCATCTTCTCCATGATGAACAGCTGGGTGGCTGGGATAATTTTGTCGGGTCGCAAACACCGGAGCACCACCATGCGATCAAGACCCATCAGCTTATTCCACCCACTGGGGAACGCTTCTTCTTGAGGCTTGGCTGAATCGTAAATCGCTTTCCACTCCTGGACGTGGGACTCGAAGTGATCCATCAAGCCAGTGAGGTTTTCGAGGCCTGAAGCACGGACAATCTCAGCCCAAGCTTTATCACTCAACCACTCGGAGGCAGGGTTGGGGTAGGGGTTCTCCAGGGCCACCCCTCCGGTTAATAAAAAACGCCAAACTTTATCATCTATTTCGTTCTTCCCTTTCAAAATCCCAATGGCCAGGAGGAGGGAGAAAAGCAGCTTGTCCTTTTCAAACAAGGACCGGCAGACGTTATTGTAGATGCTGACGGTGAAGTGGTCGATGATGTTTTCGATTCGTTCCTCCAAAACATCGCTTTTGGGGCTGTTGGCGAGCGACTGGACATAGAGGTTAATGAACCATATCAAGGAATACTGGTACATCGGCTCAATGTGCGCCAGATCGGAAATGCAGAAGAAGACGGTTGCGGAGTGGACTGCCACGGGTTTGTATCTCATCCGCGTAGCATCGATCTCCATTTCAGTTATACTGGCGATTTCTTGTTTCTCAGAGATTTCTTCCGACAGCTGTTTGGAAGAGGAGAGAACTTTGATGGCCGTCTCATCTTCTAAGATGT
This sequence comes from Laticauda colubrina, assembly GCA_015471245.1. Lineage (NCBI taxonomy): Eukaryota > Metazoa > Chordata > Lepidosauria > Squamata > Elapidae > Laticauda > Laticauda colubrina. The sequence goes on from BLBF01000067.1 coordinate 7,174,153, forward strand.
TTCCTTCCGACTTGGAGAGGACCTCCAGGATCTTATCTTCAATTTCCTTCAGCTGCTTCTTGTTCGCCGCACTCTCGACGATCAGCTTGTTCTTCTTTTCCTCCAGTTCTGGTTTTTCTTTGGCAGCCACGATCCCAAGAAGCTGGTCCTGAAGTCCCAGAGGCGTAATCATGAAATTGAGCAGGCAAACCTTCACCGCCACTTCCGGGAGGTAATGAGGGTTCCTCAGACGGGTGGTGATGTAAAATCTGAAATCTCTGGAGAACTCGATGATGTTTTCCCCCAGTCTCATATACTCAACTCCCTGCTGCTTGAAGGTTGTCTTTAGCAGAACAGGCTCCAGGAAAGCATCCAGTTCCTCGCCAATATTTTCAAGGAGGACCGGCGTTCCAAACTGGATGGCATTCTCCAATGACCTGACATAATTGGTGTCAGATAATTTGATGACTGAGAGTTTGTTGCCCTTTTCCATGTTTTTGACCCACTTGTTGGCTTGCCCTTGAGGATCGATCATGAGAGCCCATCGTCGCGAGTTGGACACGATGATACCGTTGTCGATCGAGAAGGAATCGATGGGCAGCCCTGCAATCTGCCAGGCACGGATCTTGACCGGATCCCCTAACGTGTTACTCAGGCTGAAATCATTTGAGCCAGGAATATCCTTCTCCTTGCATACGGCCAGCCACTTCTGCTGGCATTCCAGGCGGTAGTCCACGGTGAAGGCCCCCAGATAAGCCACTGTCCCCGAAGACAGCAAGACGTCTCCGGTCAGATCAGTGTAGCGGATTCCCAGCAGGCGGGCGGCTTCTGTCCACCTCTCCTTCTCGCCTCCTAATCCACTGATCAGTTTCTCAGCTCGTATGAGCTTCTGGGAACATATCTCAATGTTGTCCTCCAGCTCTTTCTTCCGGTTATTCATCTCTTCAAACTCGTCATTCAGAGCCTGGAGTCGGTCCATCAGGGTCTTGAGCTCCGCGCGCTTCGTGTTGAGTTTCTGCATCTGGATGTCGAGCAAGCCCTCTGCCTCTCGCAGGCGTTCACGCTTGGGGGCAACAACCTTGGCAACACGATCGTAGACCTCCATGGCTCTCACCCACTTACATAAGCCTTCGCAGGCCGAAGAGACGTTTTTGATGACAGCGGGCTGGAAATCGGGGTGGTTGATAAACCTCTCTCGGATTCTCTTCATTACTACGGCAGGAATGTTATCTTTGTCATATGACTTCAAGCCCTCAAGGAATTTCAGATCACCCAGGACCTTTTTAGAACTTCCCCAATAATCTTCTATCATTTTACCTGCATTTCACAACAGAATACATGAATGAGTTTAATATTAGACAACATGTGCCCCACCGAGTCATTGTTTCAGTGATATTCCCAGGGGGGCAAAAAACCAGTGGGAGTTGGACTATTTGTGACTTCCTGGTGGCTTCCCCATTGCTTCTAGGAATCTGGCAGGGAGCATCATTGTCCTTCCTTCCTTCTCTTCCTCCCTCCCTCCCACCTTCTACTTCTCTCTGTCTCCTCCCTCCCTCATCTTTCTTTCCCTACCCTTCTCTTCCCAGAAGTCAGGTATGGGAGTGCTTCTGGATGGGGGAGGGAGCAAAAGAGAAGGGAGACTGGCTGGGAAACTGTCACAGAACATTGAAAATGAAGATCACATAACCCCAACAGCCGGTAACACTGAAGCAGCCACAACTTTCCCAAACATCATCCCTCAGAAACCATAAGTGCCACATTTGTGGTGCGTTCTGTAAGTTAGCCCATTTGAGCTCCCTTGGTTCAAAAATTATTGCTCTACCAAGCACTGTTTCACCCAATTAAAGGTCACAAGAGGTTTAGTAGTATATACATTTTGAACAAAAAAAAAGGGAAATCTGCAGAGCATCTAATACAGGAAATAAGGCTTTCTTTGAACTGATGCTTCAGCAATCACCAATTTCTTAAAATGCTCGCTTCGGCAGCACATATACTAAAATTGGAACGATACAGAGAAGATTAGCATGGCCCCTGCGCAAGGATGACACGCAAATTCGTGAAGCGTTCCATATTTTTATGCTGTATTTAATCTTTCATCACACAGCGTTTCTGTGGAAAAGAATAAATCACACTTGTTCATTAAAAAAAAAAAAAAAGACAGGAGAAGGCGGAGCTTCATCTCGGTGCTACAGCTGAGATCTCGGGGCTCTGAGATCTCAGCTGATATTTTCACCCCTGGTCGGTCCTAACGGACCTAAACCGTCCCGTAGAGACGGGGATTGTGAAGGGCACAGTCCCAGGATCCCAGAGATATCGCAAATCTCTGGTTTGATCCGGGAGAAGCCCTTTTGCTGGCGGTGGAAAGGCAGCCTCCAAAGCTGCTGAAGTCGGGACAGCTCCGAAAAGAAAGTGGCTGGAGTGAGGGTGTGTCGGCTGGGTGAGAAACCTCTTTTGTATTGCAAATTGGTTGAGACCTGAAAGGATATCCTGAACAAAGAAGAAACCTGTGGCTTTATTTTTGTCTGACTGGAATCTGGTTGAGCGGCGTTTTTTAAGTGATGTCAAATTGAGGCTTGGATTCTTTCCTTACTATTTTTTTTTTTTCTGAGGACTTTAATGTGACTTTGTAGGTAACCAGATTGAATTTTTTCTTATATATATTTTTATGCTTCTTTTGATTTTTTAATTTTCTTTAGGATAGAGGCCCCCTTTGATTTTTTTTTCTTTTCCTCTGAGTTTTGTATACATTACTCTTTTTTCTGGCTGGGGGGGAAAAAGTATTAAGAGATCTTGCAACACTGCCAACTAGAGGCTTGAAAGTACTTTATTTGAATTGGGGAGAAATGTATAAACACTCCTTCTCAAGGACATTTTAATGTGATAAGATGGAGGGAGAGCACAGAAAAATATTATTACAGGTGTTTTCCTGGACTCTTATCAATATTTCAACACTTGAGGCTTGGCTTTGAAGCTGCTGGAGAAGAGAGTCATAATAAGAGCCTTGGATAAACAAATAAAGTGCAGTGTGCAGTCCATATACATGTGTGTAT
>BLBF01000067.1:7181208-7205912 GCA_015471245.1 Laticauda colubrina
AGATAGATAGATAGATAGATAGATAGATAGATAGATAGATAGATAGATAGATAGACAGACAGACAGATAGATGGATGATAATGGATAGATGGATGGGTGGGTGGGTGGAAAAATGGATGGATGGACAGAAAGAAATGATGGAAAGATGGGTGGGTGGATAGAAAGATATTATGGAAAGATGGACGATAGATAGACAGATGATAATTGATGGATGGATGGGTGGGTGGATGGAAAAATTGATAGATGGGTGGGTGGATCGACAGACAGACAGACAGATGATAATGGATGGATGGGCGGATGGAAAGAAAGATACATGATGGAAGGATGGGTGGATGGATGATAGATTGATGATAATGTGCGGGTGGGTGAGTGGATGGATAATTGGGGCAGTGCTGCAATCCCAGGTCCCAATAAATTGCCCTTCCGGATTTCTTTAACTTGTTTACAGGAAGAAGGGAAGTGGGAGCAAACTAGCTAGGCAACCAGAGTAAGCTACAAATCTTGGCTTCTGAAAAAAAAAACAACCCATCACTTAATATTCCTTTGCTAGTAATCCAAGCCTAAACGTACTTGTGAAGCTGCAAAGTCGAGCTTTTGAAGGCCTACAAGGTAGCGGTTTCTCATCATGTCCACTTCATGTCTTTTGTTGTTGAGCAGGGTTTTGAAAGTCAGAATTAACTCCAAGTAGGATGTGGGGGTGACATAATTGTGTCTTCGAAGAATATTGTAATAACTGACCGAGAGTTCCCGTACACTTTCTTGAAAATACTTGCACATGAATACAACCCTGCAGGAAAATATTTACAGGTTAGAAATAGTTAATGGGATCAAGTGAGTCAAAAAAATCAGATTTTCTCTATGAAAATATAACAGCTGCAGAAGTCTGATTAAGTACAGGTAGTCCTCGATTTAAGGCCGCCAATTGACCCAAAATTTCTGTTGCTAAGCAAGACAATTGTTACATGAGTTTTGCTCCATTTTACCACCTTTCTTGACATGATTGTTAAGTGAATCACTGCAGTTATTAAGTTGGTAGACAGTTGTTAAATGAATCTGGCTTCCCCGTTGACTTTGCTTGCCAGAGGTTCACATGAACATATTAACAGAGTTGGAATAGACCTTGTAGGTCATCTAGCCCAACCCCCATCCCAAGCAGGAGGCCCTACACCATTTCTGACAGATGGCAATCCAGTATCTTCTTGAAAGCCTCCAGTGATGAAGCTTCCACAACCCCTGAAGGCAACTTCTGTTCCATTGGTTGATTGTTCTCACTGTCAGAAAAATTTCACTTAATTTCCAGGATGAATCTCTCCTTGATCAGTTTCCACCCATTATTCCTTGCCTGGCCTTTTGGTGCTTTGAAAAATAGGTTGACCCCCTCCTCTCTGTGGCAGCCCCTCAAATATTGGAACTTCGGATACAATAAATGTCATAAATATGAACCTGTTGCCAAATGTCTGAATTTTGATCATGTGACCATAGGGATGCTTACAATGGTTGTAAGTGTAAACTATGATTATTAGACACTTTTTTCTGTGTCACTGTAACTTTGAACGGTCACTAAATTAATGGCTGTAAGTCAAGGACTACATGTATTGATTTAGGAGGTGTGGGCAGTGTTCCTAGTTAAACTATGATTAAACCAAACTGGCAAAGTCATTTCGAGTGAATATGCACCAAGAATCAACTGTAAAAAAATACTTACAATACTAAAATGGACAAGAGACTCCATAGTTATTATAAATGACATTCCTCATCATCAAAGGACTCAATCATTATCATTAAGCACACAGGTCTGCATTTGGCTGTCATTTATGATAAGCTTTGAACGTATTTATTCCAATTTGAACGTGGATCATTTAACTGCCCTGAACTTTTAACCGTGATTCTGTGTCCTTCGGCCATTTTGCTGCTTTTATGAGTTATGTGGCAAAGGTTGCCAATTGTTTTTACAGCTTCATCTTTTGCATACTTATTAGAAAACATTATTAATTTGCATTGCAAGCATGCGTATCCTAAAAAACAAGTTATTCGAAGAAGAAAAGAGGAAGGGAAAGGGAAAACAACTCTATTTTATAACGTACGATTTTCTTATTTCGTCTTCCAACTTCACATCCTCTAAGAATTTGTTGGCAACCATTTCCAGAGCATCTGTGGGCCATCTCTGGAACCAATCAATAGTGCAACAATTGATCAGTGATGGGAACATCCGTAAACGATTCCGGAATGCATCTCCAATGGGGCTCATTGCTGAAAAAGAGATAAATGATCATTTCTCAGATCTCCTGAATCCATTATTAGCATGATTCCTGATCTAATGTTGGCTGGAGGTGTTAGATCACGAGACCTCAACCTGGTCACATTTACAGAAATTAGGCTGAAAAAAGAAGAGCTTCATACTTAAGAAAGCCATAGTTTAACTTATCCAACATTTGCCACATTGTCAAACACAGTATGACTGCTAGAACAATTAATCAGTGAAGCAACTTGACTCCAGAAGTTGTGAATGCTCCAACACTGGAAGTTTTTAAAAAGATGTTGGATAACCATTTGTCTGAAGTGGTGTAGGGTTTCCTGCCTAGGCACAGGGTTGGACTAGAAGACCTCCAAGGTTCCTTCCAACTCTGTTATTCTATTGTATTGTATTGTATTGTATTGTATTGTATTGTATTCTATTCTATTCTATTCTATTCTATTCTATTCTATTCTATTCTATTCTATTGTCTATTCCATTCATTTTCCACAATGTGCTCAACAAACAAGTGACAAGGTTTATCCCCATCTAAATATCTTTTTCTTTTATACACTTAATTAAAAAAATATTGAAATGTTCAATCAAAATGTCCTAGACCTAAGCATATATTTAGTAGATTTTTCTTGAGATGCTTAATCAAAAAGCCCTAGAACTAGCCATACCAAGAACAATATATATTTTTCTCGAGCTGCTGATTCAAAAGCTGTAGACCTAGTCATACCTAGAACAACGGGTAGATTTTTCTCAAGATGTTGAATCAAAAGGCTCTAGAACTAGCCATACCTAGAACAATGTGCAGATTTTTCTTCACCCGCTCAATGAAAAAGTTATACATGGCCAAAGGGGTGGCTTCAATTCTCCTCCCTTCCGTCCTCGCTGCGCTCTGCATTTTCTCCACAATGTCCGCCTTCTCATCTGCTGCAAAAATGTTTGGCACATCCCCAGTGTTCAGAAGCATGTTGATGTCCTCCACAAAAGACTCGTCTTTGATCTGGTTGTCACAGAACAAGAAGACCGTGCTCTTGTTGGTCACGCCCGATTGCAACATGACCTTCTTAACGTCCTCTCTCCATTCGTTCATGGTGTAGAACTTGGTGATCTCAATCATGAAGAGCTCGTAAGAGTTCATGAAGGTGCCCAGCTTGGTGGCACTCTGACGGCCGCTCCCGCCAATGCCCACCAGCAGCAGATGGCCATTGTCTTGCTTCAGGACGCGGCAGATGCGGGAAATGTGCTCGATGGCAAATTTAAACATCACCAAAGGCATGGGAGCCTTGCTGATGTTGTTAAATTCCTCCAGGTAGTACTCCATGACCGATGTCAGCTTGTGCAAATCCGTGATCTCATCGTATATCTTCTTGTCACTGGACGGCTTAAAATAGTCTCCAAAGAAGAGACTCCGAATGTTGTTATCCGTGATTTTGCCAGATTTTGACAGATGGCTTAGTACCTGGGGAAGAGGTAGAAGAGGATCCTAGATCAATTGGGCTTGTTTTTCTTATAGGAACAGTTTACACGGTGTGGGGAGTGTCTCAAAGGTTAGGGTTAGAATCTCATCTGTATATGGTGGAGGTATCTTCAGAAGCAGAAAACTTCACTCCTACTCTTGAAGTAATCCTTGACCCTAAGACTTCTCAACTGTGGGACCATCTCTGTGAAATAAATTCCCCTCTATAATCTATAGGGTTTCCCTCTTCCTACCGTACCAGCTGTAAAGCCACAAAGATCTGCCTTTTTTCAGCAGAAAAACTTCACTCCTAATGGTGCATCCCATTATTTTACCCATGTAGATGTCTGAATTACATTACAGGTAATCCTCGACTTACAACCCACTCATTCAGTGGCCAAAGTTACAACAGCACTGGGAAAAAAGTGACCTGCAACCAATCCTCTTCCTTACAACTGACAGGAGCATCTCAGGGGTAGGATTCAAATTTCTTAACAACCGGTTCTGTGGGCATGGCTTAATTTGTGGGTGTGGTTTGGTGGTCATGTGACTGAGTGGGTGTGGCTTACTGGCTGGGTGTGGACTTGGTGATCATGTGACTGGCTGAGTGTGACTTGGTCACCTGACTGGCTGGGCGTGACTTGGTGGTCACATGACTGGGTGGGTGTAGCTAATTCTAAGTCACTTTCGTGGGGTGTTGCCTGTATGGGCCAGGGGGAAAGAAAGATCCAACCTCTGCACATGTGTGTGTGAGAGAGAGGGGAGGGAGGCATGTGTTTAGGATAGTTGGGTTATCCTGGGGTCATGTGATCTCCACTTGTGACCTCCCCAACTGGTTTCTAACAAGTAAAGTCAATGGAGGGAAACCAGATTTGCTTAATAATCATGTGATTCACTTATCTGCAGTGACTCACTTAACAACCATGTCAAAAAAAGGTTGTGGGACTCACTTAACAACCTCCTTGCTTAACAATGGAGATTCTGGTCTCAACTATGGCTGGGAGTCAAGGACTACCTATACCTCCTGGGTTGCCACTCCTCATTTGTGCAACCACCCCAACAACTGTCTCTGTTTTAAAAGGCCTACCTTATCGACACTCTGCTTAAAACAGTCAGAGGTCGTTTCTTTCATCATATTAAAAAACACTTCTCTGTCGTTGGCATCAATCAAGCGGTCATAAAAGACTCGATAAACTTCATGAATCCAAAGCCTGATCAATTTTTCTCCATCCTGCCAAATGAAAGAAAGAACAGGAAGGGTATTCCAAAAAATTGTAAGATCAAATTGGGGACAGAGGAGACAGATACAAAGACATCATCTTGGTTTACTTGGCACATGCAAATAATCAGGAGCATCTGTTGAGTTCAGTGACTCCAAACTAATGACATATTTAACTCCGCCCTCCAGCTCAGTCTGCTCACCTCCTACATTACTGCTTTGATCCATCAGAATGTCTTTAGTAAATGTTATGAAACAACGATGAGCTACTCCAGGCCCAAAGTAATGGAAGCAATTTTCTACGGTGCCCCAAATTTCCTCTAACCCCAAACCACACAAAAGTCGCAAGGTGCTTACCTATCCCTTTGAGGCAGGAAGCCCTAACATTGGTTTTATGTCTGTTATAAAAATAAATGTCAGGAACTTCTCTTACTGTGTTTTGGAACTCTATACCAGACCAGGCATACACAAACAGAGGAGGAGGCCAAAGGACACAGGGCAGACTCAGAAGATGGAGAGACAACATCAAAGACATGCTACAACAGTGTCAAATAACAATGGCGAAGGCCACCAGAAGTGCAAGAACCAGAACTTTGCATGTCCCTTGACATCCAAAGTGATAAAAGAGAAGGAGAAGGAGGGAGGGGAGAAGGAGGAGAAGGGGAAGGAGAAGGAGAGGAAGAACACGAGTTCTCCTACCAGTCAATGACTACTTCAGCTTCAACTGCAACAATACAAGAGCACGCAACAGATACAAACTCAAGGTAAACCGCTCCAAACTTGATTGCAGAAAGTACGACTTCAGCAACAGAATGGTGAATGCCTGGAATGCACTACCTGACTCTGTTGTTACATCCTTTAACCCCCACTCCTTTAACCTTAAACTATCCACTATTGACCTCACCCCATTCCTAAGAGGTCTGTAAGGGGCATGCGTAAGCACACCATCGTGCCTACTGTCCCTGTTCTATTGTCCCCATTTATTCGTACCTATTCCTTGTATTCTTACTCATGTTTATACCTATACCTATTATCTTGTAAGCGATTGACAAAACAAATAAATAAAATAAAAACACACACCTGTAAATGTGTATGCGGGCATAGCAACACCCCTCGAATCACACGGGAGAAATCACGTAGATTAAAGACGTAGTGAGATTTCGAAGGAGTGGGGAGGAAGTTCTCCATGGCCAGCTTGTAGATATTCATGGTCGCGTGAACCAGCATTTTGCCGAGCCTTTCAAAAAAAAAAAAAAGAGCCAAAAAGAGAGGTGATTATGAGTTGGCAGAACATCAAGCCATGGATCCAGCAACATCGGAAAGGAGACATTCACCTTAAAAATGTGGCCTCAAAGCCCTTGCCGAAATGCCAGTCTACAATGGAAGTGAAAATCTTGGTTAAAACTTCATCATCGAAAGAACTGATAGAGATGATGTTGAGATGTCGCACGAAGCGCCCTGGAGATGCAAGGAGAGGAAAAGATCACAGGGTCATTGAACACTCTGCATCTCCCTCTAGGTCATGTTAGACAGATATCTGAGACTACTGGCAAACTCTTCTTAAACTACAGTTGTCCCTCCACAGGTCCCAGGTGATCTCTGCACCTGATGACTTAGGGGGCCATACCAATGAAGCTTGAGAACTCTTGTAGCCCATGGCCCTTAGTTCCAAAGCAGCACAGCCAATTCTTGTGAGGGTAGTAACAAGAAGTCTAGGTGTGGTCTAACGAAGTATGTGTCTAAGCAAATGTGTTTCTAGAGAAGGACTAGGGGTGACATGATAGAAGTTTTCCAATATTTGAGGAACTGTCACAGAGAAGAGGGGGTCAACCTATTCTCCACAGCACCTGAATGCAAGATAAAAAGCAACTAATCAAGGAGAGAAGCAACCTAGAAATAAGCAGAAATTTTCTGTCAATGAGAACAATTAATCAGTGGAATGACTTCCCTCCGGAAGTTGCGGGTGCTCCATCACTGGAGATTTTCAAGAAGAAACTGGACAACCATTTGTCCAGAATGGTATAGGATTTCCTGCTCAAGCAGGGGACTAGACTAGCAGATCTCTAGGATCCCTTCCAACCTTATGATTCTATGTTTTAAGAGATTTTGTAAGGATGCCTGCAGAGTACGGCCAAAGTCAAGATGCTATCCCTCTTTCTCAGCACAGCCACCCTCACAGGGTTGTGGTTGTGGAAAAATAGGAGGAGGGAGCGTTGTGTATATTCATTGCCTTGATATATATGTGTGTGTGTGTGTGTGTGTGTGTGTATACATACATACATACATACATACATACATACATACATACATATATAATTAAGGTGAGATTAAAAAACAAATCACAAGAATGAAATGGACCCCTGGCTCCTTTCTTGGGATTCTCATTTTGGCTAGAAATCCTGTGGTCAGCCACCAACTAAACTTGGTGCTAGAACATAGAATAATAGAGTTGGAAGGGATATTGTTCTAGGTATGTCTAGACCTGTCAATGAATACTTCAGCTTCAGCCATAAAATACAAGAGCAAACAATAGATACAAACTCAAGGTAAACTGCACCAAACTTGATTGCAGGAAATACGACTTCAACAACAGAGCGATCAATGTCTGGAATACTCTACTTGACTCTGTGGTTTCTTCCCCAAACCCCAAAAACTTTAACCTTAGACTGTCTACTTTTGACCTCACCCCTTTCCTAAGAGGCCTGTAGGGGGCAGGCATAAGCGCACCATCATGCCTACCATGCCTGGTAGGATGGTAGAATCCTATTGGTAGAATCAATAGAATCCTATTGATTCTGGTGGTAGAATCCTATTGATTCTTTTTATTTTTCTTATATGTATCCATTTCATGTATTCATAACTATGTTTATACTTATACCTATTATCTTGTAAGTGATTGACAAAACAATTAAATAAATAAACCTTATTCGACCAACCATATCTTCTTGAGTTGAAGCACACTCCCTACCTGTAATATCATTTCTTCCACCACCGGGAGGGCCCATGGCTGAAAGGAAGAGGACGTCCACAATGTCCAACCTTGTGGTATCTTTCTTATCATACCAGTGGCCGTGGTTCATCCATTGCCGAAGGAGTTCAATTGGGGGCTGAGCCCCATATATTTCCTTGGCTGGCATGTTTAAGTCATCTAGGAAAAATACGGTTATGCTCAAGACAGACAGGGAAACCTAGGTATTATTTTCACACAGGGAGGAAGAAGGTTGATAGATTTAAGTAAAATACAGAGAGGTTTTAGACAGATCTAGGAAGGATATTGATTTATAAACTTACTATATATCGATATATTTTATCAATGTATTTATTGAAGCATAGTGGATTAACAGAAAAATCCACTTCCACCCGGTTGTATACTCGTTCCTTCCTTAGTTAATTTCTGATCATTCTGAATGTTAATATTTATCGTTTTAAGGTTTTTAATGTTTTACCCTGCTGTAAGCCAGCCAGAGTGTTTCATAGCAAGAGTGGCTGTGTATAAATTCAATAAATAAATGATAAATTTTAGATATCCAAAGAAGAGCAACAATGTGATGGATTTTTTTTTTTAAGGAACATCGAGATTGCTGATATTAATCAGTTTAGACAAAAAGGAAAAAAAAGAATGATTTCTAGAAATGAGGAAGACTGCATTTCATAATTTATATTTTTCGCCACCTGATTAACACAAGTTTGAAATATTTTAGCTTTTCATGCTAGTGACACAGAACCTATTACATATAATTATTTTTTTTCAGCTCAGCTGTGGCTTATAGCTTAGCACCAGGGTTGAATCCAGCCACTGACTGCTGCAAGCCACGGTTTGCAGTTTCTACAACCCAGACTTCACCAACCAAGGATGAAACTAACAGCTCAGGAAAGACGTGGGAATCTAGAATGTCCCAAATCTGAAAGAAACAACCGAAAAGATAAAGCTTCTTCTCTCACCGACGAAGACGATAGCTTTTTTCCCTAAGGTGGGACCAAACAGTCCCTTCCGTCTTCTGTCCAGCTTCGACATGATAATATCCTGAGTTTGATTGGCAGATGTCCTGGCAGAGAAGTTGATGACGTTTGGTACATATTTGGCCTTGGGAAGCTGGATCAGGAAGCTGTTGGTGATGGCCGATTTCCCGGTCCCAGTGGGTCCCACAAACAGCAGGGGGACCTCGTGGTCCACGTAGGTTTTGAGGAAAAAGGACTGCCGGGCAGTTTCTGTGGTGGGGATGATCAGTTCAGAGACCTATGATAATGAGAGAGGATTCAGATGCTCAGGAGAAACTTCTCCCACGTTTGTCATCTAATTCCAAAGCAAAGGCATGGAAGGTTACAGGAGCTTCTCAGAACTTAGTTGGCCTCCCGCATCACAAAGCTACAAATATTTCACGGTGGTTTATTCAATAAACATGGGTAACCTTAAGATGGTTTAATGTCTGTGGAGATTCTCAATCCTCTGTAGAGAATCAAAGAAGCTTCTTGGATGAGAAGCGAAACGTTTCAAGGAAAAAAAATACCAAGAAAGTCCAGTTGCCTTTTGGAAAAAGCACCTTTGGGACTAAGATGGCTTAGTGTAGTGATGAGATGCTATCGAATGGTCCCGGGGTCTACATAGAACTTGGGTGTGGAGCAGGAGAAGAGTGAGGATGGGTTTAGTGTGGTGGAATGTAGTCTGGATTCCCATAAGGGAGGAGTTGCAGAGGACCAAGAAACAGCGAAGTTTAGATAGTCTGCTTGTGAGGAAGAGAATTAAGACGGTTCCTTTCTAATAGTTCCCAGAGTATATGTTATATAGTGCTAATCATCTGCTTTAGTTTGGCAAGATTCTGTCGATCAGTGAGGAACAATAAAGGAAACTGCTCAGAAGTAATTCCACATGTCTTTCTTGGTTCTTGGGGCCTGACATGGAGTGATTTCATCCCTAGGAGACATGTTTCCAGGTTATACTGGTAGAAACACTTCCAAAGGCTATCTGTTTCAGCAAGGTCCATGCCAACAGATATATATTCTCTTCTCCTACATTTAATTGGATGCAGGCTCCATCAGAAAAAAGAAAGGGATCCCAGGTTCTCTCATCTTCCCTTCACCCCCAATAATCACCCAGCATTTCACCAAGTTGTACCAATATTAAGATCTTTGCAAGATTGAAAACACATTCATTTTCCTTTGCCCTCCCCAACTTATTTTCCTCTTACATTGTGATCTTTTTAGATCTCAAACCTGAGGAAAGGAACATATTTTCCCCCCATTGATTTATATAAATCATGCTGGGAAGCTTTCTGAGTGGTGTGGTGGCCTAGAGGTGGAACTCTCACCTCACAATCAGGAGGCTGTGAGTTCGATCCTAGGTAGAGGCAGATATTTCTTTCTCTGGGCGCAATGGGAATATATCTGCTGAATAAAACTCCACACAGGCAACAGGAAGGGCATCTGGCCATTAGCCTAGACTCAACCTCGCAAGGTGTGGAAACATTAAAAGAGGATGATGCTGGGAAGCTTTCTGGATGAGGAGTGAAATGGATTAATTACTTAAATAAAGATCAAATGATCAGTATTTCCTGATCATGCTGACAGACAAGCACAACTGTTTTACCTTTGCGCTGGCAGGAATTGCTTGCTCCTCCTTCGTGATATACTCTATCCACGTGTTCCACTGTCCACTGGCTTGTTTATGAAAATAAAAGTCATACACAGACCCTGATTGCAAAAGAGGGATAAAAAGTCTTTTTAGAAGCTTGTCAAAATAGCAAAGTGAACATTGAGTGTTATCATGTGTGGATACTACTGACTCCAAACCCAAAATACTGTCAAAATCACAGCCAACTTTGAAGGGTCTCCCTGGGTTCATATCTAAGATGGTGGAGAAGGGAACAAGGAGAAGAGGGCCAAGCAAAGCTAGAACCACTATTTGATTTGAAAAACTTTAAATCAAGTTTTAATATCTAATTAATTATTAGAGCCACAGTGGATCACTCCTGGAATTTTGCTCTTCCAGAAGGAAAAAGGAGTCAACCTATTCTCCAAAGCTGTTGAGAGCAGAACAAGAAGCAAGGGATGGAAACTTATCAAGGAGAGAAACAACCAAGAACTAAGGAGGAATTTCTTAACAGTGAGAACCATAAACCAGTGGAACAGCTTCTCTCCAAAAGTTGTGGATACTCCATCACTGGAAGTTTAAAAAAAGAAATTGGACAGTCTTTTGTGTGGAACAGTATAGGGTCTCCTACTTGAGCAGAGGGTTGGACTAGAAGACCTCAGAGGTCCCTTCCATCTCAGTTATTCTGAACTGCAATCTTCCCCATTCTGAAAAGTTGATGACGTCTTTTCCAACTAAATCCCTTTTTAAATAGTGGGTTTCCCAGTCGCACCTCTCTCTGGAAAGAGATTGGTTTTGGTTAGCTTCACGCTTTTGGGACGAGGGTTTTCGTCATCCATTCCCATCAAGAGGTTTCGGTAAAAATGGTCAAATTTTTTCCGTCCTTCGGCATTCACCGTACTCCCGATGGTCCACACCAGAGAGAAGAGGAAAAGGCCTTGGAGCCACAAGGTTATCTGCTGGCTGGACATGGCCTCTCCTGGTTCCTCCTCATTGGAATTCCTGATTTCATCTACACAAAAGAAGACAAGATCAACCAAAAAGAGAAAAGTGGGAGATGAGGAAAGTCACACACTTCCAGCATACACAGAGCCCCATTTCTGGCAGGGGAATTCTGGGAGTTGAAGTGGATGCATCTTAAAAGTTACCAAGGTTGAGAAACACCGCCTTAGCATGTCAGGGCCCCAAGGGCCAATGCAGCATCCTTCAGTGGCACATCTTGCTTTCAAAGCTGTCATACAATTAGCCAATTTGGTCTCGTGGTGAAGGCACCAGGCTAGAAACTAGGTGACAGTGAGTTCTAGTCCCACCATAGGCATGAAAGCTGGCTGGGTAACCTTGGGCCAGTCACCAGGTGATGGTGGGTTCTGGTCCTGCCTCAGCCATGAAAGACATCTAGGTGAATTGGGGCCAATCACCAGGAGACGGTGATTTCTAGTCCTGCCTTGGGCATGAAAGCCTGGGTGAGTTGGGGTCATTTGCTGCCTCTCAGCCCAACCTCACAGGGTCATTGTTATGGGGAAAAGAGGAAGATGTGTTGGATATGTTTCCTGCTTTGAGTTATTCGTAAAAATAATAATGGTGGGATATAAATAAGTAATAAATACAATACAATTATAACATAAAATAAATAAATAAATAAATGAAATGAATAAAATAAAGAAAAATAGAATAGAAGTGAAGTGAAGTGAAGTAAAAATTGAAGTAAAAAGTAAAGTAAAAAGTAAAGTAAAAAGTAAAGTAAAATAAAAAGTAAAGTAAAATAAAAAGTAAAGTAAAAAGTACAGAAAAAATAAAGTAAAAAATAAAGTAAAGTTAAAAAGTAAAGTAAAGTAAAAATATATAAAACAATCCTTCAGTTTTGAGATGCCACAAAGCACAGACTATGACTTACCCAGCAAAGAATCAAACAACATGATCATGGTATGGGTAAGATGGATAGGAGAGGTCTGAACCAAGACTTTGCAATGGTGGCGAATAAATTCCAACGATGGCTGAACGAGCCACATAAAAAGGTCCTCAACCTGGAAAGCAAAAAACTTGAGAGGTTGACCGAATCACAGGACACACACCCTTTTACACTGAATAGGTAATAGATCCCATCCTCAGCCGACGGAAGGAGGAAGAGAATCTTGGACTGTGGATATTCTGGCAGTGGTGGATGGGATCCGACGTGTAAGTTTGGATTAGCTTAGCAGACGAAACCAGTCGAGATTTAAGGATACTTGAAACTTTCTCAGTGTTTAATAGATGAGATGAAGTTTCAGAGGGCTTTGGAGCTATACCTGGTGTGGTTCCTCATCTAGCCAGACCCACAATCTCATAACACCTCAGTCATTTTTAGATAATTTTATTACAATGTCCCCGTCATAAAAATTGTACAGTAGTGTTGAAAACAGGGGTGGGATTCAAATTTTTTAACAACCAGTTCTGTAGGCGTGACATAATTTGTGGATGTGGCTTCGTGGTCATGTGACTGGGTGGGCATGGCTTGATGATTGGGCATGGCTTAGTGGTCATATGACTGGCTGGGCGTGGCTTGTATGTAAATATTATAAATATTTATGTAAATATTGATTTTTTTTATAAAAAAGAGCAACTTTTACTCAAAAGCAGGCAAAGCAGGCAGGCAGGCAGACTGAGTTGCTCACAGAATCACAGATTCATTCAGAGATCTATCATTCTGTAATCTGCTATCTGAGTCTGCACTGAAAAATAGAAGCTTCAGTCCTAAGGAAGGCTCAGCTCTGCTTTTAGATTAACTAGAAACCAAGAAATCCAATGATTTTCCTGCTTTCTAGCTAATCTAAATCTCCTGGCACAGCAGAACAGCTGATGGTCGGGGGGGGGGAAGGAAAAATAGCAACTTACCAAATGCAGGCAAGTTTGATGGCATGCATGCCAGATAAAGAGTGAGTGGGTGGGGCAGGGTCAGCCAGTGGTGTGATTTGCCAGTTCTCTGGACTGCACAGAATTATAAAAACTGGTTCTATAGAACTGGTCCGACCAGGTAGAATCCCACCCCTGGTTGAAAACTTTCCAAACCATTAAAGCTTTAGAAAGGTTCTACATGATAAAGGAAAGCATCCTGAACTCACTTCACAAACTAGTTATTGAAAAATCCACAAGTTATTGGCATGGTTTATTTCCACAGTTCCCAAGTAATTCCTCAAGTGACTCTCAAGGAATCTGGGCACTACTAATGTAAATAAACCCAATAGGACACACCTGAACTTTAAATTTAAATTCCCCCCTCCTCAGTAATATTACATTATTGAGTATCAAAATAAAATGAAGGTCAGCCCACCAATTCTATGTGCACGTCGTGTAGATTTGAAGGCAGTTTGTTCAGATAAGAATCTTTCAAAGGTTTCCATCCCAGCTGATGAGGCTCCATATAAATCATGCCACACCTTGAAGAAATGAAGAGGATTGAATTGCACAGATTGGCTAGTTAAGAAGAGAAAAAGAAATAAGGCCTTCAGGAAAAGACTGGCGGCCATTTGTCCATGATCTCCTGCCATGGACAGAGGATTGGATGTTGTGGATCACCAGCAGCCTGTGCAGATGGCAGAGGAATCGGACAGTGGGGAAGAACGGGGACCAGTCAAGGAGTCTGGAGGGGACTTGGACCAGGGCCCTGCATCTGATGCAGAGATGGGGCCAGGACCATCTGGGAGTGGGCTGCTGACTCTGGAGCCTCCAGAGTCTGGCAGCAGTAAGGCAGAGGAACAAGCGGAGCCTGTTCCCAGTGTGTGTATGTGCAGAGCTGCTAGAAAGCAAGAGCAGCTGAGACAAAAGGAGCAACTCGGGAGTAAGGCTTGGAGGTGATTGGCCTCCCATAAGGTATAAAGGAAGTACAAAGGTAGAGAAACCTTTCTGGGAAGCAAAGTCGTTCATTCTGTTCAGATTAATCCTTGAAGCTCTGTGTGGACTTTGTATTTTGGTTGGTTTTTTATAGTTCATTTGGCACTCTAGTTACTGGCAGCACTTCAAAGGAGAGAAAGGTGGGTGCTTATCTCGAGAAACTGTTTGGGACTCATTACTGGCTGGGAATGAAAATAATTCTCAGCGTTGAAATAAAACAAGAGTTGTTTTAAGTAAGTGTGTGCTTAATTACAGTCTTGGGAAGCCTTGGTCAGAACATTGGACTATGATTCTGACCCTAAGAATTCAGCCGGCTAGATTTACCTGCTAACCGTTGCTGGAGAAGCTTGTTCAAGATCTTCGGGCTCAAAGATAAGGCTCATTTGTGCGCTCATCTGAATGATCTCCCCGCTCATCAAGCACAACTTCAAGGGAAACAGAGGAAAAGCTACTTCAGTCCAGTATGCAGGAGAGTTTACAACAGACCTCTCCTGTCACTCAACTATTTCTGCTATAGCTTAAGGTAAAGGTTTTCCCCTATCTTTGGAGTTGTGCAAAGACATTTTTCGGTGGTCATGTGGCCGGGATACACTGAGGTACACAGAAAGCTGTTACTTTCCCACCAAAGTGGTACCTTTTCATCTACTCACATTTGCATGCTTGCAAACTGCGAGGTTGGCAGGAGCTGGGAAAAGGAAGGGAGTTCACCCCGTCACACAGTGCTGGGGTCTCGAACCCAGGCTGTCACTTTTCCAGCTGACAAGCCTGGTGTCTTTAACCACTGAGCCATTGTGCCTCTTTTGTTATAGCTGTCCCATGTCATTCAGTATTTGAATGAACTAGCCATGGTGAAGATTACCCAAGCAGCTGGAACTTCTACCTCAGAACCCTTTATGTCCACAAATTAGTTTTTCATTTTCCTAGAATCATAATTTTTTTTAAATGTAGAGTCCTTACAGGAAGTCCTTGACTTGCAACCATTCATTTAGCAGCTGTTCGAAGTTACAATGGTGCTGAAAAATGGGACTTATGACTGGTCCTTAAACATACAACACTTGCAGTATCCACATGGTCATGTGATCAAAATGTGGTTGCTTAGAAACCAGTATGTATTTGCGACAAGTGCAGCATCCCAGGATCATGAGATCCCCCTTTGCGACCTTCCAAGGTGCCATCTGACAAGGAAAGTCCATGGGAAAACAGCGTAAAAAGTTACCTTAATTATCTATTTGAAAAAACAGCCAAACACGTGGAGTGCTTTTTGCTTTAAATCAAATTAGCTTATTGGCTTCTAAAAAGCACTTTCAGTTATTCAACCTAATTAGATAATGCAACCTCGAGGCTTATGTCAGCACTGGGGAGAAAAACTGC
The DNA here is from genome assembly GCA_015471245.1 of Laticauda colubrina. Taxonomy (NCBI): domain Eukaryota; kingdom Metazoa; phylum Chordata; class Lepidosauria; order Squamata; family Elapidae; genus Laticauda; species Laticauda colubrina. Next base: position 7,196,954 of record BLBF01000067.1, read on the forward strand.
CAATTACCTTCTTGTTATCATCTAAAACAGTGTTCATGTTTTCAATCCAAACAGCATCGACCGGCCCGTCAAAAATAATCCACTTTCTGTCCTCATTGGTGGAAGAGGCCTGTTCTCTGAAAGTGTTTGCAAGAACGCCGTCTGTCCATTCATGGCTAACGGGATCAAAACAGCCATACAGTTGCCCCATGGTGATCGCTTTCGGGTTAATAATTTTGTATTCCACAGCAACCTCTTCCATTGATGGTTCTAAAGACAGAGATGGAGAGAGAGAGACAGAGACACAGAGAGAGAGAGAGAGAGAGAGAAGAGAGAGAGAGATGAGAAAGAGAGAGAGAGACAGAGAGACAGAGAGAGAGAGACAGACAGAGGCAGAGGCAGAGACACAAAGACAGACAGAGAGAGACAAAGAGACAGAGAGAGATAAAGAGACACAGAGACACAGAGACACAGAGAGAAGAGAGAGAAAGTGACAGAGAGAGAGAGACAGAGAGAGACAAAGAGACACACACAGAGAGATAGACAGAAAGACAGAGAGAGAGAGACAGAGAGAGAGAGAGAAAGAGACAAAGAGAGAGAGACAGAGACAGACAGAGAGAGACAGGGAGAGACAAGAGAGAGAGACAAAGACAGAGACAAGAGAAAGAGTCAGAGAGAGAGAGACACACACAGAGAGAGAAAGAGAGAGAGAGAGAGGAGCATATTTTCAATCAGGGTTTTTGAACCTTGGCAACTTTAAAATAAGGGAATTTCAACTCACAGAACAGTTGCAAGAAATCCCTTCTCTTTCGCTAGGTCAGTGTTTCTCAACTTTAGCAATTTTAAGATAAGTGGACTTCAACTCATGCTTGCTGGGGAATTCTGGGCATTGAAGTCCACACAACTTAAAGTTGCCAGGGTTGAGAAACACTTTGAGCTGTGTGGACTTCAACGCCCAGAATTCCCTAGCCAGCCATGGGGTCATCGGTAGGTGTTTCTCAACCTGGCAACTTTAAAATTGCCACCGACTTAGCGTAAAGGGAAGGTATTTCTTGCAACTGTTTGTTGCAGGTTATTTAACATGCTGTTTCCATCTTTAAAAAAAAGCAGATTTGGGGTCATTTGTAAGAAGAGGACCAATTAGAGTGTTGCGGTGGCCTATAGCTGGAGCTCTCACCTCACAATCAGGAGGCTGAAGGTTTAATTCTAGGTAGAGGCAGATATGTCTCTCTCAAGGCACACTGAGAATTTATATACTGGGGAAAAAATTCCGTATTGGTGACAGGAAGGGCCTCCAGCCAGTAAACACTCAGCTCCATTCAGTTGCCCAGATTTCACCCTGCAAGGGATTACGGGATCATTAAAAGCGGCATACGGTCGGATTTTGTGATGGAAGTATTTTAGCAAGTTTCCCCAGGGAGAATCTTATTTTCTGTGTGAAAGCAAAGAGGGGTTGTCGTTCATTTGATCTCTCACCTTGGCTCAAATCCCCAAGAGCAGCAGCAAGCACTTTATATGCAAAAGTTTTGCCACCCATTGGTTCGCCCACAATCATAAAGCCGTGACGCACCATCATCATCTCATAAATCTGTAACATGAAATAAATGAGAAGCATTATTTTAAAGTTTGATAGGATACTCAGGGAGTTTTTAAGTATGCAAATTGCATCAATAATATGCTTATGTTTGCTATTAGTGTTCCAGATTTCTAGATATACGTTGTTTAGAGCATTGTTTCTCATTCTGGCAACTTTAAGGGTTAGGGTTAGGATTAGGATTAGGGCTAGGCTAGGGAGTTCTGGCTAGGGAGTTCTGGGAGTTGAAGCCCATTCATCTTAAAGTTGCTAACATTGATGCTCTGTTTAACTCAGTTAAAAGGGAGAGAAAAATGGAAGAAACCTGAATAATTTTCCCAATAAACCAGGGAACTGGTTGAAGATTCATTTTCTCAATATTGTGATTCAATGCCTGGATGAAGAGGACATAATCAGGTTGTGGAAGGACAATTCCAGGAAACAAATCAGATATGATTCCCTGTGAAAGAGAAGGAAAAAAAGGAGGTCTGGAAAACCTGAACTTCCAGGAATAGTTATATGTATAATTTCAAGGTTTTATCGCCTTGAAAAATCTGGCAAATGATCAGGAATCAGGAAGCATAGCAATTTAATGATAAATAAACACGCCTCTCACTGTTCTGCATTCTCGGATAGATTCAAGAAGTTTAAATAAGGAAGGTTACTGCAGAGAATCAGGAAGCCAAACATCTGAAGAAGTTTTAAAACTATTAACTTTCTCAAAGTTTTGTCATTTTAATAATGTACATTAAAATGTATATTGAGAGTCAGTTTGGTCTCGTGGCAAAGGCACTAGGCTGGAAACCAGGAGATGGCAAGTTCTAATCCCACTTTAATCATGAAAGCACCTGGGTGACTTTGGGCCAGTCCCTCTTTCTCTCAACCCAACCCACCTCACAGGGTTGTTGTGGGAAAAATAGGAGGAGGATACGTTCAAACATTGAGGTATTTGTAAAAAATAATAAAGGCAGGATACAAATAAATAAATACAGTTAAAAATCTACTTTGCTTTCAATGTCTCTGAATCATTTCACAATCCCTGTTTTATACTGAAGAAATGTATGTTACTGACATCCGGATAATGATCTTACCTGAAACAAAGGAACATCTTGGGCCAAAAATTTAGCTAAGTTAACATCCAACAGAGCTCTGAGCAACAAAACGCTTTCATTTTCTATAGGATATTTTAGTTTCAAATTCCCTGCTGCTGTCAGGACAGATTTGACTGCTCGCATCCCATAGTCATAATGATGTTGTGAGGACAGCTGTTCAGAGCAAAGGCGGTAAGTGGCAACAATTTTCTGTGCAAGGCTGCAAAAGATCAGAAGAAGTTTTGATGCCTGAAGCCAAAATATCAAGCAAAGAAAGAAGGATAAATATCTATATGCAGGAGTGGCAGAACCTGTGGGCCGAGTCAAAGAGGGTTCAGTCTAGAATCCTCATGTACTCACAAGCAAACTAAATTCATCTTTTCTTGAATTCCATTGACTCTTATCTAATTTTAAGCAAGTGCCAATGGTTAGTTGAGAAGATATCTATGCATAGACTTTTAGAAATAAATCAATTTAATCTGGATCTTTACATATGGATCTGGTCTCTCCTGCCGGACATTGCACATATTACTACATTTATTTCCTTATTTGTAAAATTTAACACAGAATAAAGTATAATGCACAATAAAAAACAAATATATAAGTATGAAAGAGTGGTTTAGAAACACTACAATGAAAATATTAGAAAAAAATAGCAAGGGCCTAAAATGAATATAATGTTCCTGAATCATTTATAAACATGAGAACAATGTAAATGACCAATTTTTCATCTTATTAATGGGATGACATTGAGTACAGTTCTAATGACTGGAATTTATTATTACACTAGCCTGTGGCTACAATTAAAAATAAGAAATTAATCACTCTGTTTGGGTATTTTAACATTTCATTCATCAAAAAAAGATAGTGTTATTGACTATGTAGCTAGAAAGAAGAAACTTGAAAGCAACTCTGGAGATACAAAATAATAATCTATGCATTTGGATGGGTTTGTAAAATTTTAGATCCCCAGATGGGATTTTTATGTATAAGAAGAGAAAAAAAAGAGCATGAAAAAGTGTCTTTAAAAAAAAGCAATAGATTTACTTTGTAAAAATGCAGCTTTGCCTACCTTCTGGAATCAAGAAATCCCATCGAATAAAGTGAAATTTCACCAATCAAAGCATAATCTGGGACCATCATGGCTACTGTTCGGAATAAAGCCTTTAAAAAAAATAATAATAATTGCACATCCTGAAGATAATATAAAGGAGAACATTTAAGTCAGTTGTATAAGGCTCCTGCCTTGAGCAGGAGGTCAAACTAGAAGCCTCCAATATCTCTTCCAGCCCTAGGATTCTATGAGTCTATGATTCTAGCTGTAGCTATATTGGCCAGGAGATTTGAGGATTTCAGTACAAGTACTACGGTGAATCCCTGCTTCACTCAACTATCAAAAAGATCTGGAGGAATAAGATGCTAAAAGAAAAATGCCAAGCAGCCTGTCTGCAGAACGTGTTTTCCATGCTGGCTAGGGAATTCTGGGAGTTGAAACTTACATATCTTTAAAATTACTAAGAGCATCAGACTGGGGAGAGAAAGGTCCGTATTTCATAGGAACTATCCAAAGTCCTGAAACTAACTCTTCCTTCCTCTTTGGATTTCTGAATTCTATCTGTTTACTCCAATCATGATTTATTGGAAACATCCTGGTTCACCTTGAGGTTATCTGGAAGTTCAGCTCGGCCCGCATACCCAGGATTCATGGTGATGAATACTGCACAAGTTGGATTAAGAGAAATTTCCGTGCCTTCGAAAAGAAAAGTCCGGAGCTTGCGAATAATTGCCTGTTGAATACTGAGGATCTGTTGTGCTACCACAGAGAGCACTTCAACCTATGAAAGTCAGAACATAAAAGGTTGAAACCAGTTTAAAAATCCATATAGTAAGAGTGTGATCTAAATCAGGGTTCAGGTTGAAGACTTGTGGCATTCAACTCCCAGAATTCCTCAGCCAGCACACCTGAGGAATTCTGGGAGTTGAAGTCCACAAATTGTAAAGTAGCCAACATTGGAGATTTCTGCATTAAAGGATTTAGACAATAGCTATTGATGCTTGGCATAATTACCTCAATTCTGTTGAACTCATCAAAGCAGGCCCAAGCTCCAGCCTGTGCCAGTCCTTTAAAGAATTTGCCCATCGCTTTGTAATCAAGACCGTCTGAGCAATTGAAGACGACACACTAAAACACATAACGGCACATTTGATTGTAAGTTTACACTTACAAAGAGAGAGAGAGAGAGAGAGACAAACAGACAGACAGACAGACAGACAGACAGACAGACAGACAGACAATGACTAAAGCAAGCAAAACATCCTCCTGATTCGCAGAAAGATAAAGAGGAAATCCATTCATTTATTGATTGCAAGGTTCAGTTACTAGAGTTCTTCTAATAAAAGTAGCTTTAGGTCTACACATTGTCTGTTTCTCGGTCTGAGCTTTCTTGTGGGGCTTACATTATCTTTCTCGTCCCCTCCACAGTTGCAGAGGGCATTTCACAGAATGCACTTAAGAGGCCAAGGTTGCAATCAGTATACCTAAAAGTCTGTCCCGCAAATATTGGGTGGACATAAACTCCCACATCCAATGGCTATTTTTCTCTATGACACATGGACCAGGAGGAGGATGAAAAGGAGGAGGAGGAGGAAAAAGAAAAGAGGAGAAAGAAAAGAAAAAGAAGTGAATGAGGAGGAGAAAAGAGAAGAAAGGAGAAAAGGAGAAGGAGAAGAGAGAGAGGAAAAGGGGGAGAAGAGAGGAGAAGAGAGAAGGAAAAGGAGAAGGGACAAGAGAGAAGGAGAAGGTGATTTTTTTATTTCTTTGATACCTGCTTAGCCAAAGCTTTGGCAAGATCCTTAGTAGTTTCTGTTTTCCCAGTACCAGCTGGTCCTTCAGGAGCTCCTCCTAGATTTAATTTCAAAGCTCCCATTAAGGTCCTAGGACATAGGAATGAGATTATAAAGAGAAATCAATAGATACATAACTATACAGAGACCCACGCTCATTCTCTCTTCACATACATATAGACTGACATGTTATCCAAATCACTGTGCATAATTTATGGTGCTATATTATGTGTGAATCACGCCATTATGCCATCTTCAACCTAAGCTTGGTATAATTTGTGAATCCAATCATTGGTGTCAGGGGGTGCAAGGGATATCATCACACAAATTATGACTAATATTTAGTTCATGATGCAACAAACATAATTTATATTTTTAAGGGAATTAAAGGGCCTCCTTGACTACCCCATATCATCTTTCCATACCAAGGAATTAATTCTATTGAGCAGGGGACTAAATTAATACATTTTTATCCAAGAAATTGGATAAAAAGAATTCTACAAGAAATCTAAGTTTCACTGCTTGAATTCAAAAAAATATGATTTTACTTTCTGTCATGATTATATTCCCTTCATCAAATCAATGCCTTTGCTAACCTTGATCTATAAATATTTTATTGAAGATTAAAAAATTGGGGAGGAATTTTACCTGTAGCATCGGTCGGTCAGTGGAGTTATCACTAAACGCAATGAGTTACCCAGATATTCATATCCATACTTGGCTTCGGTTGTGATCATTCGAACCATAACGTCTCTGTTTTCCCAGTAGTATCGCAGCTGAGAAATCCACTGGAAATCATTCAGATCTGAAACTCGGTCTTCAGACAATTTTTCCACCACGTCACGTGCTGCAGATGCAAAATTTTATGTGGCATAAGTAAAATATTTGGGGTTGGGTTCAGCTGTGGCTCATGGAGAATATCTAGCGACGTGGTTGCTAGGTGTAGAAAAAGACTTATCGCATAATAACCGATCAATCAATATTCATCTGTTATGCTTAAACTACAGTGTGGTTGTGTTCTTTGGGGCTCTGTAGGTACCACTAGCAGTTCGAAAGCATGCAAACGAGAGTAGATAAATAGGTACCACTAGCAGTTCAAAAGCATGCAAATGCAAGTAGATAAATAGGTAGCGCTAGCAGTTTGAAAGCATGCAAATGAGAGTAAATAGGTACCACTAGCAGTTCAAAAGCACGCAAATGAGAGTAAATAAATAGGTACCACTTCAGTGGGAAGATAACAATGTTCCATGTGCCTAAGCACATAGTCAGGCTGGCCACATGACCTCAGAAGGGCAATGTTGGCTCCCTCGGCTAAGAAACGGAGATGAGCACCAACCTCTAGAGTCGGACATGACTAGACAGGGAAACCTTTACTTTACCTCCCTATCCATAACATTCCTTGCAGTCCCTTCCACCCCTCGTAAGACATTCCATATTTCAACATCTTTTTCATCTTGACCACTGCCACTTACCATGCACATCAATGACCGTGAGGGCACCCAGGGTCAACCGAGCTCCGCTCGACAGCTTTCCTCTCACCAGCTCCACGATGTCCCCAATCTGCCTGTTGCTTTTCTCCAAAAATGCCTGAAGCAGAAACACAACAATGAGGCTGGGTTTCCTCCTCCTCACGAGAGCTGTCAGCATAAGTCAGGGATGAAAATAAATGCCCGCCAGAAATTCCCAGAAGAGGTCAAAAGTTTGGGGTATTTTTTCTCCTCCTATTTTGAAAAGGAATTACATTTTTTTTAAAAATTATATACAAGCAACCCTCGACTTAAAACCATTAGTTTGATGAGCGTTCGAAGTTACAATGACCCTGAAAAATGTGACTTACGACTGGTACTTGCATTTATGACCGTCATGGCATCACCGCAGTCATGACATCCAAATTTGGGTGCTTGGCAGCCAACAGTTGCAGCATCCTGGATTGCATGACCGCCATTTGAAATCTTTCACAAAGCAAAGTCAGTGGGAGAAACCAGAATCGCTTAATGATCCCATGACTCACTTTAATTGCAGGGATCCAATTAACAACCCTGACCCCCCCAAAAAGGGTCTTAAAATTGGGTGTGACTCACTTAACAACCACCTTGCTTACCAAATGTTGGTTGTCATTGTGGTCGTAAGTCGAGGACTGCCTGCATGGAGCAGAACTCAGTCATCTTTTATGGTTTTATCATTAAAAGCAAAGTAAGAAGCTTTTGGGGTGGGTACAAACTCTGCATACTAGCCATCGCCAAGCAAAAGCTGGGGAATTCTGGGAGTTGTAGTCCCAACCTGTCTAGAAGACTGGGAAAAGTTGCTATATTGGATAACTTAAGGAGTATGTGTGTAATTACGGGTAAAGAGTTTTCCTGTATGGCTTCCGATACTTCTTTGGTCCAGAAGATTGAAGATACACAAATGACAACTTGTCCTGGCCACTGCAGCACCCATGCTTTTCGAGGAACCTAAAAAACATATATAATACACAAGAAATAATATTTGCACCTTTTCCAGCTACATCTAGGGCCCATCAAACATCTGTTTTGATAGGGGTCAGAGAAGCACTTGCTAAAACAGTCGCTAAGCTCTAAAAAGGGCTTTATTCCCTTCTTTTTAAAACATCTTTTTTAAAAAAAAACCTAAACAATAGTCCTGCAATTTTGGCAGCCTTTTCCTATCCCCTGTGCTTCTCAAAATCTTAGGGGTTCCCTTCTCCCCAAATGGGGCCTTTTAAGACACATTTAAATTTTGAAATTTGATAGATCGATATACAAAGTATCTACAAGCTAAAACCTGTGTACAATGGCTTCAGAAAATATAATGGTTTCAGCTTAGAAAATACAGCTGTTAACAATGGACTCAACACATATAAGTACATCCACATCTTGACTCCTTTTGTCTGATTGTGTAAGGCTGTGGGTGTAGTTAACTCCTTAGAGCATCTCTCGATTCACTGCTTACCTCATCGTACCCTTTAATGCCATTTTCCATGACTTGCCTAATGCTAGCCAACATCATTTCTTCCACTTGCAACAGCCACTTCTCAACCATGCCCTGAAGAGAACAAAACAAAAAAGGAGAAAAATTGAAAACAATGACAAATTACAGTGACCCACCCCCAACAATAACAGCCTCTTAAACCCAACTGTCTAAAACAGGAGTCCCCAACCTCCGAGTCGCAGGAAGGGATTTAGGCTGTGCGTGCAAAACCATCCCCTCTTGATACTGAAACCACCAAAGCTGCCACCAGCACCGCCACTGATCTGTGAAATCAAAAAGGTTGTGGAGCCCTGGTCTAAAATGCTCCTCCTGCGCAGCTACACAGGATTTGCAAACATACACATGCAATTCAATATATTTTGATTGTGCTGAAGTTGTGTAAAGGCTGGTCTAAATTTCAACATCTCAAATAGGACATTTCCCAAAGCTGGGAAGGGAGGAAGGAAGGAAGGAAGGAAGGAAGGAAGGAAGGAAGGAAGGAAGG
>BLBF01000067.1:7205922-7217738 GCA_015471245.1 Laticauda colubrina
AGGAAGGAAGGAAGGAAGGAAGGAAGGAAGGAAGGAAGGAAGGAAGGAAGGAAGGAAGGAAGGAAGGAAGGAAGGAAAAGAGGGAAGGAAGGAAAGAAAAGAGGGAAGGAAAGTAGGACAGAAAGACAGAGAAGGAAAGAGAAAAAGAAAGAGGAGGAAAAAAGAGAAGGAGGGAGGGAAGGAGAGAAGGATTACCCTGGCGTGGACTGGAAAGATTTTCTTAATAAAAGGAACAACTTCCTTCTCTGAACTGATCATTCCCGTGATTTCCAAGGCTTCGGTGAATTCCAGTTTTGCAATCCCTTCGAAGCACTTCTTCAAGTGTGGCTGAACACGGAGAGGATCTTTGGTTTCCGATAAAATCTCCAGCAGCTCATCGTTTGAAAGGAAGAAGAACCTGTCCAAAAGAGATCCCAGAGGGCCAGGCCCATTACTTCAGTGTTTTCCAATCTTAGCCACATTAAGATGCCCGGACTTCAACTCCCAGAATTCCCTGGGCAACAGTATCTGAGGGAATGAATGAATGAAGGTGTGCTTAGCCAACCAATGGTTGCAAGGAGTATTCTTAGTCTGCCAATTGGGAAGAGGCATACCTTGGGAAAAATAATCTCTTCTTTTCTAAGTAATTATTCAGGCCTCTCTGGATGTCTTCCAAAAACAGATTTGCTTCTTGAAGTCGGCTCAACATCTTGGGCTGTTCCGTAGCAATGAGGACTCTAGTGTCTTTAACCTACATTTCACACCAAAGATAAAAGACATCTGTGGAGATTCTTAGTCCTCCAGGTCATGGTTGTCCCAAAGGTGCTTTTTCAAGAGGCAACTGGACTTCCTTGGTTTTTTTCTTTTCCTTGAAAATGTTTCACTTCTCCTCCAAGAAATTTCTTCAATTCTACGTCTATGGAGATTCTCAGTCATCCAGGTCATGGTTGTCCCTTATCCATGGTTGGATAAGAAGCAAAATGTTTTCAAGGAAAAAAACCAAGAAAATCCAGCTGCCTCTTGAAAAAGCACTTTTGGGTTCTTCAGTTCGAACTGATAGAACCAAATCAGTTTCTTGGATGAGAAGAGAAACGTTTTCAAGAAAAAAAAAAAACAAAGCAAGTCCAGTTGCCCTTTCGAAAAACACTTTTGGGACAAATCCTACTACTCCTGGTTGTGCTTCTTCTCTGAACTATCTTTCAGGTCTCACCAATGGGCTAGCTTTATGTCAGAAACCAAAAACACAAAACAAACCAATCAACCATGCTAACCAAACACTTCTACCAAGTAACCAAGTACAACATGTTTTCGGTCCTTCGTTAAGCTGGTGTGACCATGACTCTGGATAAAATTCTGAAATGAGGATTTCAAAAACCAAATCCCTACCGCTTGGGCCATGATGTCCTTCCAGTAAGCATCTACTATTCCAAATTTTCGGCCTTCTTCAGGCATTTGAGCAATAATGTCCTCAGAGCTGAAGATGGGTTCCAAGTACAGCCAGGTTGCCTGACATTTTAACCAGTTGTCCAAAATTTCCTGCATCACGAGAAGTTTTTCTTCCCATCTCTGGAAAAAAAAAAAATCATTTGTTTCAGAACTCAAAAGGGCTTATTTTTAACCTCTACCTGAAAGACTTAAAGTTGACACAAAGTTGTCTGATGCTGAATTCTGATGAATGCCACAGACCACTGTCAGGCCACTTACCCGACATTCCGCTTCGATTGGCTTGATAAACGGAGAGCCGCACATGGTCTGTGTCTTGATGATGTGGTCATCCAGCAACAGTTGAATGTCATCAATTGCTGAAAGGATGCTAGTATCCTGCAAGAAAACAGGTGGTTGCAGGGAAAATATTTTTGACGCTCAATTTCTAGGATCTTAAAACCCTTTCCCACTCCCCTATTGGATCCATCACCCTGTAGATGAAAACTTCATAATCCACATGTTGGCTGTGGAATTCCGAAAGCTGAAGTCTACATGTCTGAAGGGTAGGATACTCATCTTGAGAACTGATGCATAACATTAATAACCTACTATGCTTCCTATCTTATTCTTTGCTTCATCGTGATCTCAATTCTAAAAAGGTAAGCTCTGACACAGCTTCATATTTTCTCTCCTTGGTTTCCATGTACCATCTGCATTGGCAACTACTGTGGCTGATGATATGAAGGTTGTGCCTTTCTCCAGAGCCTGTCTCCTCCTCCTCTTTCTTCTCTTCCTCTTTTACCACTTCAGGTCTTGCATTCTGGTATTTGCACTTCTGGCGGCCTCAACCATTGTTATTTGATGCTGTTGTAATGTGTCTTTGATGTTTCCTCTCCATCTTCTTCTGGGTCTGACTCTTGTCCTTTTGGCCTTCTCCTCTTGTTTTATGGTCTAATAGAATTGACATTCTCTCGAGGTGAACAACCACTTAACTTGCTGTTTCTGTATGTAGTTTAAACTGGTTTTATTCCAATTCTTTCTCTTATGATCTCATTTTTTATTTTATCCCTTCTAGCCACTCCAGTGGCTTTCCTCAAACATCTCATTTCCGTGGTGAGTAACCTCTGCTTATGCTTTATTGCAAGCGCCCATGTTTGGCACTGGTAATACAAGGGAGTGAGGGATGAATGTGCTTTGTATGAGTTGCTTCTTTGTGCTGATTGCTAGCTGACCAATGGTGCAAAATGTACACACACACAGCAAATTGCCTAACTAAAGAGTTCTTCTCTGAGGTTTCTTCCATATCTATAATCAGCTTCTCAGAAGCTTTGGGCAGGGGGTGGGGCAGAATGGTTCCTTCAAAGCTATAGTCAAATCAGGAGCAGACTCAGCACCTTAAATGAAAAACATGAGTCAAATCAAACAGAATTCAATGACAAAGAACAAACACACTCACCGTATCCCTATATTTCACAAAAGTGAAGCGAATGTTGACCCATTCTGTTTTCATCTTCTCCATGTTTTTCTCTAAGGAATATTCTTTGCTAGCTGCTGCCCCAATCGGCTCGATTCTACAACGGAAAGGAGAAAGTTAGCAAAACTGACACCTGATATTCCTGGAAGGAATGAAAGAGGACGTCCAACTTTCTCTGCTTTGGCTTTTTAGCTGAACCTCCTTATCCATGAACACCAATAGTCCGGGTGTTAAAAGAGAAGGAGGAGAACATTTTGCAAAATAAGAGTCAGGAAAATATATTTGTTGCCTTTTCCTGTACAGGTAGCCCTCAGTTTATAATCACAACTGAGCCCAACATTTCCACTGTTAAGCAAGACAGTTGTTAAGTGAATCATTGCCCCCTTTAATGACCTTTCTTGCTGCGGTTGTTCAGTGAATCACTGCAGTTGTTAAGTTAGGAACACGGTTGTTCAGTGGATCTGGCTTGCCCATTTGACCTTTGCTTGTGAGAATGTCACAAAAAGGGATCGCATGACCCCAGGACACTGCAATCGTCATAAATATCAGCCAGCTGCCAAGCATCTGAATTTTGATCATATGATCAGAGAGATGCTGAATCTGTTGTAAATGTAAGAAACGGTCATAAGGGAAGTTTTTCAGTGCCACTGTAACTTCAAACAGTGGTTAAACGAATGGCTGTAAGTGTTCTGACCAAGACTTCCCGTGACCGTAATTAAGCACACACTTAGTTAAAACAAATCTTGTTTTATTTCAATGCTGGGAATTATTTTCATTCCCAGCCAACCCCTTCGAGATAAGCACCCATCTTTCTCTCCTTTGAATTGCTGCCAACAACTAAAATGCCAAATGAACTATAAAAAACCAACCGAAGTATAAAGTCCACACAGAGCTTCAAGGATTAATCTGAACAGAATGAACGACTTTGCTTCCTGCAAAGGTTTCTCTACCTTTGCCTGTCCTTTGTACCTTATGGGAGGGGCAATGACCTCCCAGCCTTACTCCTAAATCACCCCATCTGCTTCAGCTACTCTTGCCTTCCAGCAGCTCTGCACACACACGCACTGGGGACAGGCTCCCCTGGGCCTTCTGCCTTGCTTCTGCCAGACTCTGGAAACTCTGGAGTCAGCACCCCACTCCCAGATGGTCTTGATCCCATCCCTGCATCAGATGCAGGACACTCAACCGAGTCCTCTCCAGACTCCCGGACTGGTCCCTGTTCTTCCCCACTGTCCGATTTTGCTGCCTTCTGCACCAACTACCAGTGAACCACAACAGTAATCAGTGGTGGAATTCAAATGTTCCCACCACCAGTTCTGTGAGCATGGCTTGGTGGGCATGGCTGCAAGGGTGGGATCGTGTGACTTGCATGATTGTGCATGACTCACGCGCCTAATGCTTGCTTTGCGAACACATTAAAACAGTAAAAACTAAGGTACTGCGCCTCTCATCTCTTTAGCACAGCAATCCGCTCTGCTGTGCCAAACAGCTGAGAGGTTAAAAAGGATCTAGGAGTAGAGGTAGATGGGTGGGTGGACCAAACTGCAGAGCATTGGAGAGGCTTGAAACAAACTGGTTCTCTGCCAGCTGATCTTTGGTGCTACCGGTACAATAGAACCAGGCCGAACTGGTAGAATACCACCACTGGCTGTAAGTCCAGGAGTCTTCTGTAAATATCTTTGATTTCAGCAAACAAGGATAAAGGATTTTGAGGGAGGAGGGGTCTTCCTTACTTGTCAATATATTTCGACAGCCCATATTCCAACATATTCATCAATGAAGTGGTGTCATCTGGACGTATCTCATAGCCCACAATCTCGCTGATCTGGAAAAATCAGAAGGGAGACAAGCATTACGAAGGAGAAATAGATGAAAATCCTAAATCAGGGTAACCAACCTTTGGTCCTTGGAACACCACTGGACCGTGACATGCCAGCAACCAGGTCACACAACCAAGCGAAACTCCACCCGCAGAATGCAGGCAGCACACAAAAACCACACCACCCTCCAGCCTGCAGAAAAACTTATTTCCATGGAACCATTCCCTGGTGCCAAAAAGGTTTTGGGGCCTCTGTCCTCAATTATATGGGAATAACAACACTGTTTGGATTTCAGGGTTGTTGGCAAGGCTTGGTCAGAAAAGTGAAGATGGTGGCCAGAAAATGGGATCAAAGCACTTCCTTTTTTGGGTGTGCATGACAAGTAGTCGTCCCACAGGTGCTTTTTTTCAAGAGGCAGCTGGACTATCTGGTTTTTCTTTGAAGATGTTTTGTTTCTCATTCAAGAAGCTTCTTCAAAGAAAAACCAGAAAGGTTGTCTTTTGGAGGGAAAAAGCACCTTTAGGATAACAATGATCTGGTTGACTGAGAATCTCCATAGACCTTGAAGAAGAAGTTTGGAAGAAGCTTCATGGATGAGAAGAGAAACGTCTTCAAAGAAAAACCAGAAAATCCAGTTGCCTCTTGAAAAAAGCATTTGTGGGACAACCAGGACTTGGATGACTATGGAGAATCTCCATAGACATCTCCTTTGAAAATGTTTTGCTTCTCATCCAAGTAGCTTCCTCAGTTTTGAAGAAGAAGAATGGAAGAAGCTTCTTGGATGAGAAGAGAAATGTCTTCAAAAAGAAAAAAACCAGAAAGTCCAGTTGCCTCTTGAAAAAGCACCTTTGGGACAACCATCACTGGATCATATGACCTTCCTTTGCTGACAAGCAAAGTCAACAGGGAAGCCAGATTCACTTCAACAACTGTGTTACTAACATCACAACTGCAGTGATTCACTTAACAAGCGGGGCGAGAAAGCTTGTAAAAACTCATTCAGCAACGGTCGTGTGTAGCAAGAGAATGTTTGGGATCAATTGTGGACATAACTCAAGGTCTACCTGTAAAGCATCAGAGTCTCTCACGTGGCTTTTTTAACCATACCCTGCGGGCAGCTCACAGCCGCCTAAGAGGAGGTTGGAAATATGACACAGAAAATAATCTGCCATATTTCTGAAAAGTGGGGCATGTCAGGTTAATTAGCATGGCAATGACAGGAAGAAGCAAAAGCATATGAAAACTAGAAGAAGACAAAGGAAATTAAGCAGCAAAGGAAGGGAGGGACAGGGATAATAGGTTTTATCAATGCTGGTACAATTTGAGGGGCTGAATTGAGGGAATTAAATGATCCGATTAGGAAGGAAGGAAGGAAGGAAGGAAGGAAGGAAGGAAGGAAGGAAGGAAGATTATAATCAGAGTGAGGGAGAGTCTGAGCTGAGGGAAGTCCTGCCTTAGCACCTGGCCACCACAGGTGCCCTCAGATATGAGTGACATTGAGCTGACTGCGCCCACCCTGACCACGTCCACCCCAGCCAGGACCCACCCACACCGAGGTCAAACACAACCCTGATGCGGCCCTCAATAAAATTTAGTTGACACTGCTGCTGTACAGCATCTGTTTCTTGAATAAGTCTACCTGCTTCTAACACACACACACACACACACACACACACACAAATCTTAGCAATTCCGCATGTTGGATACTGTTCAGATCAGCAGACCTGTTCCCAATGCCGGTCTTTCATCCCATGATTGCAGGCAATTGAAAGGACGGGCAGGTGTTGCTTGAACTTGTCTATTTTAAATTTCACATTCTCTGCCATCCGCTTAGGGCCAGGGAGGTCTATAAAGGTCTTGGTCAATTTGTACATGGTTCGCCACATATTGGCGATGTCCTCAGTGATTTCTTCCGAGTTCAATTGTAGAACAGGCCCTGCATGCCGAAATGCAAAATAAAATAAAATATAAAAATAACTGTTAGAAGGAAGCGCCCGCAGATGGTTAGAAGCGGGAGCTTGCTTTCAAACCCAATTAAATTTGACACATTCTAAATTTCATGGAAAATATGAAGTAGGAATGATCCTTCTGCATTAACCTGACAGCTGCATTAAGGTGACATTAAGGTGACAGCAGCAGGGATTCTAAATCCCCTCCATCAGCACTCGAAAAACGATTGGCTGGAGCTGGAAAATAAGCAGAATAATAGCCTTTCAATTATAATTTTTAAGATGGCCGGGTCCTTGGGCAAGGATCCTAATTGGAGAAAAGTCAGCCTCGAGGATAAAAAGAACAAGGAAAAAAAATTTAGACAACTGTTTTCAGCAGGAAACAACTTCAAACAAACACCTAATTGGGGAAAGACTACATAGTTTGAAAAATGCTTTTAAATGCATGAAGGATTCTCTGAGATTCTAGACCTTTTAACAGGATAACAGAGTTGGAAGGGACCATGGTGGTCTTCTAGTCCAACCCTCTGCTTAGGCAGGAAACCCTATACCATTTCAGACAAATCCTTATCCAATCTGTCCATCACTGCCAATGATGGAGCATCTTCAACTTCGGAGGCAAGCAATTCCACTGGTTAATTATTCTCACTGTCAGGAAATTTCTCCTTAGTTCTTGGTTGCTTTTCTCCTTGATTAGTTTCCATCCACTTTTTTCTTGTCCTGCCTTCTGGTGACAACCTTTTTTTAAAAAAATTATTAACTGAACACATTTTATTCTAGCCTTCCCTGCGAGTGATAACTGAATACAGGCCCTCAACTTACAAGTTACAACCATCCATTTACCAAACATTCGAAGTTACAGTGGCACTGAAAAAAGTAAGTTATGACCAATCCTCATACTTACATCTGCCAGGACATTTACAGGTCCCGGGATCAAAGTTCAGAAGCTTGGCAATTGACATGTATTTATGATGGCTGCAGTATCTTGGGGTCCCAGCCATCTTCTGACAATCAAAGTCAATTGGGAGGGGGGGAGCTAGATGCACTTAATGACCATGTGATTCATTTAATGACTGCAGTATACCAAATTAACAATCGTGGCACCAAAAAAAAGGCTGCAAAATTGGATGCGGCTGGGTTAACAACTTCCTTCCTTAGCCCTGGAAATTCTGGTCCCCATTTTGGTCATAAGATGAAGATGCCCTCTTCATTCTTTTAACAGATGCCTTGTGTTTATGAGAAACCCATCACCCTGTACAAATCCTCACCATTCATCCACTCCTCAGACTTCACATGAAAGTGGTAAGCGGTCACCCAAAGTTGCTCGAATGGGATTTTGTGCGAAATGATGGTTTGCAGCAGAGGAAACTGAGTTTTCTCTCGTTCAAGTAACTCCTCTTCCTTGTTGATCGTCTGTTAAAATTAAGAGAGTTGTTCAGATATAGGTTTGCATGACTTTAAAGAAGCAGGAAGAATGGTGGGCCTGCGTGGAAGCTAAAAGATATTGGGCTAAAATACACACAGGGTTGGAAAAGATGATAAAGCAACATATAGGACTTGAAAAATCACATTGACAGATCATCATGGAGAAACCTTATCTAGGTTCTGACCAGTTCTGGAGAACTGGTAGTGGAAATTTTGAGTAGTTCAGAGGACCAGCAAATCCCAACTCTGACTGCCTCCCCCTCATCTCTGCCTCCCATTGAGGCCCAGCTGATTGGCTGGGTTTCCTTTGGTTGCCCTGCACAGAAGAACGGAGCTGGAAAGCAGGTTAGTGGGGTGGGGAGGAAATGGGGATTTTGCAGTATCCTTCCCCTGCCACGCCCACCAAGCCACGCCCATAGAACCGGTAGTAAAAAAAAAATTAAATACCACCCACCATTGGTCAACACCAACCTGATGCCACACAGTCTATCTATCAATTTACATGGATTAGTCCTTCTGAAATTATTTTGATCCCTGCTTAGCTCTTGAAGTCTAGGGAGACTAACCTCATATTCCAGAAGAGCGTGGTCCAAATTCCTTGATAATTCAGTGAATTTTTCTACGTTGTTCTTCATTTCTTCCATAGTCATGACGTCCTTCTTCCGGAAACTTTCCACTTCCTTGTTATAACCTTCAAGGATAGCTTCAAATTCAGAGCATCTGGTTCGGAGCAAAGATAATTTTTTAAAAAGCCATCTGAAATTTTCTTTCTCAATTAAAATAAGAAAAACAGGTTTTCAAGGACTGTTCCATCTCGAGCATCATCACATGGGGGATATTAAAGAAGTTTTATAATAACAGGTTGGACGTAGACCATAAAAAAGCTTATGTTGTGCTTTTTTATTATTATCCTTAAAATCATCACCACCATGAGTTGGAAGGAATCTTGAAGGTCTTCTATTCCAATCCTCTGCTCAAGCAGGAGCCCCTATACTATTTTAAATAAACAGTTGTCTCCAATACTGAAGGTTGGAGACTTACAACTTCTGAAGGCAAGCCATTCCACTAGTTGACTGTTCTCACTGTCAGGAAATTAATCATTTCTTGGTTGCTTCTCTCTTTGATTAGTTTCCATCCATTGCTTCTTGTCCTGCCTTCAGGTGCTTTGGATAGTAGGTCGACCCCCTCTTCTCTGTGGCAGCCCCTCAAATATTGGAAGATTGCTATCATGTCACCCCTAACCCTTCTTTTCACTAGATTAGCCATACCCAATTCCTGCAACCGTTCTTCAGGTTTAACCCTTAATCATACTGGCTGTTGTTACAATTGTTACATTTCAAAAAGGGAGTGTTGCTTGATCCCCCTTGACTCAACTGTAACTTCCCGAAGATTTTGGGTCCATTTTCATTGCTTTCCCATCAATTATATCCGCTTTTCATCATTTTTCTGCATATATCCATTTTCTTTTCACAACTTCTCAAGCATCAGGTGGGAACAATGTTAAAAATCCACCTTGAGCTGAGAAATATGGATCAGGTCCAGTTGGAGAAAGGAAATCTGTGCTCTCTGGTAATCTGTAACCCACCTTTTAATCAGGGCAATCTCGACTTGTTCCCTCCTGTTCATGAGTTGATTACGACTGGTATCAAAGATGTCCTCGATCCCATCCGGCCAATGAAGAACTGTACTATTTAATCTGATATCTTCATCTAGTAGATTAAAAACAGATGGATGGATGTCATTCTTCTATTTGACCAAGAAAACATCCCAAGACCAGAAGCAGACTAGGGGGGAATCCAGAATCTTCTCACGTTTATGATGGATCTGGCTGGTCTTCCAACCAGATCCAAGTTCTCAGAATCTTCCCCTTCATTGCTTTCTGTACATAGGGCTTAAAGAAAGTTGAGAGTTGGGGGAAGAGAAAGGCTTCTGCTCCTTAGTCACCACGAATTCCAACCCCATCTAGAAAGGTTATGTTGTGACCTGTCAGCTGCTGGACCCTCCATGTCTGGAGGTGGCTGATGAGGAAGAGGAGGAACAGCTGGGTCCAATGCCGGACGCGTGGATGGATAGAAGGCAGAGGAGAAGAGAGCAGTGGTAATCTATGGGCCAGTCCTTGGGAAGGAAGAGCCACTGC
The DNA here is from genome assembly GCA_015471245.1 of Laticauda colubrina. Taxonomy (NCBI): domain Eukaryota; kingdom Metazoa; phylum Chordata; class Lepidosauria; order Squamata; family Elapidae; genus Laticauda; species Laticauda colubrina. The sequence continues at coordinate 7,216,132 of BLBF01000067.1, forward strand.
TGCTAGCAGAGCCCCACCCTAGCTCTGGGGATAAAAGGCAGGGAGTGGAGATGAATAGGTGTGGCAGACAACTATTTATCTTCTGGATGGACGGACTTGTTAACCTACAAGAGAAACTTTTTACCAGGGCTGCTGGCGCTCCAATAAAGGAATCTTTGCATTAACTTCAGAGGGTTTGTCATGTTTGGGGAGCTGGGTCAGAATGGGTTCGGCAAGGTTCTCAAGAAGAACCAATGGGCAGAAATTCCAAGGCCAAGCTTTACCCCAGAAGCCTTTCCCCACACCAGAGGCCACATTCTGCTCCCAAACATACTGGGAAGGTCAGCGTAATCCATTAGGAACTCAAGCCGGTAAATGGCTTCTCTGATTTCGCGGCGCAGCTTGAACACGGTGACTTCACTGGATTTTTTCAGGTAGGCTGTGAGTTCCACCAGTTGCTCGGTGGTCAAAGGAACTTCGCTGACTTTGTCGGCAATGATGTTGTACTGGTTGCAAATGCTTGACACGAAGAGGAAAAAACAAGGTTACTATAACAGCCACCACACAAAGAATTATAGCTATAACCATTGTATCATACTCTCCCATCCCATCCCTCCCTCTGTCCAACTTCTCTTTTCTGTTCCTCCCTTTTTTTCTTCTCCTCCTTTTCAATTTCTCTCTCCTGCTTCCCCTTTCTCTTCCTCCCTCCCTCCCTCCCTCCATGTCTCCTTTCCCAATCCACTGTCCTCCAAAGAGGCTGAACCTCAACTCTTGTTGGCTTTATTTATTTTATTTATTTATTTTGTCAAGCAATTATAAGATAACAGGTATAAGTATAAACATAGTTATGAATACATGACATGGAGCTCAATCACTGTTGGAGTCAAACCCATCTGCAATACATCAGGTACAAACCACAGCAACGCAATCACTACATTCCAAAACCCCTATTTGTTGTGGTTTGTCAAACAGACCACAACGACCTGTGTTAACACAAAGCACTAAAACATAAGAGAAAACCAAAACAAATCCTTTCAAACTGGAAGCGCCTTGGGCCTTCCGAGACACATGCAATGCAAACCAAACCACATGATGGCTTAGTAAAATGAGTGAAGCTAGCTTACTCTGCTTTCTTACAGGTAGTCCTCGACTTACAACCGCACTTGAGGCCAACATTTCTGCTACTAAGCAAGACAGTGGTTAGGTGAATTTTGCCCCATTTTACAACCATGCTTGCTGCAACTGTTAAGGGAATCACTGGAGTTGTTCAGTAGGTAACATGGTTGTTAAGTGAATCTGGCTCTCCCCGTTGACTTTGCTTATTAAAAGGTTGCAAAAGGTGAACATGCAGCCATCATAAATATGAGTCAGTTGCCTAGTGTCTAAATTTTGATCCCGTAATCATGGGGTTACCGTGACGGTCATAAAAATGAAAAATGGTCCTGTCATTTTTTTCACTGTCATTGTAACATGGGTCACTAAATGAATTAGTAGAGTAGAGTAGAATAGAATATGGAATAGAATGGAATGGAATGGAATGAAATGGAATGGAATGGAATGAAATGAAATGAAATGAAATGAAATGAAATGAAATGAAATGAAATGAAATGAAATGAAATGAAATGAAA
>BLBF01000067.1:7225041-7237529 GCA_015471245.1 Laticauda colubrina
CTATTCTATTCTATTCTATTCTATTCTATTCTATTCTATTCTATTCTATTCTATATTCCTATTCTATTCTCTCATATTCTCTCCTATTCTCTTCTCTTCTTTTATTTTCTTTTCTTTTCTTTTCTCTTCTCTTCTATTGTATTTTATTTTATTCTTTCCATTATTCTATTCCATTCCATTCCATTTCTAAAGAGAGTCAGGATAATGCAGTGATTAAAGTACAGGTAGTACTTGACTTGCAACCATTCATTTAGTGACCGCTTGAAGTCACAACGGCCCTGAAAAAAATGACAGGATGGATTTTCACACTTACCACCATTGCAGCATCCTCATGGTCACATGATCAAAATTCGGATGCTTGGCAACTGACATGTACTTATGATAGCTGCAGTGTCCCAAGATCATGGGAACCCCTTTTGTAACCTTCTGACAAGCAAAGTCAATGGGGAAACCACTAAACAATCAGGTTACTAACTTATCAACTGCAGTGATTCACTTAACAATGGTGGCAAGGAAAGTCATCAAATGGGGCAAAACTCACTGAAGAAATGTCTCCTTAACAACAAAAATGTGGGGCTCCTTTGTGGTTATCACAGGATCAAAATTCGGGCCCTCGGGGTCATGGGATTGTCCTTTGTAATCTTCCCAGATGGGGCAAAACATTTCACTTAACCAACGTTTCACTTAGTGACAGAAACATTGGGCTCAATCCTGGATGCACTTCAAAGGGCTCCCCCCCCCCCCATTTGGCATGGTTGGAATATTTCTAACCTGGTTTGAAGGATCTCATGAGCTTCCTGGCACTGCCTTCGGATCAGCTCTTCAAATTCACTGGGAATGAGGGGCAGCTCCCCTTCCAGGATCTCCTTGGTACGAATGAATCTCAGGTCAGAAAACCTGGATGGGAGAGAGAGTCACAGTTCGCACGACCTTGTGCCATTTAGAATTGGGCCGAGTTTACCATTCTAAATAAAAGAAATGATTATGGAAGATGGACTTTGCTACTTTCTTTTTGGAATGGATTTCAGCACTTGGAAACCTGACATTATTCCGGATCTAACACAACCTGGAATTACACCAATTAATATTGGAAGTTAGAAACAACCTCTAAAAGTCACATTCTCCAATAGAAGTAACTCAACATTGCCTGGTGTCATCAAACTCCACCTCCAGGTCTCAGCAAGATCAACTTTCATTCCCACAGGAAGGAGAACTACCTAGCCTAAACAACTCTCTCTATCTCCATTCCTCTCACTTTAGGAATGTGGCAAGCCTGAAACCTTTCCCCCCAACGCCAGCAAGAGAAAGAAAGAAAAGGAATATATAAAAGGGCTAAATAAAATGGCTCCACATGTGTCAATTTCGGGCTTGTCAATAAGAATTAAAGCACTTTTTCTTCTGAACTACAGAAGAAAAACCATGTCTAGGTTCATATGGCATTGTTGTGGCCTGTTGGCTGCTGGCCCCTCAAGCAGCTGTATCAGAGGAGGAGGAGGCATGGAAGTCAGGGTCAGCATCAGGGCAACCTGGGAGCTCCAAGGGAGAAGAGGGAGTGGAGCTGGCAGGGATAGAGAGAGAGAGAGAGGTGGAACCTGGGCTGTCTGTCAGCCCTCAGATGGAGAGTCAACAGCCCCCAGGTCTGGAGGTGGCTGATGAGGAAGAGGAGGAACACCTGGGCCAAGTGCTTGATGCGCAGAATGTGCAGAAGGCAGAGGAGAGGAGAGCAGTGGAAATCTATGGGTTGGTCCTTGGGACAGAAGAGCCACCACTCCTAGAGAAGCCCCACCCTAGCTCTGGGGATAAAAGGCAGGGGCTGGAGATGAATAGATGAGGCAGACAACTATTTATCTTCTGGACAGATGGACTGACTTGTTAACCTGCATTGAGAGAGACACTTATTGTCAGGACTGTCGGCACTCCTAATAAAGGAATCTTTTGAATTAACTTCAAAGAGTTTGTCGTGTTTGGGGAGTTGGGTCAGAACAGACATGCTTGGCCTAACCGCAAGTAGTGGTAGCATGTCACACAAACTTCCCAAACTTTAACTAATGGGAAGCCAGCCACATCAGAACTCTATTTAATATAGGAAGTCCTCGACTTACAACAGGTGACTGGGATCAGAATTTTCCACCGGTGAGCAAGATGGTTGTTAAGTGAATTGTGCCTGATTTTACAACAGTTTTTTTGCTGCAGCTATTAAGTGACTCACTTCCACTGTTGTGTATCATGTGGTCATTAAGTGAAACTGGCTTCCCAAATTGACTTCACTACCTGGCCGCTGGCTACGAAGATCACAAAAGGGGATCACACGATCCCAGGATTCGGCAACTGTCTTAAAACACATCTCGATTGCCAAGGGTCTGAATTTTGTTCATGTGACTATGGGAACGCTGTGATGGTCATAAGTGTGAAAATTGGTTATAAGCCAATTTATTCAGTACTACTGTCAGATAGTGCTTCATTCAAAAACCAAGAAAGACACCCTTAGACTTCATTGTTATAGAGAAAAGGACTTGTTATGGAAATCAAGTGATAGAATCAAAAGACTTCTAAATCTGAGAATTCACATATACAAAGTGAATGGCAACATTCCCACCCACAATAGTTCGAATGGTCCATCCAATTGAAGATTTGCATAATGTCCTGTGGGGCATCTTCAGGTAGTGATGCAGACATCTGGCCATTGACCATTGCCTAGTTTGATAAAGAGCTGCAGTTGCGCAGTAAGCAAGCAAATAAGCATAAACAATAAAAATTTTCCCCAAGTTATACAGTTCATTCTCTAAAACCTCCAGCACACTTCCCACACCCACAAAGCCCAATTGATTCACTCTCCCCCAAGTTACTATGGCAGCTGAAAAGATAGCAGAAGAAAGGAGTCTTGAAGGCTGACAGCTACTGTTCCACAAACAAATGGTTTAGCGTTTACTCGCTTAGTGACTGTTGATTGCAGTTGTTAAGTTAGTAATATAGTTGTTAAGCAAATCTGACTTCCCCATTTGACTTTGCTCATCAGAAGGTCACAAAATGGGATCGCATGATCCCAGGAAACTACTACCGTCATAAATGTGAACCAGTTGCCCAGCATCTGAATTTTGATCAGGTGTCCGTGGAGATGCTACAACGGTTGTGGGGGAAAAAAGGCTCATAAGTCCTTTTTCCAGTGCTATTGTAACAGTTGCTAAACGACTAAACAACTTCGCTAAGCAAAGGGTTGAAAGTCGAGAGCTCCCTATAATTGTGATCTGAGGATCAGCTGCAATGGTAACAAGGCTGCCTGCCTCAAAGTTTATTTATGGATAGCAAAAAAATAATATTGTTAAGCAAGATGTCTCACTCGGAAAACCAGAGTTGCTGTAAAGTGAGCATCATCGGATTCACGGTGAAGAGGTGGGTCTCATTCCAGAGTTTGGTGTCTTGGTAAATTTTGTGCCAAGGAACCGGAGCCCGGATGACTCGTTGGGGAAAAGGTTGAGGGATGTTGCATATAAACAGTCTTTTTTTCTCATCTGGATCCATCAAGATGTAATCAACTGGCACAAAAAGGGAAGAACAAGATATTGGAAGCAACCCAGAAAGGTAATTAAACAGGAATACAACCTTTTAAAAGCTAGAATTAAATGCACTGATAGGCACCAGGTGGCACTGTGAAAAAGAACTGATTGCATTCACCCGAAGCCAGAAAAACAGACAAAACCAATTCTATAATGTGGCTTTGAAGCGACTCCTGGGTCTTATTCATTTGAACAAAGAAATATTTAAGCCCAGTTGATCATGTTAATTCAAAAGGGAAGGTGGTAAGACGGACAGCAAATTTAAACGATCAAACAAACAAACCACTTTATCTTGCCACACAAAACCTGATTCCCCCCATTCTGACTTTGAAGTCCTGGTTTGACCCTGGAGAAGTGTGTTGTATGAAGTTACTATGGCTACAAACCATGATTTAGGGCTTGGAAGGTGAAGTGAACCTTGACTGATTTCCTTTAACCAACATATTATTCAAGCTATGGTTTACTGACCAGAGCATTCATATAATTCATCCTGCTAAAATGTCAAGACTTGAATTCTTACTGTTCTACTTGAAGGAAGTGATTGTCCCCCCCAAAAAATTTTTTTTGCTTTGCCCAAGGACGCTGTCCTCCACTCACCAATGTTTTTCATGAGCCAAATCTGGTAATCGCTTTGAATTTCCCCCATCAAACTGTTCAATAAGGTTTCAAGTTCTGGGCTGGCAAGGAAATTACTGGGGATGCGAGTCAAAATATTGTTCAGCACGTTTTCATCCTGTGGTGCTAACATGTCTTTCCGGATGCCTTTATGGATGTAATAGCAATATCTCTGCAAAAGATCCAAAATGAATTTTTTTAAAAAATCATTCAGTAGCATTACAAATCCTTGGATCATCCTGCTTGCCAATTCAGACCACAAAATATCCGTTAAATCAGCAGTCCCCAATCTTTTGCGCACCAGGGGCTGCTTCAGTGGACCAGAGGAGTTGTGGTTTCATATGTTGCCTACATCCTGTAGATGGGGCTTCACTTGTTTGTTCATGGATGAGGGGTTGGGGACCCCTTCATCAAATGTTGTGCAATGGCCTTGCACATTAGTTTTAAAAAGTGTACAGGTACTCCTCAACTTATGACCACAATTGAGCTCAAAATGTAAGTTGCTTGAGTGAGAAACTTGTGAAGTGAGTTTTGCCCATTTTACAACGTTTCTTACCACGTTTTGTTAAGGAAATCATTTCTATTGTTAAGTTTGTCACCTGCTCGTTAAGTGAATCTGCTTTCCCCATGGACTGTGCTTGTCAGAAGGTCACAAAAGGCAAGTACAGGACTCTTGGACACTGCAGTTGTCATAAATGTGATCAGTTGTCAAGATGCTGTGACCACAGGGTGCTACAACGATTGTTTAGTGTGATAAACGGTCATAAGTCACCTTTTTCAGTCACTCTGAACAGTCACTAAATGAACTGTTGTATGACGAGGACTACCTGTATTGCTGTGCCTCTGTTGGTAAAAGTCAATTACCCTAATTCCCTTTTATTGTGTATCTCAAAAATGGGGCTATTCCAGAGGTGGTATTCAGCCGGTTCTGACCAGTTCTGGAGAACTGATAGTGGAAATTTTGGGTAGTTTGGAGAATTGGCCAATCCCACCTCTGACTGACCCCACCAACCCCATCTATTCTCTGCCTCCCATTGAGTCCCAGCTGATTGGCTGGGTCTGGTTGCCCTGTACAGGAGAACGGAGCCGGAAAGCAGGTTAGTGGGGTGGGGAGGGAATGGGGATTTTGCAGCAACCTTCCCCCATACTGAATTGTGAACAGGCAAAAGGATTTCTTGAGACCTGCGGTACCACACACGCCTCTCCAAATTCATGATGGTGTGTGATTGTCTCTGCTTGTCACTTGACAAATAGCTTTTGGCTGGTTTCAAGATGCATCAGTTCACAAACACATAATGGAGATCACAACTTAGCTTCTCTAAGTTTATGGTGGGTATTCAGCTGGTTCTGACCAGTTCTGGAGAACTGGTAGCGGAAATTTTGAGTAGTTCGGAGAACCGGCCAATCCCACCTCTGACGGGCCCTGCCAACCCCATCTATTCTCTGCCTCCCATTGAGTCCCAGTTGATCGGCTGGGTCTTCTTGGGTTGCCCTGCACAGGAGAAAGGAGCTGAAAAGCAGGTTAGTGGGGTGGGGAGGGAATGGGAATTTTGCAGTTTCCTTCCCTGCCATACTCACCAAGCCAAACCACACTCACCATGCCATGCCCACAGAACCAGCAGTAAAAAAAAATTGAATCCCTATTCTCCTTAGCTACAAGACCATACTGACTCTGCCAAGTGGAGAGGACCACAGCATGGAAAGCTGTGAGGCCCCCATAGTTCTATATCACCTAAGCCTTCTTGATAAAAGAGGCTCGAAAAGACCCTTTGTGAGTTGGCTTAGTGACCTCCAGATCTTCCTCTGTGGGGGCCTGTTGTCCTTTGTTCATCTCTTCCTCGTGCTGACACATCACAACAAACTGCTCCTCTGGGGTCAGGGGCTGGCTGTCGGAATAACGGGGAACTCCATCTTCCATTATTTGAACTTCCAACCTCAACAAATCGAGACTGCACACTTGCGATACGGTTCCAGCCCTGTAATGAACCACAACCAACAGGTAAGGCCTATCTGTGGAGATTCTCCATCATCCAGGTTGTCCCAATGGTGCTTTTTTTCCCAAAAGGCAACTGGACTTTCTTGTGGTTTTTTTTTCCCCCTTGAAAACATTTTGTTTCTCATCTGAAGATCTTGAGTCAGAACAGAAGCTTCTTGGATGAGAAGCAAAATGATTTCAAGGGGGGAAAAAACCAAGAAAGTTCAGTTGCCATTGGGAAAAAAGCACCTTTGGGACAACAGGTGAGTCCCGAACCTGAATAGCTGAGAAACCAATGCACCCTGATGGGATTAACCCACCCCGCTCATCCCGCCAGAAGAGGATAGCTGCAGACCCTGACAGCCAAAGAATTTCAGCTGGCAGGGTCCAGGAGAAGTACCTTTTACAAATGAACAAATCAAGGAAGGGGTTATTCTTGTTAATAACAAGGGCTTATTAGTTATAAGGCATTGTGGGGTACAAGGTCTGTGTAGCTACAAAGAGATACTATCCAGTTTTCTTGGTTCTAGTGTAAGTAAGGTTTTCTAACTCAGCATACCAAGCAAAGGCAGCCCATTGTGGTTTATTCCATAACCCATGATTAGGTGAACTAGATCTTAAGAGCATGCCCATGGGCCCAAACATTACAGATTGTAAACTCTTATTAAGGCAGAGAATGTTGGGCGAACTTGGCAAAACTTAGTCATGGCTTATTCGTGAAAACTTATTCAGGGCTTATTCGTGGGGCTGAATTCAGGAGGTTCAATCATTATCTACTGAATAAGCAAAAAGGAAAAATGTAACAATACCTTTCATATTCACCCTCGATGTTTTTTACATACATTTTCATCTTCTTTTCAGATGGTGCATACTCTTTAGCAGCTAAAGAAATTTCATTAAAGAAAAGCCTCGGCCAAAATAAGAAAAGAAAATGGTTATAGAGAGTCTCATTCATCCAGGTCACTGATTGCCCCAAAGGTGACTTTTTCAAAAGGCAACTGGGTTTTCTTAGTTTTTGCTTGAAGATGTTCGGCTTTTCATCCAAGAAGCTTCTTCATTTCTGAACTGAAGAAGCTTCTTGGTTGATTAGAAAAACATCTTCAAAGAAAAACAAAGAAAGTCCAGTTGCCTTTTGAAAAAGCACCTTTTGGACAACCATCACCTGGATGATGGAGAATCTTCATAGACCTGGATCTCTATGCTGTAGGAGGATACGTGAATATTCAGCTTTCTGTTTGGTGGACCCAGAAGCCTTTCTGATTCGGACAGGTGAAGCCAACTTCTGCAGATCCTTCATCTTCAGGTTGCGCGCCGTCAGGGTGTAGTTGTTGGCAATAGAGTTGCTGGGCATGCGGAAATGACACTGTTCCTTCAGGGGCACTGCCAGCATCCAAGATGCTCGCTGCATCAGCGTGGGGTAGTGACTGCTCTCCTGGATCATCTAAACCCAGAACGAGGAGAAGAAAAGAAGCTGATTGGGGCATAGGACATACAGGTAGTCCTCGACTTACGACCACAGTTAAGTCCCAAATTTCCATTGCTAAACAAGGCATCCCAAAGGTGCTTTTTTTTTTTCAAAAGGCAACTGGAATTTCTTGGGTTTTTTTTTCCCTCCTTGAAAACGTTTTGCTTCTCATCCAAGAAGCTCCTTCAGTTCTGTAAACCCGAATGCACAATTTACTTAGCAGCTGCCTGGCTTAGCAAAGAAAATTCCAGTACCAGCTGTGATTGTAACTCAAGGACTGCCTATATATTTGTTGTAGCTGAGACAAGAATTTGATTGGAAGAATTCTTACAGCCTAATTCTTTTCCTCTTAACAAATCCAGGCAAATCTGGGAGAACCACGCCTGCCAAGGGAATTGCTTTCTGTTTCAGGCAGACAAATTATTTCCTGGCACAGACATGGCAAAATATCCCAGATGGAAGTGGAGAAACAGGTTCCATCACTGACAAATGACTGGCAAACTCCTTGTAATGCTGCAATCACATCCTTCAAGTACAATCCACATGATTGTACATATCTTAGAGGGGTGCATATTGGCTTGTTGTCTTCTCAAGCAAATAAACCGAGGCATTACACAAACTTAAATCCAAGGAGAGGGGGTGTCTGATCTCTTGCTAAGCCCCTCCAAACACATTGTGAAATTGGACAGGTTGTCCTCAGCTTACTACGGGAGAAAAGATCAAAAGTGAGAAATGCAATTAATTCCAATGTTATAGGATGGATGTCATAATGGATGGTTCAGGATGCTAGTCAGTTTTGCTCTTGTTCCCTGACCAAAAACATCAATTCATATTTCTAGCATCAGCCATTTGCCCAGAATGGAGGAAGCCCGAAACTAAACTAATTAATTTTCTGGAATCTTTTTTTCCTCTTTGCTCCCAAAGAGTACTCTTTGTAATGCTCTTTTAGTGACTGCTTGGCTTATCAACCATTTGCAGTCACACCAGTGATGAAAACTTTAAAACCAATCCTCCCGTTTATAACTTCCACAGGTCTTGAAAGTAAAGGAAAGCTGAAGTATAGATAGACCTAACTTACCCTGCCTTGTTCAGCAACCGTTCAAAGTTACAACGGTGCTGAAAAAGTAACTTTATAACCAACTTAGCAGTGACCATCGGTCATGTGATTGCCAGTACAGTCAGAGACTGTTGTCCTGTGTCACACCTGTTCCTTTTTTTCCCTCTTGCAGAATGGAGAGATTGGAGAAGGCAGCTTACAAGTGACTAAGGAGGCACACAATGGAGAATGCACTGGGCTGTTTGCCTAGCATGCTCAAGAGCTGCCAGTGCCACCGCATTATGGGTATTCCCTCTTGTGTGCTTGCTACTCTCTTGTAATCCTTTCTTCTACAATCTTTCTACTTTGCAAGGGTGGGGAAGGAAAAAGAAAGGTCAGGCAGAGGTGAGATTGAGGAAAAAAGAAAAAGCCAAGCAACTCTGTAGGCAATCTCTCTAGTGTCTGACATACTTTTTCTCCTTCCCTGCCAGCAGAGAATGTGGAGAGGAAAGGATTACAAGAGAGTAAGCAGGCACACACCGAGAATACATCAGGCTTTTTGTGTAGCGCACTCATAGCTTCTTTTCAATGTGTATTCCTCATTGTAAACCTGCTTATTCTCCTGTAATCCCTTCCTCTTCAATTAATGTAAATATACACATTAATTCCCTTCTGGATAACTATCCCAGTTCCCAGGTGAGCAAGGCAGAAGGGAGATAAACAGAAGGGAAAGATTTTAAACTGGTTAATCTTGTCAATTGTCACCCAGCTAAACCCAGTGCTGCTGGACTAAATGGGGAAAAAGGAAAATTACAATTGCTAAATTGCTAGTTTTCCCACTTAGCAATCGTATCAGTTAACTACAGTTCCCAGTTCCCAGTTGTGGTTGCTAAACAAGGAGTACCTGTATTGTTCTCGAACTGGCTTCCTATAATAACTATATTCTTATAAGAGTGCAAGGACTCACCTGATACAGTTGGGAGGGATCAGAGACCGCTATTGAAGGCAATGGTGGCAGCTCAGGTATCTGCTTTGCATGACTCATATTATAGATTGAATCAGTCTGTGACTAAAAAAATATAGGGAAAAAGCTTCAAGAAAATGCAAAATGTATCTAGATAATGACACTGCAGTTCTACCATCCTGTTTTCATCTTTGCCATCCTGCATTTAAATTGGTCTGAATAAAAACAAACAAACATGGGATTTTTTAAAAATTAGAAACCAATTTTCTAATTTATGTATTAGAAAATTATTTTATGTACATTGAGAGCATTTGTACCAAGACAAATTTCTTATGTGTCCAATCACACTTGGCCAATAAAGAATTCTATTCTAATGGCACAATCCTGGATCCAAGCTATTTTTTCTACTGTGGAATTTAAAGGTTTGCCAGGTAGCTCATAACTTTCTTTCTGTACAGGTAGTCCTCAACTTGGAACGTTTTTCACACTTATGACCGTTGCGGCATCCCTGTGGTCACCTGATCAAAATTCAGATGCTTGGCAACTGCCTCATATTTATGATGGTCGCTGCACTTCAGGGTCACGCATTCCCCTTTTGAGACCTTCTGACAAGCAAAGTCAATGGGGAATCCAGATTCACTTCACAATCACGTGACCAGCTTGACTAAAGGGATTTGCTCAGGAAGTGTAACTGACAAGATCGCAAAACTCACTTAATGACTGTCTCATTTAGCCACCCAGAAATGTTGGGCTCCATTGCGGTCGTAAGTTGAGGACTACTTGTAATGCAAAGCTCAATATGGTTAAGTGGCATCCTGGAAAATAAAAGAGGTTAGGATTCTCTCCGTGCAAATTTTCAGATGGATCAGCAGACCAACCTACCTCACAGGGTTGCTGTCAGGAACATGCCTAAACAGGGGGTTGGACTAGAGCAGGGGTCACCAACCTTTTGGACCTCAGGGACCAGCAAACTCATAATTTAAATCCCGTGGACCAGAGACCCTGGGAAAATCCCCCAAAAAAGTCTGCAGGAAAATTCCCCACTCCGTTTTCCTACCGATTGATCGTTTTTTATTTGGGATTGCAGGATACTGTCTCTAGCTCCATTCTCGGGGTGGGGGAGAGACTTTTGGCTTCATGCAAGGAAAGCAGCAGAAGCAGCAGAAGTCTTTCTTTCTGTCCCCCAAACTCTGCCAGAAATGAGTCTTTGCCAGTGCAGCCTCTTGGAGCAGGAGGCCTTACAGGGAACCAAAGACTCATTTCTGGCAGAGTTTGGGGGAGAGAAAGACTTTTGTTGCCTTCCATGCAGCCAAAAGCAGAAGAAAGAAGCGGAAAGAAGCAGCCCAGAGGCCAGGCCAGGCATGTGGGGCAAGTTCCCCCCTCCGCCCTTTCCCCACTCCCCTCATTACCTCGTGTTGTTTGCAATGCAAGCAACGCAAGCCTTGTGTTCTCGCAGGCCATGTGGGCAGCACAGCCTGGATTAATTGCTTTGGGGGTGACATTTCTCTGTGGATCACTAAAATTTTCTCACGGACCACCAGTGTCCCCGGCCCACTGGTTGGCAACCACTGGACTAGAAGACTTCCAAGGTCCCTTCCAACTCTGTTATTCTATTCTAAAATAGAGGTAGGAGGATTAGGTATTTCTGCCAGCCTGGGTTATATATACAAAAGAGAGGGATACAAAACATGACAGCAACCACAAGGCTTTCGAATAAAAGTAGGCCAGGATGCCCCCGTGGAGAATCCCAGATCCAGTTTTACAGACTTTGGAACCTTCTTGCTGCAAAATAAGCAATTCTTAGTGCCATATTTAATGCTAAGAAATAACATAATTACTTTGGTTAGGGCTTAACATGTTTCTAAGCACAATATTACGGTTTGTAAACAGGATATTACTTTTTCCCCCAATATCGTAAACTACAGTTAAATCATGCAGTTGTCAAATCCTTTTCCTTTTAAGCATAGCGGTGGACACATATCTCAAACTAAGCCAATGCTGACCATGGATTGATAAAGAAGCTGAAACTCACTAGCTTTACCTAAGTCTGTATTACACATTAAGGGTTAAAAGCCACAATTGCTGTCATCATACAAGACAATCACAGGAAGCCTAAATCACAGAAATTTAGGACTGTGTTTTCTGGGCACAATAAGCAAATCCAGACAATGTTTTCATAAGAATTGTTCACACCTACCCTCAAAATTTTGGTAATGTCCTTTGGATTCATAATGAATATTTCTTAGGATGTCCTTCTCTTCTTCCAAAATATCAATTAGATCAATTATCTTTCCAAAAATAAATTCTTATCCTGGCTTTAAACATCTAGAAGAATCAAACCGATTGATAGTCAAAACAAACCCGTTATGCTACAATCCATTTTTCTAATATTCCTTCAATAGGGCACCCACTGAATGTATCTTCAAACATCCCTTCAAATTTAGCTAGGTAGAAAAACATCCTATCTCAACTTTAGGAACTAGGAAGTGATACATACTCATACCAAAGAAGAGGAAGGGAGGGAGGGGAGCGGAGAGGAAGAGGGAGAGAAGGAAGGGGAGAGGGAGAGAGGAAGGAAGGGAGGAGGAGAGGGAGAAAGAAAAGATAGAGAGAGAGAAAGAGAAAGAAACAGAGAGGAGGGAAGGAGGCAGAGGAAGGGGAGGGGAGAGGAAGAGGAAGATAAGGAAGGAGAGGAGGAGAGAGGAAGGAAGGAAGAGGAGGAGAAGAGAGGGAGAAAGAAAAGAGAGAGAGAAAGAGAGAGAGGAGGGAAGGAGGCGGAGGGAGGGGAGGGAAGGGAGAGGAGAGGAAGAGGGAGAGAAGGAAGGAGAGAAAGAGAGAGGAAGGAAGGAAGAGCAAGAGAAGAGAGGGAGAAAGAAAAG
>BLBF01000067.1:7237539-7255409 GCA_015471245.1 Laticauda colubrina
AGAGAGAGAGGAGGGAAGGAGGCGGAGGGAGGGAAGGAAGGGAGAGGAGAGGAGAGGGAAAGAGGAAGGAAGGAAGAGGAGGAGGGAGAAAGAAAAGAGAGAGAGGGAGAGAGAGAGAGAGGAAGGAAGGAAAGAAGGAAGAAGGAAAGAAAAAAAGAAAAAAGACGAAAATCAAAGCCAGGCACTTCCAAGCCAAGTTTCTTTTGCCTCTTCTCAACCTCACTCAGGACTAGGAAGGGGCGAGGAGGGCCGCCTGCCACCCAGGGGCCCGTCCCGGTCACCTGCTCCCCTGCTGGCTGGAGAGGCAGAGCACAGGAAGAACTTCTGCTCCCCGACATAATTCTCTCCCCCTTCGCAGCAGCGCTGGCTGCTCAGGGCAACCGAGGGGGACCGCATCGCTGTCACTAAGCAACCTGACTCCGCTCTTCCCACAGTTCACACACACACACACACACACACCCCTCCCACTCCGCCATGCCATGCCTGCCAGCCTGGATCTTCACCAGCCGCTCCTCCTGCGAAAGGTGGTTTGTTTAGCGGGCAAAAACGCCGTTTTGATATGGTAACATGGACTGAAGGTAGAACCAGGGGAGCGACTGGGGCAGCAATGGAGAGAAAGGGGGGCAAAGAGCTTTGAGGGAGAATAAAGACGTAGCACTGGGATCATTTTCATTTATTTTAGGACAGCCGCTTCCAAGAAACCCAATTTTTTGCCCTTGTAACTGCCATTGTGGTTTTTTTAAAAACTCCCCTCTTTTACTGGCTGCACACTTTAGTATTGCTAATGATTATTATATTCTATTGTTTTACAAATACACGGGGCGCTTCTGTCCCAGGGACAAATCCCTTGTGTGTCTAACCAGGCTCAACCAAATAAATATAGAATAAGTGTAGCACAGGCAGTCCTTGACTTACAACAGTTCGTTTAGTGACCGTTTGAAATTACAACCCAACTGAAAAAAGTGACTTATGACTGTTATGCACGCTTACGACCATTGCAGCTTCCCCCACGATCAAAATTCAGATGCTTGTGGTCGTAAGTCGAGGACGACCTATATTTAAGTTTATCTTCCAGTATGATCCCAGCCTACCTGGGAAGGCAGATCTCCAAGCCCTTTAATTTTAAACAATGCCATATCTTAGGGCCGGGATGGTGAATCTATGACATGCATGCCACACGTAGCACACAGAGCCATTTGTGTGGGCATGTGAGCCCCAACCAAACTTACCTGCACTGCATATGCACGTGCCTCCCAGCTGATTTTTGGCCCGTTTTGAGGCCATTTTTGCCCTCCCGGAGGCTCGAGGAAAGCCTCTGAAGCCTCTGGAGGCCGAAAAACAGGCCTTCTGGAAATACCGGAAGTGCCAAAAGGGGCCCAATTTTTGGCTTCCTGAGCCTGCAGAGGCTTCCCTCGAGCCTCTGGGGAGGGAGAAAATGGCCTCAAATGGACCAAAAATCAGCTGGGAGGCATGCACATGCACAGTGCAGGTAAGGGAGCGGGGCAACAGTGTTTTGCATGCATGCACAGGGTGGTGGGGCGCATTGCATTTCAGCACACAACAAAAAGGTTTGCCATCACTGCCTTAGGGCTTCCTAGGAGATGTTCCTTCTCTGTCCAGGTATCCAGAGGCAGCAGGTTCAAAAAGTTAAAATGGCAGCCTGTGTCAAAATGGACCAGGGCTGCAATCCCAAAGGTTGTGAAGCCATTTTTACTTTTTGGAGCCTGTGTTAAATCCATAAGATTCCCATCTCTAGGACAATCCCAAAGTTTCCCAGGATCTCTTGGGTGGTTGGATGTTAGGTTCCTGTTGTTGTTCTTTTGATTTATTTTAATGGATGGTTTTCTCTTCTGGATGCACATGAGCTCTTGCTCTGGGTTTGTTTGTTTTTTATTGCTTTTTAAAATGTATTCCACCCAGTGTCATTTCGGGTAGGGAGGTAGTCAGATCTCCTTCACTTCTGGCCATGTTTCAGAGGAATTCTGGAAATTGTAATTGAGCAACATCTGAATGCTAGAGTTCCTCTTCTTGGACCCTCAATGGTGGCTTAACAAAAGGAAGTGGCATCAATAGACATGCTCTGCTCATTTCAAATTAACTCAGGAAATGATTAAAATGAGAAAAAGTCTCCTTAGTTCTAGTTTGCTTCTCTCCTTGATTAGCTTCCATCCTTTGCTTCTTCTCCTGCCTTCAGGTGTTTAGGAGAATAGCTTGATTCCCTCTTCTTTGTAGTAGCCTCTGAGATATCAGAAGACTGCTATCACCCATGTCACCCCCTAGTCTTTCTCTTTCTTAAACATACCAAATTCCTGCCACTTTTTGTCCTTAGTTCCAGGTTGCTTCTCTCCTTGATTATTCATCCATTGCTTCTTCTCCTGCCTTCAAGTGCTTTGAAGAATAGCTTGAAGTTGACTCCCTCTATTTTGGGGCAGCCCCAGAAATATTGGAAGACTGCTCTCATGTCACCCCATCCTTCTTTTCCTTAAATAGACATGTCTTCTGTCCACCCATGGTTTGCTCAGATGTCTTTTTCTTTTTCTTCTCTCTCTCTCTTTCTTTCTTTTCCTTCCTTCCTTCCTTCCTTCCTTCCTTCCTTCCTTCCTTCCTTCGGAAAATAGCTTGACCCCCTCCTTCTCTCTGTGGCAGCTCCTCAAATATTGGAAGACCGCTATCATGTCACCCCCTGGTCCTTCTCTTCCTTAGGCATACCAAATTCCTGCCACTATTTCTCCTTAGTTCCAGGTTGCTTCTCTCCTTGATTATTTTCCACCCATTGCTTCTTGTCCTGCCTTCAGGGGCTTTGGAGAATAGCTTGACTCCTTCTTCTTTGGGGCAGCCCCTGAGATATTGGAATATTATTGCTGTCATGTCACCCCATCCTTCTTTTCCTTAAACTAGACATGTCTTCTGTCCATCCATGGTTTGCTCAGATGTCGTTCTTTCTTTCTTTTCTTTCTTTCTTTTTCTTTCCTTCTTTCCTTCCTTTCTTTCGTTTTGGAAAATAGCTTGACCCCCTCCTTCTCTCTGGGGCAGCCCCTCAAATATTGGAAGACTGCCATCCTGTCTCCCCTGGTCCTTCTCCTCCCTAGACTAGCCAGGCCCAGTTCCTGCAACCGTTCTTCATAGGTTTTAACCCCCTCATCCTCCGGGTTGCTGTTCTCTGCATTATTTCCAGAATCTCAACATCCTTTTAATATTGTAGTGACCAAAATTGGGTGCGGGATTCCAAGGGAAGCCTTCCCAAGGCGTTAACAACAACAACAATAATAATAAATGCCGACAACATCTGGCGGGCTGTGAACCACCGCCATCCTCTCTCCCTCTCTCTTTTTGTGCTGGCTTCATTGCTGCGCCTTCCAAGGGAGGAGCCGGGTTCCTTTCCGGAGAGGCCGACCCTGCCGGCATGAAGGCGAGGAGAGCGAATTAGAAAAAGCCAGCCGACCGACCGACCGACTGACGGGCGGGCGACGCGAACGGGAAGGCGGCCAGGCGGCCAGGCGGCCCCGGAGCGCCCAACAAGGCCCGGGTCGGCTGAGGCGGCGCTGCTCTCGGCCTCTTTTGGGCGGCCCGGCGGAGGTACGTAACGCCGAGGGAGCGAGGGGGGCAGGCCCGGCCCACTTCGTCGCCCTTTCCCTCCGGGGAGGAAAAAACGGCGGCCAAGGCCACTTCGCAGGCCGAGGTCCGTCAGGGGAACGTCTTAACCCCGGACTCGGCTCGGGCTTTGGGGGCGGGGGGGGGGGCAGTTCAACAGGGCAGCCAGCCTCGCCGAGGCCCCCTCAGGTGCTGCTGAGAGTGGAGGGTCAGGCAGAGGTCCGACAGGACAAGAGTCCTCCCACCCACCCCGCATTGCGCCTGTTGAGGGTCAGGAAGAGCTTCAAAGGGCAGAGCTTTTCCTCAGAAGCTGCAGGGTGTCAGGCAGGGCAGAATTTCAACGGGGCAGAATTTTTCCCCTGCTGCTCCTCAGGGTGCTGCTGAGGCTGCAAGTTCAGGCAGAGTTTCAACAGGACAGTGTCCTCCCTCATCCCCACCCCTCCCCGACTGTTGCCCCTGTTGAGGGTCAGGCAGTGGTTCAGCAGGGCAGAGCTTTTCCTCACACTGCCATTCAGGTTTTGCCCAGGCTGGAGGTTCAGGCAGAGGTCCAACAGGAGATATTTCCACCACCACCCCATTGCCCCCTTTGAGGCTGGAAGGTCAGGCAGAGATCCAACAGGACAGCGTCCTTGCTCTTGGGACACCCTGCTTTTGTCAGATTTTGAAGATCAACCTGCTACTTTGGTGTGCAATCTTGCAACTGGGGAGTTATAGAAGACAAGCAGGCAGGCATTCAACAGGGCATCTGCTATCCAGTGAGGGATTGATTGAATATTTGTTTCTGGATAGCAAAGACCTCAGAGCAATTCCTTCATCATTTCATGTGGAAAGCATGTTTTTTTTAAAAAAAAAAAACCTTGTTTGTCTTACAACCTGCTTGTTTGTTTTTTCCTTCCTCGTTTACAACTTTATACACTGTAGAAACATTGTAAAACTGTAGTAAGCAGGCAGCCTTGAACTTGCCAATACAATTGTAAAGGTTCTACTTAGGAATTGCAACTATGAGGAATCTCACTGCTGTCATAAGAGGACAAGGGAAGAAAATGAAGTTATCTGTTTCTAAAAATGTAGGTTTCCTAGCAAAGCAGGGACCTTAAAGGCTATCATCTAAGAATGTTTGAATACGGATAGTCTTTGACTTACAACCAACAGTTGATCCTAAAATTTCTGTTGCTAAGCGAGACAGTTAAATTAGTTTTGCCTCGTTTCATGACCTTTCTTGCCACCATTGTTAAGTGAATCACTGCCATTGTTAAGTTAGTAACATGGTTGTTAAGTGAATCTGGCTTCCCCATTCCACTTTGCCTGTCAGAAGGTCTCAAAAGAAGATCAGGACACTGCAAACGTCAGAAGTACTTGCCAGTTGCCAAGCATCTGAATTTTGATCACATGACCGTGGGGATGCTGCAGAGGTCATAAGTGTGAAAAAGGTCATAAATCACTTTTTTTCAACGCTGTCGTAACTTTGAACTATCACTAAACAAATGGTTGTAAGCCAAGGACTATCTGTAGTAGATTTTCCCTCTACAAACCTGAATAAACGCAGCAGTCAAAATATTCCTTTTTTCATTCTCTTTCTAGGATTTAGGATTTGAAAAGGCACTGATTGGTTTTTAACTTGAAAGCATCACCATGTCCAAAGAGGTGAAGGAACGGTGGCTGGCGATGATGGATACAGTACATAGCAACTCACATGTAAGTTATGGAGGACTTTACAGCTTTAGGTGACATTTTCCTTCTGTTTAGGGAAAGGCAAGCTGAGCTAAGAGCAAGTGTAAATAAAAATTGGACGGGAAGGAGAATTATCCTCTCTTACACATGTCTTTTTTCTTGTCTCCAAGCCATCTTTACGTAATAACTAGGCTAAAATTTGGCAAGCTGTTTTGTGGGAACCCAACCAGTCCGGTTGGGTTTTGGTAGGGCAAAGATCAGCCAATTGGGTTAATGCAATGGATCGTGTTAAATAATGCACTAGGTTGTGTGAATACAAATTTACAAAGTTATTGGGGGAAATAACCAAGTGTGTTTGGATATAACTCCAACCACATCGTCAAAGGCTCCATCTTTTGTGTGTGTGTGAGACAGAGAAGAATAGTAGGGTATCCTTGTGTGGTTGTGCCTGCCATCTTGATTTTTTGACCTCTCTTAGTGGATAATCTTAGTGTAAAATCTCAGTTCTCACCATCTTTCACCCGTGATTTGTTTATACATGTGTGAACCCAAGCAGTCTGGTTTGTCAAATCAGCCTTTATGAATCACACTGCTTTATCTTAACACAAACACTTCAATAAATCATGGTTAGGACAAGCAAACTTAGTGTATTGTGCAAACAGCCTCTGACTAACAGTGCAGCCTTATATTGCTTTATATTTCTATAACCTCAAAACAAGCTCTGATGATTCTGTCAAGATGAGTAACAAAAAGTTTTTCAAACTCAGAGAACACTAAGGATTTTAACACACACACCCCTTTTTTTTTTTGCTAAGGCAGTTGAATCTCTGAACATTTTGAAATGAATTTTAACTTTGCAACTAAATATAATTGCATGTTCTTGATATTTAGGAGAGATGGTTTCATCCTGATATTCAGGGCTTTTGTCCTAAATTCAAGACAGATTCATAGTAGAGTCACACTTAAACAAAATACACGTAGTCCTCGACTTACAACTATTCACTTAACGACCAAAGTTACAATGGCACTGACTGTGGCAGCATCCCCATGGTCACATGATCAAAATTTGGACACTTGGAGAATGGCATGTATTTGTGGTCATGTGATCACCATTTGCATCTTTTCCAGCTGGCTTACAACAAGCAAAATCAAGCCAGATTTGCTTAATGACCGGATGGTTCGCTTAACAGCTGCAACAAGAAAAGTCGTAAAACTGAGCAAAACTCACTTAATAACTGTCTCCATTAGCAACATAAATTTTGGGGCTCAATTGCAGCCATAGGTCGAGGACTACCTGTATTAGGCTCGCTTCAGTTCAGTGATTTCTTCCTGAAATAACTTCGCTTCCCAGAATAAACCCCCCAGATCTTTAAAAACATTTCCCTTTGTTCCATTTATATCCCAGGTGGTTGCGTTTATGAACTCGAGAGTTGGCCAGTATTTGGATGATCACCCTTTCGTTGCCCTCTCCCTGATGGTATTTATTGCTGCCTCGGCCATCCCCATTGCGTTTTTCCTGGTTTTTGTTGTCAGTACCACGGTCCTGGCATGCATTGGAGTGATCATCATGGAAGGTATTCATGCCTTTGGGGAATTGGGGTTGGGATGATGATGCCACCGTGCCTCTGGAGGCACACTGGAGACAGTTGCAGCTTTTAAAAGGAATTTAGAGCTTTCAACGTGATTCGTCATTCAAGGCTACCCAATGACAATAAATAAAGTTAAACTTGCTTGAAGTTTAATGGCAGGAGGCCTGTTTCCTTGGCAACAGTGCAGAAGTAATTCTTCATTGCCTCCTTACAGGATTTTATTCACTCTTTTAGTCTAATCTAGTACCCTAAGATATCTTAGGGGCCT
This sequence comes from Laticauda colubrina, assembly GCA_015471245.1. NCBI lineage: Eukaryota > Metazoa > Chordata > Lepidosauria > Squamata > Elapidae > Laticauda > Laticauda colubrina. The sequence continues at coordinate 7,244,659 of BLBF01000067.1, forward strand.
CCCAGACAAGAACTAACCAGGCCTTATTTACTCTGCTGAGCTGTCTAGACCAGCCGTAAATTTGCTAGTTGCTGCCACCTATTGACAACGAAGCAATAAAGAGATTCCCTCGAAAAGCCATAAGTCTAATTGCATCTCCTTCTTGCTAGGTTTCGTAATATCCTTAGGTGGCGTCACCTTGCTTTGCATTCTTGGTGGATTGGGCATGCTGTCGCTGCTGGTTTCCGGAATGCTGAGCGTTTGTTACCTGTCTCTTACAACCCTGCTCAGCTACTGGCCCATTCAAGAGTAAGTACCACAGGTCTGATAATAAATTATATTCCATATATTGTTCCAGAGCAGCCAGAAACCATAGGATTATGTAGAAGAGCAGGCAGAGATTGGAGGTGGAGTCAAGTGGAGATGTAGCCTAGAATCCTTATGTGTCCACAAATGCTCCAAGCCCAGCCCCCCTTGACTTTGGTTAACTCTTATCTAGCACCAATTTAGTGTTGACCATTACTGGACTGGATTCTTGTCCTAAGCTTGAGCAATAAATTTTCTGAACTGGAATTTACATGTCATCTTGATTCTTCACGCCCGACAGAGCAGTCCACATTTGCTGCCTTGACTACCCTTCAAACAAGGAGTCATGCAACTGTTTTGAAGGAAATTCAGTTCCAACAGATCGGTGGAACTCATGCATTGTGCTGAACTACAGTTTGCTTTAACTGTAGATTGTGAACAAGCTGTAATGAACTAAAGTTTTGAACCATGGTTCACAAGCCTCAGAAAGTAGCTTCACTCTAAGGCAAGTTAATGTTTTGCTTGACTGTGTATTGTTCACAGACCAGGTTTTATAATAAATCTCTCTTGTGTGTGACTCATTTGACAAACCACGGTTGCACAAGCCAGCTTGGCACCGTTTCTTGCCCCAGTCACTGACTTAGCAGTATAAATTCAAGGAAAAATAAAGCACACTTTGTGATTCATTTATTCATTGAATAAATGTGTCAATGTCAGTGTCAGCACAACTCATTTCTGCAAGATTTTGAAGAGTTAACAATTACTGTATTTTTTTATACGTCTGCTCCAGCATATTTTATTCCTCCTCTATTTCATTAAAATGCAGCGTATTTTATTCCTTCTTATTTCCACTTAAGTTATAATTGCTGCATGGGCACCATTTTCCCCACAAACCAATGTCAGGTCTCATTTGCGGCCATTCACCTCCCACACTTATCCACTACCTCAAAAATTATATTTATCTTGCGGTCCAAGCTCCCAATCTCTGTGATTAATTTATATTTCACCAGATTTTACATGTGCATTCCCCTTCGTTGAATGTGCCATGCAGTGGCACAACAAGCCAACTCAGGCTCTGCCACCCCGCAGAGATAAGAGTTTCTGCTGGAACTGACAATCAGCCTAAACAACAAATTGGCAATTGATGCCAAACAAAATAACACAACCTCCAAACCCATCTAGAGAAAGACATGTCAGCATTTTTTAAAAAATTCAGGGCAGAAGGAAGAGCCTTCAATTCTCCTTTGAAACAGCTCCTGAAACAAGGTCACGAAGTCATGAATATTATGAAATGTTGAATAGCGGCCCTGTTCACTAATGAGATGTCACCCATGAAAGTTGCAATCTTGATTCCTTTTTTGTGTGTGTGTGTGTTTCTCTCTCTCTCAGGGGCCCATTCAAGAGAGAGAATGCCAGCGGAAGCGGTTTTGTCTCCAAGAACCTTTTTGACGAAGAACCAGAAACGACTAACGAGTGAATAAATTGGATAGTGGTTCAAAATGTCTCCGACAGTAGCACTTTAGGGTTGGGGGTGGGGGAAATGTAGATGGGAAAAACATCCTTGTTACTGTATTCTATAGAATTGTTTACCCACCGAGAGGATCAGGATTCAGCTTCTTATTAAAGGAATTAGAGACGGATTTCTCCAGAGGCTGCGGTGGAGATAGCCGAACCCTCGCTCCAATTATTTTGGGAACTTTCTTGGCAGCTTGTAGGCAGGACTTTCCACGTATGGCTGCTCCTGGAGCCCAGGAACCCAACGACAGTGTTGAATTTAACATGGGAAGCAGGACAGGGGGATCTCTTTAAGCCCGACTGCATTGCTGGCGACAGCAAATGGAACAGGAATACGGGCAGTGGCGGAGACACCAAATTAAAGCCGGTGCATCTCTTCCTGATTGCGTTTCGGTTGGGGTTAGGTCAAACATTTTTGATTCTTTGTTTCTTGAGTATTGGGGAATTGTGTTTTATCGTTTGTTTTTTTGTTGTATTTGCAGCTTGGCCGAAAGCTGGTTGGTTAAGCACAGGGGCTTCTCTTTTGCTGAATATCGGTCACTTCTAGCCCTAGTTTGAATATTTTTTTTTTTTTAAAGTGTTTTTCTTCTGCTTTGTTGCTAAAGCTGTCGTCAGATATACATTTGCCATTAAACTGTTACTTTTCATCCAAGCAGTCTCTGTCCCATTTCTCACCAATGAGAAAATGCACCAATGGTATGAATGCGTGAAGCACTGGCACTTCACCATATATATATTAATTAATTTATAATATATATAATTAAATACAGGCTAGATTATTATAGCACAGGTACACTTTTAAACTTTTCCATCTTTTATTACATTAAAAACTAAAAGGGCAACTTTCAGAGATCCAAGATTTCCGGCCCTGAAAGCCTCAGATGGTGAATTTTGGAGCTAAGCAATAATTCGGTTAGCTTGGTCTTAGCATGTTGTGTGAATTTAGCAAATGCAGATTGTTCAGCAAACAGGGACAACATAGAAATACAAAGATTATAACAGGGAACGTGTCACTTTTTAGCATTACTTTCGTATCCCTCCAGTAGAGCTAAGTCTTAGGGATTTTCCCTTCCGTGTTTTGGATTAAATCTCTCCATGGGAGATTCTGGATACACAAGTTGGATATCTGGGTAAGAATCTATTGAAAGGCCAAGCTTAAGATGACATTAGCCACATTTTTCCCAACCAACATTAAAAAATATGCAGGTAGCCCTCAACTTAGGACCACAATTGTATTCTGGGAGTTGACATAGGGTGAAGTTAGGAGGGAGCAAAAGAAAATGGGTGAACCAGAATAAATGAATGGAAATTAGGATTGCACTCTTCAATTTGCTCTACTGAGTGATGTCTGTAGCCCACTCTTGACAAATCACACTCCAGGAATGCCAACTTCAGGAGAAAAACAGCCAGTTTAACCGACAGAGCCACACTGTGAGGTAGTGTGTGCTCTGTGTATCTTCTGAACATAATTCACTGTGGCTTGTGAGCAGCATGGAGCAACTCGGCTCTGCAGAATAAGCTTTCTTAAAGGAGGAAAGACTCGGGGGAGGGGGGACTTTCCAACCTCTTATTGCCCAGTTTCTGCCCCCCCCCTCCCAATTTGCAAAACACCCTCGAGTAAATTGTGCCTGTTTTTGCTGGCTTAATTCAACCAACCACTCTTTAAAAAAGTATCCTGGGGATAACTCGTTAAAGCCAGGGTTGGTTGTCCCTGGATCACACCTGCAAACCCACCCACCCACCAGGTCTACGATAAACAATGGTGTGGGCTTAAACCCCACAGCTCACATCTCTGTTTCCAAGCTAAATCCTCCCCCAAAATGCACAAAGAGGGGCTGGCACTGCCGTGTGCAGAAGGCGATACACAAAAGCAAAGTCAAGTCAAGCGAGTGGAGCTATGTGTCTGTGTGTTTCTCCTTTCCTGCAGTGGGCAAAACTGCTCCTCTCAAAGAATCAGGAAATGTGGAAGGCATGAGAGAGAGAGAGAGAGAGAGAGAGAGAGAGAGCATATCCTGGGGAATCCTATCTCCATGTGATCCCACCTTACCCTCTTTCCCACCAGCCCTGGGGATCTAATTGCTTTCCTACACGCTTCCTCCAAGAATGGATTTCCAAACCAACCAGACCTCGAACGATTCCAATTCTGCTCCAAATAAATCCAAGCTGGGACAAGCCTTCCCTCCCGATGGTAAGCTGAAGCAAAAAGAAAGAAAGAAAGAAAGAAAAATGCAGGGAAATCAGGAAAGAAAAACAGAAAGGATGGGGTTGATCCTAAACTTTCTCTGATTTTTAAACCTGGAGGCAGAGGATGAGGGGGAGATGAAGGCAGAAACTAGCGAGGAAATATGTTATAGCCAGTTAGGGAAATGCCTCAAAAGGTTGTGCATTTCCATATTTCGATTGGCCACAGGGGATTCCCTTTGGCTGCATAGATGTTGTTCATTTTCCTATTGTTAAATGCCCATGATATTATTGTGGCTCTGTGTGTATATTAAAGGCAAAATTAGGGGATGAAAGATTTCACCTATCCAGCTAAGGTAATCTTTGGCTTTCCCCTTTGTTAATGAGGTTTGCATATTCTGATTGATTTGGTTTCTGTTTCATCTGCTTCTCAAACCTAACCAAGATAATGCTTGCTTCTCCTTGTAATGTGAAGAATTGGATGCCTGTCTGGCTATTGCAAAATTATTCTGCTTAGCCCTTTGATCTGGGTGGTTGGTGCAACTGAATTCAAGACGATCCCTCGATTGAAAGCACCTGATCTTTCTAAGCATCAAAAGAAGTCAACCTGATGGAGTGAGCTCTTCAAAGAAGATGGAAAAGAGTTTCTGGGCATGCACAGAAAGCTCTTTTAGACCAAAAGGTAGCAGCTATGGAATTTGGATTCAAAGAGGTGCTTGGATTTAAGTATCTGGAAATCAATGGGACTCTTCAGAGCTCTACTCTAAAATAGTATATATTGTGTGGAGGGATGGAGGACTATGACCAATTTTTAAGACCTATGAACTCCTAGAGTTCTTGAGCTAATAATTAGAAAACACTGCACGTTTTGCTCATAATTCCTTAAAGTTTACACTCTTCTTGTAAGGATCAGTATAGAAATCAGCTAATACAATGTAATGTGGTGTTTTTTCAACCTTCGCTGGCTGGGGAATTCTGAGAATCGAAGTCCACAACTCTTAGAGATGGCAAGGTGGAAAAACACTTTTGTAATGGATCTGAAATGAACCAGGAGATTCTGTGCGCATCTCATTTCTGGTCCAGGTCTGCTAAAATACATCACTTCAACACTACCTGAAGCCATAACGTAGTTTTCCCCTTTGCGCGTTGTCTAAATCCAGCCATGATTGAACAGTTCAGGAAGCATGCTTAACCATGAGAAGCAAGCCATGGCTTAGCATTCTATCTGAATTCAATTCACACTTCTGATTATGTCCAGAAGGTTCCGTTAACCATCTTAGTGACCGGATGGGCTTTCTTCAAAGTTAATCAGCCTTTGTATCTTTTCTTTTATGAACACTGAAAGCATCTGCACCAAGACAAATTCCTTGTGTGTTCGCACTTGGCCAATAAAGAATTCTATTCTATTCTTTGCACACCTTTCTAGGTCGGTTTACACACCATGATATACCATGGTTAACCTAACCCTATTGCCCCCAGCAATTTGGGTCCTCATTTTACCCACCTCGGAAGGATGGAAGGCTTAGTCAACCTTGAGCCTGGTGAGATTCAAACTGCAAATTGCAGGCAGCCACCAGGCAGTAGTAGCCTGCAGTACTGCACTCTAACCTGCGCCACCAGAGCTCGTAACTAAGAAGGTAACTAAGAAGGAGGTGTATCTCTTGAGTTAAGGCTTACTTGGGCATAGGCGTCCTCTTCCTTTGTCAGCCATTTTGGGAGTTGAAGTCCACAAGTCATAATGTTGCCAAGTTTGGAGATCTTTGTTTCAGAACCTTATTCACACTCTTAAATATAGTTAAAGGTTTCTCCTTTCCTTCTGTCCTCCATGGTGCTTTCTCTCTTGAGGTGACCTGGACATGGAATTGTAGCTCCAAAGTTCCAGGAATCTGATCTGGTGACCCAGCTTCTTTAGCTGAGGATTCTTGAACAAGACATGGCACTTCAAGTACCCTCTTTCTCCCTCTTTCTTCATAGGCGACCTCAGCTCCATGAGTTATTCAACCATCATCATGTCCACCCTCTTCGGTATCATCTGTCTGGTGGGCATTGTTGGCAACAGCCTGGTGATCTGTGCCGTCTTGAAGAAATCCAGCCCCAGCAGCACCGTACCCGATATCTTCATTGTCAACCTTTCCTTGGTGGACCTCCTGTTCCTTCTAGGGATGCCTTTCCTTATCCACCAGTTGTTGGGCCAAGGAAGCTGGAAATTTGGAGGGACCATGTGCACCATCATTACTGCCTTGGATGCCAACAGCCAGTTCACCAGCACTTACATCCTCACCGACATATCCATTGACCGCTGCTTGGCTACCGTCTATCCTTTCTCCTCCACACGCTTCAGGAAACCTTCTCTGGCCATCATGGCCATATGTATGCTCTGGGCCCTCTCCTTTCTCAGTATCACTCCAGTCTGGATGTACGCCCAGCTCATTCCCTTGCCAGAGCTCCTGGGGTGCGGGATACGTCTACCGGATCCTCGGTGGGACATCTACTGGTATATCCTCTACCAGTTCTTCCTTGCTTTTGCCATCCCATTTGTGGTCATCACAGGGGCCTACCAGAGAATCCTCCTGAAGATGGCCAGATCTTCTGAAGCCCTGACCAGGCAAGAGGCACCCAGCTCCAGATCAAACGGGTGACACGCATCACCATTGCCATCTGCCTGGCCTTCTTCTTGTGTTGGACTCCATTCCACGTCCTACAACTCATTCAACTGGCCATCGAGCCCACCTTGCCCTTCTATTATGCCTACAATGTGGCGATCAGCCTGGGTTATGCCAACAGCTGCCTTAACCCTTTCATCTACATCTTGTTGGGGCAGAATTTCCATCGGAGAATCACGGTGTCTGACCAACCTGCAGACGTGGAAGGACTTTTCCAACATCATGTCAAAAGCGCCCCTGGAGACCCCAGTGAATCTGGGCAGCCTTTGCTACATTTGGTCTCTGTCTTGGCCAGATAGAGATGACAAATGGATTTATTTGGGTGAATAAACTCCAGGGATATGTGTTCATCCACTAGCTCTTGCCTGTCAGGATTCCGGCAGTTACTCCAATTAAATCATGAGCCTTGAGCCACACTCCCAAAACTTCAAAGGACTTATTAAAAGTTAACATGCCAGCATTAGCCTGGGCATAGCCAACTCTGAGATTTGTGATTCACTGTCACCCTTGATCCCGTTTTTCCCCTCCACCCCTCTGGGTGTATCATCCAATGAAACACCTCCATAGCCAAGAGTCATCAATCATGCTCTGTAATTAGATTTTTGCGTGGCAGAAGCTTCAGTCATCTAATCAGCTTTTGAAGAAAATATGAATGGAATGTACTTTCGATTCCACACTGCCACCTGTACTTTGAAACTCTCCCCCTTTCTTTCTATTATCAACTATAAAACATGTATACAAAATGTTTTATGAGTTGACAGTTGAGATAGATAGATAGGTAGAGATAGATATTTCTCTCTCTGGGCACATTGAGAATATATCTACTGAACAAAACTCCTCATTGGTGACAGGAAGGGCATCCAGCCAGTAAACAACTCAGGTCCGTTCAGTTGCCCAGACTCCACCTCGCAAGGGATTATGGGATCATTAAATGGAAATGATCAGTGTTCATCCACCATTTTTGAGAACTGGTAAACTGATCTATGGCTTAACCTGCAGGAGCAGGGTCATTAAAGAAATCGGTGTTTTGCAAACCTAGCAGCTTTAAGAGATGTGGACTTTTAAGTATGCTGGCTGAGGAATTCTGGGAATTGAAGTCCACACGTTGTAAAAGTGGCCAGATCTTTTGGGGGTGGGGGGAAATCCACTGAAATAAACAAATCAAAAGAAGTTATCATGGACACTATATGCTTCTTTTTTTAATAGAGATTCTCCAAACACACCAAATTAATCCATCAAGAAACGTTTTAAATGACATCCGTACCCTTATTATTGGAGGTGGGGCACAAATCATTTTGGGATAAGTCCCATAAAAACATTCTAGATTTTGCTTGATATTCTCATTTAAATTCAGTCTAACTCCATCTAATATTGTATACGGGCATGCCTATGCTGATTAAATTAAATACTGTATTGTTTTATTTTGTGCTTTGGTTTAGTTTCACCTGGAGTTTTGACCTTATGTGTTTGTGAACTGTATTGTACAGTCCAAAATCTTGAATAAAGAGAATCTAATTTTCTTTTAAAGAAATTGATTGCTGTGGGGAAAAAACAACCAGAGGATAGTTCACACCTATTTTAACCCTCCTTCTAGACTCTTTCTTTCATTGGAGAAAACTATATTCATTTAATGACCACAATTCACTGAATAAGTCATCAAAAATTGTTGGATCCAATTTCTATTGGTTTAGATTTGATCCAGAATCATCTTTGCTGGAAATTGATCTGGTAAATCCATTTTGTCACCCTTTGGTGCTCTTTGAGCTTGCAAACATTTCATTACCAAGCTAGGTAACATCATAGCACTGATGGTGTTGCCTAGTTTGGTAATTAAACATCTGTAAGAAAACCACCAACCTCAAGAGAGCACCAAGAACCCCTCAGTTCTCCTTCCCCTACTCTCCTCTCCTCCCTTTCCCCAATTCTCCACCAACCCCACTCCTAGCACTGATGTTGTTACCTGGTTGGGTCATGAAATGTCTGCAAGAAAATCACCAAGCTCAGATAGCACCAAGGAGCCCTCATGTCAACTCTGAGCTACAAATATTCTCTCATTATGTTCCTTGAATAGAGAAGGGCTAGGTGGAAAACAAGGATGAGTTCCAGATTTTGCACATGACATGAGTCAGATCTCCCTTGCAAAGAATGTGATTCTGGAGCTGCATTCCAAAGAGGACAAGACAAGATGGAAATATATGGAAAAGTGGGATCATTTTGTATTTTAGATTTGAGGCATTTCTAGCAACCAGACCCTAAGAGTAAACGCCTACATTCCTTACAAAAAGGTCACATAAAAAAACATATTGTCTGCCAAGGAGGAATTCTCGCCTGCTGTGTGAAAAAACAGGAGTGCTGAGAAGCAACTGATGATCCACCAAATTATGCAGAAGCACAAAGCTGCAAGAGCTGGAAAATTCTCCCAAGGTGTAAGATCACTCCAATCCCTCATCATAAGCTTCCAAACAGGCTACGCAATCCCTCTTCCACCCAAGATCAAACGGTTGCTTTTTGCAAACGCAGGAAAGGGAGGTGGGGAAAGAGCTCAAACCCTCTGAAGAAGCTATTTCAAAGTGATAGTTAAGCAGGAATTTATCTCAGAGAATTAAGAGTTTTACAAGAGAATTAGACTGCCAAAGAAGGGGAAAAAAGTCTAACATGCAATCCACCAAATTTTGGTCCGTATTGTTGGAAGTTAAAACCCACCGCTCTCCTAGGAAAATGAAATATTTTAGCATATATTAAAAAGGCAGAATATTTCCCCTAAAAAGAAAAGTAGAAACTCAAGAGAGGTAGAAACTCAGCCCCTGCACCTTGGACCATTACTCTGGCCTAGGTCAGTTTATTTTACATAACAAAGATCTACTCCAGGCCGAGCCATAATAGGAATTTCCCAAAAGCCCTTTCATGACATCATCATCCAGCAAGGCTCAACCAAGCCTGGGACTCAGGACAGCCTACAGAGTTGCCCCTGCATGGCCTCATGGGATCCTGACAACAAATCAGAATACAAGCTTAAATTCAAATCGCAAAAGAGGGCATAAAGCCCAAGGAACTCTCAGCATTTCTGCCCTTTTTTTCACCCAGGAGCTCCAAGCCATGTGGTCCTGTCCACCATTAAACCATCTTTCCAAGCAATCACCATGTTTCCAGTGTCTTTCTTCCCCACTTGGAACTGAACCCAGAAGGACATTTCTTCCAACAGTCTGGATCTCACCCAGGCTTAACCCAGGTTTCTTTCGTTCCTTGATTAGGGGAAGCCATAACTGGATGGGTTCACACACAGTGTAAAAAAAGTTACCAGCAAGCCATCATGTTATGGCTTCGTGAAATAATGTCACCCATACATCCTGGTAATCGGGAGATCTTTTTATTCAGTTGATCAAGCCAGATCCTTTCCGCTTTCGGAATAACAAAACCAGGACCACAACCATGGCAGTCAAAAGGGCAAACACGATTATCAAAGAAACGGCAATCCACAGCTTGATGCTCAACTTCTGCTGGCCTATGGGAAGGATACAAAAAAGATTTTTAAAAAGGTGAGAAAAACCAATAGCTTCACATCACGGCAAAGAGACCTGTGAATAAGGTCATTTAGTCCAACCCCCTCGCCTAGGCAGGAGCTATACCCTATGCCATTTCAGACAAATGGCTGTCCCGTCTCTTCTTAAAAGCCTCCAAGTGATGGAATTCATCTCTTGTTCATCCTTCTCTGCCTTTCGACTTTCAAACATAAGAGGGGCGGCTTCCACCCTCTTCTGTATTTGCATAACTTGGCCCCAAGGGCACCTGGGAGCTGAACAGACTCTTCCCACAATTGCTACAATAATTAAGGATGACGTACCTTGCATCTTAAACTGCTCCTCTGATACCAAAATGACAGCGTGCGGCAGAGTCACAACTGTGGTCTTTTCCATTGCCTCCTCTGCAGGCAGAAAATTATGGTTTATTGCCGTAAGACTACAAGGCCCAAAACTTTTAGTACAATGGGATTCATATGCCAGAATTCTTAAGGATTTGGCATCTGTACGTAATGTCTGTCTGTCTGTCTGTCTGTCTGTGTCTATCTATCTATCTATCTATCTATCTATCTATCTATCTATCTATCTA
>BLBF01000067.1:7255419-7274982 GCA_015471245.1 Laticauda colubrina
CTATCTATCTATCTATCTATCTATCTATCTATCTATCTATCTATCTACTGTACCCATCTACCCACCTATCTATCCACATATCTACCCACTTATCTATCCCTTTTTATGACCCTGTAATCCCTTAATTCAGGGTAGAGCTAGGGCTACTGGATGGAACTGAGCATTTACTGTCCAGATGCCCTTCCTGACACCACATAAGTTCACAGAAAATTCTTTTTCTCTGCATCCGAGAGAGAATTATCTGCTGCTACCTAGAATTGAACTCTCAAACTTCCTGAATGGGAGGCGAGGGTCTTCACTACTAGGCCACTCACATCACTCTCATCTGTCTCTCTCTGTCTGTCTGTCTGTCTGGTTCACTGGCCACAAGGTAAATCTGGGTGGCTTAGGGTATTAATCCAACGAGAACAGTGTTTCTCAACCTTGGCAATTTTAAGATGTTATGCATTTCAATTCCCAGAACTGGCTGGGGAATTGTGGAAGTTGAAGTCCAAATATCTTAAAAAGCTTGAGAAACATTAAAAAAATCAGGTTGGAGTTAAATGCAGAAAACAAATTTAAAGGACGCGCTAGCTTAGCCATAACCATTTGATTCTTCTCATGTCTCTTTTTTAATCTTTATCTCAACTGAGATGTTTCAGGATGACCGTAACCTCCTCTTTTCCTGCCCTACCTCGTCTTTTCCTGGAAGAACGAGGACATCGAGAAGAACACAGCGGAGAATCTGGATGCTGCCTGTCACAGATGAGAACGCTGCAGTGAAAATACACCTAGGAGAAGAGGAAAGCTGTCAGCCTACAACCTCCTGTGGATCAACTAAAAGGCAAAAGACACAGTAGGGCTACTCCACATTTACAATGAATTTATGTAGCTTCCTCTCAAGATTAAAGCTGAACAAATAAGTCACCAACTGTTACACAGTGAGTCCTCAACTTAATGGCCACAATTGAGCATTACATTCGTAAGTGAGGTAGCTGATAAGTGAATTTTGCCCCATTTTACAATCTTTCTTAGCATGCTTGTCAAGTGAATCTGGCTTTTCCCCGTGGACTTTGCTTGACAGAAGGTTGCAAAATGGGATCACAGGACCCCAGGAGTCTGCAACTGTCATAATTGTGACCATGGAGATGCTGCAACAGTCTTAAGTGTGAAAAACAGCCATAAGTCACTTTTTAAAGCGCCCTTGTAACTTTGGCCATTGTGAATAATTATAAGGTTGATGTTCACTTTTCTGCAGGAAAAGCACAGCAAATTTCACCAGCAATTTTCAGCCATCATGTGAATGAATCTGCTAGTAATGAGAGAGAAAATTCTGGGGACCTACACCAAGAATACTTGGGGGCTCCATATGGGCTAGTTAAATTATGGAAGCAATTTTCCAATTACTGCGCATCCAGTTCTGGCAGGAAAAAGCAAAATCAATCTTGCAAGGATTTTCAGTGGAAACTCACGTGATTGGACAGAGTTTTGCCTTCGGAGACAAAAGCGAATGCCTTCACTTCAAATCTTTGGCGGAAATTAGCGTAACTGACCGCCGGGGCGACTGGATGGAAGATGGTTTTGTAATTGTCAAGTTCATATTCACATCTATAAAAAGAAGCAAATCAGCGTTAATTCAAATGTTCATTCTTCTCTCTTTGGAAAACCTGCAGGGATGGTTTAGAAGCAACCAGCAGAGCAGTATATTTTTGCAAATAAAAATTAAATATAAAACATAAAATAATATAAAATATAAAATAAAATAATAAATAAAATAAAATATCCTATCTTTAGGGACTGGTTGTATCATTACAAACTAACACTGTGTATAATTCATGGTTCCACAATTCACGCAACCGTTTTGCACAAGGTTTGTGCCACACACTCAATGTGAATGTGCACTTTAATGCTTCCCCAGCTACATTATACTGGGGTTCAAGTGGATCAGGTAGAAACAGTAATTCCTGCATTTAAACAACATAAACCTGGTTGAATGTTCAACTCAGTCAGGATTTTATCTTGGTTGATTTGGTGACAAGCTCAAGACTGCACCTTTTCCAGCATGAAAGTTTGGTCTAGTGGTTAAGGCACCATGCTAGAAAGTGGGAGACAATGAGTTCTAGTCCCACCTCAGCCATTGAAACCAGTTGGATTATTTTGGGCCAATCACCAGGAGACGGTGAATTCTAATCCCGCCTTAGGCATGTTGGATGACCTGGGGCCAATTACCAAGAGACGGTGAGTTCTAGTCCAGCCTTACCATGAAAGCCAGCTGGGTGACTTTGGGCCAGTCCCTCTCTTTCGGCCCAACCCACCTCACAAGGTGGTGGTGGTGGTGGTGGTGGTGGTTGTTGTGAGGAAAATAGGAAGAGGAAAGTGTGTTGGATATGTTTACAAAATACGAGTTATTTGTAAAAATAATAAAGGCAGGATACAAATAGGTACATGAATAAAAATAAGGAAAATAAAGGCCACTCACCCATCAACCACAATGTTCCAGCGTGGCAAAGATGAAGGCTCCAAGGATAGGGTAGCCCAGCAGTCCTCTAGCATTAAATGGATGTTTGGGTCATTTCGGTTAAGTACTTGAACTTCCAGGAAAATGGGCTGTCGCAGATATTTCACAAGGGGATATTGGTCATTTGTGTAAGGAACTGAGTAGGACTCATCTGCAAAACAAGAAACCAGATTTGGGGCTGCTGCTTCCTGCCTAGCATTTGCCAACCCTGGTGGCATTCACACAACCCATTCAAGCATGTAAGGATTTTGCTTCCAAAATCATTTGATACTTGTTACTCCAGCATCTTTAACCCAGCTCCAAAAAACCTCAGTGCTTGTGCTGCGAAATTTAGTTGTTCAAGGCTTCTAAAATCCTCTTTTTTCTCCATTTCTCTCAGCACCAGAAGTGGTATTCAGCAGGTTCTTACCGGTTCTGGAGAACCAGTAGCAGAATCCCACCTCTGACTGGCCCTGTCCCCATCTATTCTTTGCCTCCCAAGTCCCAGCTGATTGGCTGGTCTTCTTCAGTTGCCCTGCACAGGAGAACCGAGCTGGAAAGCAGGTTAGTAGGGTGGGGAGGAAATGGGGATTTTACAGTACCCTTTCCCTGCCACACCCACTAAGCTACGCCCACAGAACCAGTAGTAAAAAAAATTGAATCCCACCACTGATCAACACATTTTTCAAATTTTATTTCACATCATTTATCTACCGCTTCAATCTCTGTGGACTTCATCTAAGCAGTTTAAAACTGGATTTCAAGTAAGCGTTTCCAAATTGGAAAAATATTATATGGGCAGCTCTGCTTTAGTTTAGCTTTTTAAACTTATGACTTTCTGGTTTGGCAGCCTTTTAAGACACACATTAAGACAGAAGACAAAAAACCCCAATGTGCATGTAATTATGTTTATGTGCATTAACTGCACACCCGAAGGAGTCTTCAATTTAATAGGCCATTAGGGCACCCTCTTTCTTCCCAATGTCTTTTAAAAGCAAAAGGACATCATTTGCAGCAATTTAGGTCATTTCTATAAATGATGACATTATGCAAATTACAGAAATCATTACAAAGTGTGTAAAATTAACTCTTCGGTTATTTTTAAAGAGCTTCATCCAGATAACGATGGATACATTCGATCTACATCATCAGCTGGAACTTCTGGCAAGTATTGTTTACAAACTGAGAATCCAGTTCTCTAAAATCAGTGTTTCTTAACTGTAGCAATCTTAAGGTATGTGGACTTCAATTCCCAGAATTCCCCAGTCAGCCATGCTGGGAATTTTGGGAGTTGAAGTCCACTTCTCTTAATGTTGCTAAAGTTGATAAACACTGCTCTAGATACTGGAAATAAGGTAAAGGTAAAGGTTCCCCTGCTAGTGATTTCCAGATCTAGAGGATGGTGCTAGTCTCCATTACAAAGCCGAAGAGCCAGCATTGTCCGAAGATGTCTTCGTGGTCATGTGGCCAGCAGGACTAAACGCCAAAGGCGCATGGAACACTTTGACCTTCCCACCAAAGTGGTCCTTATTTTTCTACTTGCATGCTTTACATGCTTTCAAACTGCTAGGTGGACATAAGCTGGGACAAGTCATGAGACCTCACTCCTTTATGCAGCGCTAGGGATTCGAACTGACAACCTTTCTGATCAACAAGCTCAGTGTCTTAGCCATTGAGCCACGGCATCCCTATACTGGAAGTAACAAGATGCAAAACTGCAATGAAGAAATATTTCCCACCACCTAGCCATGAATTGAAATATCTCACCTGGATAAATGAGAAGAAGAAGAGAAAGTAGACCCAGGTTGATTGCAGGCTCAGGAGGAGGAAGCGTGTTTATCTTGACATTCAAGGAAGTATCGGTACTCTCGTACGAGCAAACCACGGTCAACCTGGAAGAAAAGTTGAATTATGTCAGCCCTTTGACGTAGTCTGGACAGGTAACCAAAAACCTGAGCACTAACACTATCTTTATGGTGAAGTTATCTTGAAAATCTGAACGCACACCTCTCCTCTCTTGCCTTTACTTCCCAAAGAACTCGGGAGGATCCTAGTGTCGGTTTTCCAACCTAGGCAGGGGGTTGGACTAGAAGACCTCCAAGGTCCCTTCCAACTCTGTTATTCTATTCTATTCTGTTCTGTTCCTTCTGAGATGCTTTTTCCACCTCCATCCCTGCTTTGGATTTATACACCTCTCATTGAATATTGCCAAGCAATAACAATAGCGCTTAGACTTATATGCAGCTTCATAGGTGCTTTTTCAAGAGGCAACTGGACTTTCTGGTTTTTCTTTGAAGATGTTTCACTTCTCATCCAAGAAGCTTCTTCAGAACTGGATGAGAAGCGAAACGTCTTCAAGGAAAAACCAGAAAGTCTCGTTGCCTCTTGAAAAAGCACCTTTGGGACAACTATGAGTTAGGACGAGAGAGAATCTCCACAGTTGTACCACTTCATAGTACTCTACAGCACTGTTTAGAGACAGCCTTTTGCCCCCAACGATCTGGGTCCTCATTTTACTGACCTTGGAAGGATAGAAGGCTGAGTTAACCTTGAGCCGGTCAGGATCAAACTCCTGGTAGTGGGCAAAGTTAGCCTGCAATTCTGCATTCTAACTACCGGGCCATCTTTATTTTTTTATTTTATTTTATTTGGTTTGTCAATTGCTTATAAAGTAATAGGTATAAGTCAAAACATAGTTATGAATACTACCTCCTGTCTCCCAAGGTCATTCTCACATCCCATTACAAGCATACCAAAAGATGTATGTGCCATTGGCTTCACCAAAACCTGTCTGAACCTCAGTGTTTCCAAGTGCAGTTCACCAGAATTGGCACTGTGCTGTTCTTTGGGTCACAAACATCTTCTAAATACATGTATACAGGCAGCCCTCTATTTACATACCATACATTTAGCGCAGGGGTCTTCAAACTTGGCAACTTTAAGACTTGTGGACTTCAACTTCCAGAATTCCTCCTGCAGGCCATGTTAGCTGGAGAATTCTGGGAGTTGAAGTCCACAAGCCTTCAACTTGCCAAGTTTGAAGACCCTTGATTTAGTGGATGTTGAAAGTTACAATGGTACTGAAAAAAGCAAATGATGATGATTTTTTCACCCTTAACACCTGTTGCAGCATCCCTGTGGTCATGTGATCAAAATTCAGATGCTTGGCAACTGGCATGTACTTATGACGGTTGCATCATCCCAGAGTCATTTGTAACTTTCTGATAAGCAAAGTCAACAAGGAAGCCAGATTCACATCCATGCTACTGACTTAACAACTGCAGTGATTCACTTAACAACTGTGGCCAGAAGGTCATAAAATGAGGCAAAGCTCACTTTCAACAACCATCTTACTTAGCAATGTAAATTTGGGGCTCAATTGTGTCGAGGACTGCCTCTATGTGTGCCTGGCTAGAAGGGGAGAATTTTTTCCCTAATTCATCTGCCTTTAAAGATTTTATTTCCCTGCCAAGATTCAGCCAGAGTTTCAGGGCTTCTAATGTTGTTTTAAGTCAAAAGATCTCTTCTTAACCACCTGCTCAGATCTGCAGTATCTCATTTCATAATCAATTGAGGGAAGAAGAAAAAAAGAATGAAAACCTCTCTCGCTTCAATTCTATTATTCTTACCCTCTTGCATTTAAAGAACTGTAGCCTATTTCTTACATGACTGGGTTTACACATCACCCTCAGTCATAATGTGAATTTCGGCTTAATGGGTTAAATAAAAGCCAGCCATGTCTATCAATCACAGTCTAAAAGATTAGCATGCTTTCAAATGCATAATTTAGACAATAGCACAAAAAGCTCGGCTTTAAATGATCATCCTAACTAAAAATGCAGAAGATTGATTGCAGAAATCGCCACATACAAGGCAGAGACATACCATTCAGGTATGATTTTTTTTTTTTTTAAGCAGGAGCTGGGTTTTTCAAAAAAATATTTTTTGCTATCTGGTTTTCAATCATGAACCAACCAAGAGCAGGGAAGAGGATATTCATTCAATCCAGAATTATATAGCTACATAAATGTTACATCATTTAGGTCAATGGCATGAACTCTTATGATTGCACAATATTGATTGCACAAGTTTCAAAACAATGAACTTTGCATGGAGTCATACCCTCAGAATTCAAATTTTATCTGTCACTTCCAAAGTTACTGAACGGAGGCTGGGCCAATTGGCAAAATCAACATTTTTATTGCATTTACCATCAATGCATATTCCCCCCCCCCCACCCCCCAAAAAAGCATTGCAATCCAAGTATTCTTGAGCAAAAATCCCAATTTTGCTGGAATTATGCATGAATGGAAAAGCACAAATACCCATAGAAAATTATCTTACGTGGAGATCAAGAATCTTGAGCTCCACATAACAGCCAAGCCAGATTCACCTGAAATCGCTGTCTCTGGAGATCCAGCGTGGAGGTTGATCTGGCCAAAAGGTACTCACTTCATTTTCATAAACGATCTTCTCACCAACAATCTGGACAAAAGGGTACAAATAGTCCTTAGATTATAACCATTCCTTCAGTGAACCTTCGAAGTTACAAAGGCACTGAAAAAAAAGTGACTTGTGACCATTTTTCATCCTTACGACCATTGCAAGACCCCTGTGGTCATCATCGTCATTTAATGACCCCATAATCCCTTGTGGGGTGGATTTGGGCAACAGAATGGAGCTAGCAGGGTGTTTTAATGGCCAGATGTCCTTCCTGTCACCAATGAGGAGTTTTGTTCAGCAGATATTTTCCCATTGTGCCCAGAGAGAAATATCTGCCTCTACCTAGGATCGAATTCACAGCCTCCTGATTATAAGGCAAGAGCTCCACCTCTAGGCCACCACACCACTTTGCAACACCTCTGTGGTCACGTGATCAAAATTGGGACACTTGCCAACTCATTTTTACGACGGGGTGCAATATCCTGGGGTCATGTGATCCCTTTTTGCCATCTTTTGACAAGCCAAATCAGCAAGGAAAGCCAGATTCACTAAAGAACCGTGTTACTAACTTAACTACTGTGGTGATTCACTTAACAATTGTGGCAAGAAAGCTCATAAAATGAGGCAAAACTCACTTAACAGCTGTCTCCCTTAGCAATAAACCTTTGGGGCTCAATGGCAGTCCATAATTCGAGGTGAAGCAGGAGAACCAACCAGGTTCCTCTGAAGAAGGAACTCACCTTCACCGTGGTCCCGCAATCGTTGAGTGGCACACGGAAGTGGACTCGGTCTTTCGAAGCCGACCAGAGGACGGGCCCACAAGTGGGGTCTCTAAGCCTGAGGGTATCCAGGTTTAAGTCTGGTTTCGTACTGCTGCTCGCTATCTCAAAATCCATGTGTCCGTCTTGAGTGCATATGGAGACTGTAAGGAAGTCGGGTATCAAGTGTTACAACCACGATAAGCCACAATGAGTTCAACTGAAGAGAATATCTGTAGCTCAGGGTGGCATCGAGGAGTTTCTGCCCCTCTTTGAGGGAGGTTGGCTGGCTGGTTGCAGACATTTCATGACCCAACCAGGGAACACCAACAATGTCTGTCTGATTTTGGCCCTTTTTTAATACTGATGGTTCTCATTCGTGACCATTCAACATTTCAATGGACCATCCTGAGACTTATGACATATTTAGCATATGTTAGTACAGATAGTCCTCACTTAGTGACTATTCAACATTATGATGGATTCCACAAAAATACTTATGACACACTGAACATATTTTACTGCAGATAGTTCCCACTGAATGACCATTTGAAGTTACGATGGACCTTCCAGAGAGACTTATGACATATTGAACATATTTTACCACAGACAGTTCTTAAGTTAGTGACCATTTGAATTTACAATGGACCTCCCACAGACATATTTAACAAATAGATACATATAATTCTTACTTACCAACCATTCAAAGTTACAATGGATCTTCCCGGTGATACTTATGACCTACTGAACATATTTTACTTGATAGTTCTCACTTAGTGACCCATTTGAAGTTACAATGGACCTTCCAGAGAGACTTATGACATATTTAACAATTTGTAGTACAGATAATCCTCAGCTTAAATACAAAACCCCAACATTCATTCCACAATGAAAGCAGCCCCAAAATTATAGCTTTATCATTTGTGGGAGAGAAAAGGCAGGGGAAATTGCGAAAGGATCTAAATTCACCATGAGACCCAAGCACATACCAATTTTTTGGTCAGAAAATGTGCTAACAAGGCTGAAAGGTGTGTGAATTTTGTCAACTGAAGTAGAAAGACGGAAGTGGCATATTCTCTGCAATGGGGCTTCTCAAGAAAATTGGCCCATAACCACAATAGGATGTTTAGATCTTTGCAGGCCACATTTGATGATCTATTTTTTTAACAGTGATGTTAAAATCCTCACCTATTGGTGCATTTTGTTCACAAGGACATTCTGGATAGCTCACCATGGTGGCTATTTCCCCACCGTAGTCAAAATTCAAAGTCAAGGATGTGACGTACAACTGAATACCTGAGCAATCATGATCTCTGTAGGCCTGGAAAATCAGAGATAAAATTATTCCACTGTTTTCATCAGAATTTCAACTTTTAAGACAGAGCAGTTAGACCTGATGGTTAATCAACAGATGATCCTATTGGGATACATTCTGGTTTCTCAACCCTGGGAACTTTTAGGAGTGGACTTCAATTCCCAGAATTCCCCAGCCAGCTCTTGTACTTTTTAAGACCAGGGATTTTCCAACCTTGGTAACTTCAAGACTTGTAGACTTCAACTCCCAGAATTCTCCAACCACCAAACAACCCCCAACATTTTTTTTGGTCTCGTGAAATATGTCCTCACCCGAGTGTTCAGAAGTCTTTTGGGAATATACAACTTTACTCCTTTTCTGGTATCCACACCAATGCCATTGGCTTGAAGTTGGTGTACCAGCATGTTCTTCTCATTCAGACTGACAGCTGTCAATTTTCCTGGGAATTCTGGGAGAATCACCATCATGTGGGTTGAATTACAGACTGCTGGGCCTGAAAAGTTGAGGGGAAAGACTGAAGATTTTCCAAACCAATTTTCCAATTTTTAATGGTCTTCTGCATGTTGAGGTTCTTCAAGAAAAACCTCAATTCTGATTAGAAGCTTGCATAATATACCTCCTCCAAAAATTATGGGATGTCAGACCAATGACATTATGTTAATCTGGTGAGTTTAATAACCCCATTATTATGTTCAGGGAAAATATGGTACCATAAACCATGATTTACAAACCATAATTGTTGCATTTACACACAACATGCTAAGTCCCAAATCGTATTCAAGTTTTGTATATTTTCTGAGTTCAGCTCTGTCAGACTTCAATTAATCTACTTTCCTACCCTATGAGAAAACAAAACTTGGATCAAGAAAGGAAGATAAGGAAAAATACTTGGGTCTTCATGCATGAAAAAAGTGTGTAAGATAAAGGAAAGGATAAAAAGAATCAACTTATGACAAAGAACAGGGCAAAATTACAGATGGAACAGCCATGACGCCAGTATCTCCATATCCGATTTAGAAGCAGAATGTTGGAAACAAAAGTTTTCACCTGGGGCACAGATCATTCTTGATTCCAGAGTCAGGCGCTGCTCAGGTGGCCCATAAGTTAGCTTGATGGCTACTGTGTACAACACATGGTCATCTTGCTGTAAGACATATCATCACATTTCATGTTTTCAACATTCTAGAAAGTGTTTTATGCCAATATCCAATCCCAAAGGAGGTCTTGACCCAAACCACTGAAGTAAAAGGTTGCCCATCATTATATTATCACCATTTCCCCCCCCCCAAATTTTTTTTGTTCTATTGTACTTTACTGATTTATTTGATTCTTTTTGTTATTTTTTATTGTTTTTTATTTTTATTTTTTGTTTTAAATATGGTTTTACATTGTGTAAGCTGCCTCAAGTCGCCATGGGCGAATAGACGGCAATATAAATTAAATAAATTATCTCATAGCGCATCATTACCATTAAGCATGAAAGTCAGCTGGGTGACTTTGGGCCAATCACCAAGAGGACGTGAATTCTAGTCCTGCCTTAACCATGAAAGCCAGCTGGGTGACTGAGCGAATTTACCAGGAGGCCATGAGTTCTAGTTCTGCCTTAATCATGAAAGTCATTTGGGTGACTTTGGGCCAATCACCAGGAGACCATGAGTTCTAATCCCACCTTAATCATGAAAGCCAACTGAGAGACTTTGAGTGAACTTAACCAGGAGATGGTAAGTTCTAGTCCCACCTTAAGCATGAAAGTCAATTGGGTGACTTTGGGCCAAACACTAGGAGGCCATAAGTTCTAATCCCACTTTAGCCATGAATGCTAGCTAGGTGACCTTGGACCAGTCCCTCTCCCTCAGCCCAACACACCTCATAGGAATGTTGTTGTAGAGAAAATAGCAAGAAGGAATACTAGGTAGTGTTTGCTACCTTGAGTTACCTATAAAATAATACAGGCAGGATAAAAACAAAAGAATAAAATAAAAACCAATCAATATAGAGGCCACTGATTCTAAAAATATTGGTCAAATAAGAAAAAAAAAAAAAAGGATAAATCCTACAATCATTACCAGTAAAACACCTTTCCCAAAGCTGAGTCTTGGAAAAGTAACACCAAATTTGAAGAATTGACTCTCCTGCACCCCAGCTCTAACTTAGAACTTAGAATCCTTTTATTGGCCAAATGTGATTGGACACCCAAGGAATTTGTCTTGGTGCATGTGTTCTCAGTGTACATAAAAAGAAAAGATATGTTTGTCAAGAGTCATAAGGTACAACACTTAATAACAGTCTAGGGTACAATAAGCAATCAAATCTATTTT
Organism: Laticauda colubrina; assembly: GCA_015471245.1. Lineage (NCBI taxonomy): Eukaryota > Metazoa > Chordata > Lepidosauria > Squamata > Elapidae > Laticauda > Laticauda colubrina. The sequence goes on from BLBF01000067.1 coordinate 7,266,730, forward strand.
TCATTTCTTGTACCTTGTAAACTGCGACTCCTCTAGCATTAAATGGGACTTGGATAATGATATCATTGGCATCGGAAAAGAAATTATAGCCTTGTTGAATCGCCTGTCTGAGACTCAAATAATGGATCTGGCCATTATCCTTGATCGATACGATCCACTCCATTGCAGATGCCACTTGAGGCCCCATTTCAGGCCGGGCGCCCTATAAAAAGCCACAACGTTAAGAAGGATCTTGGACCAAGACAGGTTTGCACTAACCACATTTCAGAATCTGTTCTCCAAATTTCAGACCCCACTTTTAAAAGCATTCCATTCCGATGGTGCTTACAAACGGGTTATCTAGAGAAACAAAATTTCTACAGCTCCACTGAAGCTTGAGGGAATCTGGAAGCTTTTCAAGGACATTTTAACAGGTGTGAAGTTGAGGCAGATGGTTCCCATAACAAAGAGAACTTAGTCTACATGGAAGCCTGGGGGTTGGCTGGGAAAATCATTGTTTAACAGATAAGAGATAAGAGTTGATAGGGTCCTTGTAGGTCATCTAGTCCAACCTTTCTGCCCAAGTGGGAGACCCTACACCACTTCTGACAAATGGGAGTCCAATCTCTTCTTGAAAGCCTCAAGTGATGACGCTTCCACAACTTCCAAGGGCAAGTTCTGTTCCATTTGTTGATTGTTCTGTCAGAAAGTTTCTCCTTATTTCCAGGCTAAATCTCTGCTTGTTCAGTTTCCATCCATTATTCCTTGTCTGGCCTACAGGCACTTTAGAAAATAGCTTGACCCTCTTGTCTCTGTGGCAGCCCCTCAAATACCATGAAGTTTAATACTATGAACTGGTGCCTGAGAATCTCGGGAGTTAATTTTGCCTCGAGATTACTATGCAATGTATTCAATAACACAGTAAGCTTTTCAGGAACAAAATGGTCCTGGATTTTTTATTTGGATACTCAGGCTGGATGTTGACATTAAGATATTTATTGAAGAGGACCTTAGAGATATTCAAAAATTTCCATCATCTGTGCAGATGGATGCCTTCTAAAATCTTAAATCTCCAAACAGCAATCTAAAAAAAAAGCCCAGACTTAATTTGTGCGCTTTCATTATCAGCCAATGCACACATTTAGAAGGCTTGAAAAAAAATATCAGCAAGTCTAATTAAAATCATGCAGACAGATTCATTTTTTTCTCCCAACTAAGCCGCAGTTTGTGACAATAGTTGTGATTAAACCACACGCTCAACTGCAATCAAATAAATCATTATGTGAGCCAGTCATGTGGGCAGATTATAGATTCCTCCCCCCAGTGTTATTTTACTGGTAAATGCGATTCAACTAGCTTGCCTGAGAAAGTTGGATTACATACCATGAGTTCATCCCGAAAAGTGGGAATAAGCCTTGGGAATGTAACCTACAAGTGGAAGATATTTGGATATGAGCATGAATAGCAAAACAGTTCAATACTTTCAAAAGAATTGAGTTGAAAGTTTAAACAGTCACTAAGTCAACTGTTTTAAGTCAAGGACTATCTGTACAACAGAAAACATAAGCCACGCAACAAACACAAAAGAGAATAGAGAAAAGAGGAATAAAGAGGGATTGAAGAAGATAAAGAACAGAGAAGAGGGTGAAGAGAAATAGAAGAGAGAATAGAATAGGAAAGAGTAGAATAGAGAGAAAATAAAATAGGGAATAGGAGAGAGAATAACCAGAGAAGAAGTGAATAAAAGAGAATATAGAATATAGAACAGAAATAGAAGAGAGAATAAAAGAAAGAAGAGAGAACAAATATAAAAAATATAATAGAATACTTTGACCAAGTAAGATTACACACACAAGGAATTTGTCTCTGGTGCAACAGCACTCAGTTTACATGCAAAACAACAGAGAAAATAATCACAATAATACTAATATGAGAAGGTGGTAGAAAAGATGAGGAAGAAAAAAGCCATACTACATGGCTAAATATACATAAGACAGTTCTTGGGAATTAGGTGTTCAGCAGAGTGATGCCCTTCACACTTACTGCCATGACGTTTTTGGTGCAGTTTGTTGTCGCGCTGGCAAAACCATTGTCAGATAACGCTTCATCAGCCTGGAGGGTGTTGCAGTCTATGCTGTAAGTTTTGTTCTGGAGTCGAACTCCCTCAGTAGTGTTGAACTGCAACCTGAATCTCAGGCGCGGCTTGTTATCCTGGGGATAGAAACCGCAGAAAGACCCCATCCAACAAAGCTGTGGATTCCTGGAGAGCAACTTCTCGAGTAGATGATTCCTTTACTGAAGAGTTAGCCACTCCAACAAGTCCAACAAAGCATCTTATTGATTTGCATTTGGCCAGTCCACAAAGTGACATAGGGGACAGATAAGGGACACAGGGACTAAGACACTGAGTTTGTTGATCAGAAAGGTCATCAGCTCGGTGGTTCGAATCCCGCTGCATAACGGAGTGAGGTCCCATGACTTGTCCCAGCTTATGTCAACCTAGCAGTTTGAAAGCATGTAAAAAATGCAAGTAGAAAAATAAGGACCACTTTGGTGGGAAGGTCAAAGTGTTCCGTGCGCCTTCGGCGTTTAGTCCGACTGGCCACATGATCATGGAGACGTCTTCGGACAGCGCTGGCTCTTCAGCTTTGTAATGGAGATGAGCACCGCCCCCTAGAGCCGAAAACAACTAGCACGGATGTGCGAGGAGAACCTTTACCTTTACCAAAGTGACACCATTGCTTCATCCTGTTCAAATTTTGCTAAGCTCTGAAAATTAGCCCATTTTTTGTGCCTTTTATTTGAACCCCTTTTTCTTCATTTAAACAAAATAACAGGCTAAGTGAGTAGAAGTCATCTACTCCAAACCCCGTTCAAGCAAGAATCCCTATAGCTTTGCTGGCAAACCTGTTCCATGTGTGCCGGAAGTGGCACGCAGAGCCATTTCTCCCGGCATGCAAGAGGTCACCTGGAAGAGTCCCCACTGCACATGCTCGCCGCTGCCCAACAGCTGACTGTTGGGGATCTGGTGTGCACATGCAGGGGGCGTGCGGGGAGCCCAGTACGCATTGCCTTCTGAGTGCTGGCACGTGAGCACACACACAATTATCAGCCCGGGAGCCGAAAAAGGTTAGCCACCACTGCCCTACCAGACAAGAGTCCAACCTCTTGTTAAAAACCTCCAAGGAATGGAGCACACTGCTTAACTGTTCTGCTTCGTTCTAGCTTGGTTCTCTCCTTCATGAGTTCAACCCCTTTATCCTATAGGCCAGGGGACTCCAAACGTGGCAACATTAAGACTTGTGGACAGGGGTGGGATTCAAATATTTTAACAACCGGTTCTGTGGGCATGGCTTTGTTGGTGGGCATGGGTTGGTGGTCATGTGACTGGGTGGACGTGGCTTGGTGGTCATGTTATTGGCTGGGCATGGCCAACTCAACATCACTCACATCGAGACATGCATCTCCACGCCTGGCCTCTCATGACTGTGGAGATGCTGCAACAGTCATAAGTGTGAAAAATGGTCATAAGTCACTTGTTTCAGTGCCATTGTAACTTTGATTATTCCACACAAGCAAAGTACCAGCAAGAGAGGAAAAAAAACTCCAGAGAAGTTCCTGAGACAGGAAGTCTAGTCCTGCCAAGAATGTAACAAGGTTTAATGGAGAGGCAGTTTCTGTAAGCAACACCAGAATGTTTCCTTCCTGCCTTCCTTACAGGATTAGGCCAGTAATTTCTTCTAACAACCGGTTCTCCGAACTGCTTAGAATGTTAGCAACAGGTTCTAGTGAATAGGTGCGAACTGGTAGAATCCCACCCCTGATTAGAGGACTTCAACACCATTCAATTCCCTAATTCTGGGAGTTGGAAGTCCACAAGTCTTAAAATTGCCACTTTTGGAGACCTCTTGCTTTTTCAAACTTGGCAGCTTTTAAGATGTGGGGACTTCCAACTCCCAGAATTCCCCAGTCCACATTAGTCATAGCACTTCACAATGGCATACCTCCATTTCAGTACAGTTCTGGTGCCCAACCATCAACACTTGCTTTCCGTAGTCAATTTGGTAATGGCAGTCTTCCATGTCATCCCCACTGCCATCTGTAGAAAAACCAGCCAAAGGGTTAAAGCCAGGGGTCTTCAAACTTGACAGCTTTAAGACTTGTGGTCTTCAACTCCCAGAATTCCTCCTCTAGTCATGTTATCTCAGGAATTCTGGGAGTTGAACTCCACAGGTCTTAAAGCTGCTGAGTTTGAAGACCTTTGTTCTATTCTATTCTGCATTCTATTTTAAACTCTATTCCTATTCCAAATTCTATTCCTATTCTATTCCAGGAGTCTTCCAACTTGACAGCTTGAAGACTTGTGGACTTCAACTCCCAGAATTCCTCCTTCAGTCATGTTAGCTGAGGAATTCTGGGAGTTGAAGTCCACAAGTCTTAAACTTGCCAAGTTTGAGGACCTTTGAGTTAGACGCAACCCATTCCTTTTTTTAAAAAAAAAAAGTTTATTTTTATAACATATCAAATAACAAATAAAACCATCTTTCAGTTATACAGTGTGTCTGTTTGGTATACATATCATGTGCACAATATATATACTTTCCTCCTAACTTTACATTCATATTATATTCTAATCAACATCCCATATCATATTATCTCACTATTATTCTATTATTTAAAATTTAGTTTTATTTCCGGACTATCTTTAGAAGCAAAATTCCATTCTTACTAAATTATGTTCATAGAATAACTTATTTAAAATAATTATAATATATCATATATTATATAATATATATTACATTATAATATACTTCAATTTCTTACTCTTCTATCTAGCCATTGATAAAATAAATCCCAAATTTTATCATACTTTTTCTTCTTGTTCTCTAATTGCTAATGTCAATCTACTCATTTCTGTATATTCCATTATTTTCTTAATCACCTCCTCTTCCAGATGCAACCCATTCCTAAAAGCATAAATTCAAACTAAAGAGTCCAAATAGTTGAAGAAGGATCACACGTACCGAGAATGTCTATGTCCCAGGAGCTCAAATTGGCAACTTCCTTTGGCAGCCAAATTTGCCACGGGTCATCGTGGCAAGACACCGTACCTGTTGTAAAAGATAGGCCCACCTTTTCTTGATACCCCTTGTCCAGAAAACGGATCAAGGTAGGACGACAGAGTTTCAGCCGTACCTATAGCAAGATCTCCAAGTAATACATTTTACCATTAGCTGAGGGGCCAACCTTGGCAACCTTAAGACTTGTGGACTTCAACTCCCAGAATTCCCCAGCTAGCCGTGTCAAGTCAAGCCAGCTGGAGAAGATTTTCCTGTAAGTAGCTAACAAACTTCATCTTTCCAAGATCACAGTGCTTGAAGATATTGCTCAGCAGGTAATGAACCATGAAGCCCATGTTGATCGAAGTTCTTCAGCCCAAACCTTCCCTCTTGAGTTATTTCTATTTCTGCTCTATATTTATTTATTTTTATTTGTCAATTGCTTACAAGATTATAAGTAGATAGATACATAGGTATGAATACATGAAATGGGTACATATAAGAAAAATAAAAGAAACACTAGGACAGGGACGGTAGGCACGATGTTGCACTTATGCCTGCCCCCTACAGACCTCTTAGGAAAGGGGTGAGGTCAATAGTAGACAGTCTAAGGTTAAAGTTTTTGGGGTTTGGGGAAGAAACCACAGAGTCAGATAGAGAATTCCAGACATTGACCACTCTGTGGTTGAAGTCCTATTTCCTGCAATCCAATTTGGTGCGGTTTACCTTGAGTTTGTATCTATTGTGTGCTCATGTGTTGTTATGGTTGAAGCTGAAGTATTCATTGATAGGTAAGTCATTACAATGTATGATTTTATATACCATACTTAGATCAGACCAAAGACAGCATAATTCAAGGTTTTCTAGGTCTAGAATTTCAAGTCTGATGGCATAAGGTATTCTACAACAAGTAGAGGAGCGGAGAACTCTTCTTGTTAAATATTCCACTGTTGTTTGACTCCAAGAACAGCCTCACCTGAAGATACCAGGAGACACCATTGATGGTCATGTTAAGAGGAAGACTCCAAAGAGAACATCACAGGCTGGATTAACACATTAAGCAGTGGCTAATTCTTGGCTCTTTATTACCAAGAGCCTTTATTTTGTTATTATTATTTTGTTGTTTTGTTATGAGAATAACAGAGGTGGGAAGGCACCTTGGAGGTCTTCTAATCCAACCTCCTGCTCAAGCAGGAAACCCTATACCCATGATGAAGGATCTATGGCACGCATGTCGGAAGTGGCACACAGAGCCATTTCTGCCAGCACACAAGCTGTCGGCGGAAACTAATCCACTGCAAATGCATGCACGCATCCCCCTGCCTACCAGCTGATTGTTGGGTATCTGCCTGTGCATGCAGTGGACAGGGTTGCAGGGGATTGGGGGGGGGGGGGGTTGCATGTGCATTGCATTATGGGTGCAGGTGCACAGGCACATTTTCGGCACACGACAACAAAAAGGTTAGCCATCACTGCCCTATGCTATATCAGTTTGGCCTGGTGGTTAAGGCACCAAGCTAAAAAGCAGGAGGCTGTGAGTTCTAGTCCCACCTTAGCTGTGAAAACCAACTAGGTGAGTTTGAGCCAATAACCAGGAGACGTTGATTTCTAGCCTCACCTTAGGCATGAAAGCCAACTGGGTGACTTTGGGCCGAACCCACCTCACAGGGTTGTTATTGGTCATTCTAATGGCTGGTGGTCATTTTAAGGCAGGGGTCTTCAAACCTGACAGCTTTAAGACTTGTGGACTTCAACTCCCAGAATTCCTCCTCCAGTCAGGTTAGCTCAGGAATTCTGGGAGTTGAAGTCCACAAGTTTTAAACTTGCCAAGTTTGGAGACTCTTGTTTTGAGGGCTCAAGGTAAAACAGCAGAGAGAACACAAAGGGCTGGATTGATACTACACATAAACCATGGCTAATTGAATTACTTGATTTTAGCTTACTGTCTAAACCACAACTATTGCCTTTAAATCACAGACTAAGCACCAATCTCTAGTTTATCACCACAGCAGCTGGGAAGCACATTTGCATTAACACCAAACCAATATGGGGGAATTTTAAAACAAATTTAACAATTTATCCCATCTCTGTTGCACCCTGGTTAGACTGCAGATGATTATCACCAACAGCATTCACTCATCCCATCAAACCTGGTTAACAGCACCAAGTCTAAGTTTTTATCCCACATTAAGCCAAAGAAAGGAGACTAAACTATGGCTTAGCAACTCAGCTTCACCAGGGGCGCTCAGAGCAATTGTAGTTTGCTCAGTTTGGGATTAGCCATGGTTTATAAACCAGAATTGATGGTTTGGCACATTGTTTGAGTGCTTGCTCTGAACTTTAGGGGCAAACCTAAGTTTGTTGCCCACATTATTCAACAGGAAACCAGGATACTTCCTGGAATATCCCATTCCAAACAAAGAGAAATTCCCGTTACCTGGGAAATCGAGAGCTCCGGAGGTAAAAATGCTGCTTAGAAAGTAGCCAAAGAAGAGCCTAAAGCAGAAAGAAAAAGGGAAAGCTCAGCTGGTCTGCATTCATACGACCCCTTCCTACGCCTCAGAAGATTAATCAAACTTTACCACGCATTGCAAGACGCCCAACCCACAGGCATCCCCATCCTATCCGCCCGGCGCAAAGTAGACTGCGTAAATTTCAGCCTCGCAGTTTGCGCGTCCGATTCGGTTTTTATAGCCTGCGCTGTCTTTCAGCGCGCATGCGTGACGCCGGGCTCCACTCCTAATGTTCTCACGTTCAGCTCAGCTGGGATGGGGAGTTTCTCTCCTTTCCCCTCCCTCTTTCTTTTTCTTTCTTTCTTCCTTCCCTCCCCCTCTCCTTTTCTTTCTTTTTTTTTCCTTCCTTCCTCCCTCCTTCTCTCCCTCCCTCCCTCTTTCCCTCCCTTCTCTTTCTCCCTCCCTCTTTCCTTCCTTCCTTCCTTCCTTCTTTCTTTTTTCTTTCTTTCTTCCTTCTCTTTCTTGTCCTTCCTTCCTTCCCCCCTCTCTTCCTTTCTTCCTTTTTTTCTTTCCTCCCTTCCTCCCTCCTTTCCTCCTTCTCTTTCCCTCCCTCCCTCTCTCTCCCTTCTCTTTTTTTCTCCTTCCTTCCTTCCTTCCTTCCTTCCTTCTTTCTTTCTTCCTTCTCCCTCTCCCTCTTTCTTTCTTTCTTTCTTTCTTTCTTTCTTTCTTTCTTTCTTTCTTTCTTTCTTTCTTTCTTTCTT
>BLBF01000067.1:7275232-7291735 GCA_015471245.1 Laticauda colubrina
TTCTCTCTTTCTCCCTCTTTCTTTCTTTCCCTTTCTTTCTTTCCTCCTTCCCTCTCTCTCTCTCTCTCTCTCCCTTCTCTCTCTCCCCCTCTTTCTTTCTTTCCTCCTTTCTCTCTCTCTCTCTCTCTCTCTCTCTCCCTCCCTTCTCTGCTTTTCTCCCTCCCTCCCTGGAGGTTTTGGATAATCTACCGCTACTTGGCAAGCGCGCAGCCCCGATCCTCAGGCATCCTTGCCACCCGTTCCCATTTCCGTTGAAACTTTCTCCCCCGAGTTGCACGCTCAGAGTCGGGGCCGCCCGGTTCCCCAAGACCGCCGCGGTCTCCCCCGGGCCGGCGGGGAAAGGGGGGGGGGGTTTGCCGTGAAAACCCCACGGAGGTCGACTTCTTCCCTGCCTCGGGGCGGGGGGGGTCCGAGAGAGCCAGCCGACTTACTCGCGGGGCATCGTCCGGCGGAACGGGCTGCCACCGGCAGCAGCCACGTCGTCAACTGAGGCGGGTTGCACGGAGCGAGGCTGAAAACGGAAACGCGTGTCTTTTATCTCTCGGTTTCAGGTCCCAAATCCGCTCAGGTTTGTTTGCTTGTTTGTTTTCTCTCGGTCATGAAAAGAAAAAAAAAAGGGGGGGGAAGCAAACTCCCCCCCTCCGCCGCCCATACAATGTTTCTCAGATGTGGCAACTTTCAAGAGACCCAGAATCCCCCATCCAGCATTCTCAAATCATCCCAGAGAGGTTTAAAAATGCATTTTCCTTTCCTCGCTTGGCAGCTCCATGCCTAAGGTAGGACTCGAACTCACCGTCTCCTGGTTTCTAAGTAACACTCGAATTCACCGTCTCCTGGTTTCTGAGGCAGGACTCGAACTCACCATCTCCTGGTTTCAGAGGCAGGACTCGAACTCACCATCTCCTAGTTTCTAAGGTAGGACTCGAACTCACCGTCTCCTGGTTACTGAGGCAGGACTCGAACTCACCATCTCCTAGTTTCTAAGGTAGGACTCGAACTCACCGTCTCCTAGTTTCTAAGGTAGGACTCAAACTCACCATCTCCTGGTTACTGAGGCAGGACTCGAACTCACCATCTCCTAGTTTCTAAGGTAGGACTCGAACTCACCGTCTCCTAGTTTCTAAGGTAGGACTCAAACTCACCGTCTCCTGGTTACTGAGGCAGGACTCGAACTCACGGTCTCCTGATTTCTGGCTCTCACAGCTAACATCATATCCCTAGTTAAGTCACCTGTGTGTGAATTGAGCAGTCGCATAAATTTATGAAATAAATAAAAGTCTTCTAAAGTGCACCTCCCTTCAACATATGTGTGTGCGTGTGTGTGTGTGTACACAAAGTTCTAGCTGTTTTACACACACACACACACACACACACACACACACACACACACACCAGCCACATCTGTAAGCTGTTCCACCCTCCTGCTCTCTGGAGTATGAAATCTCCTATGCAAATAAATTGCGGGGAAAAATAACCTTTGCTTCCCACTCCATCTGCCGTGTCATCAAATTCTCCCGTCGGCTGGGATTAAGCAGCCGCTGCCTTGGGAGGAACCTGGGGGGGCTGAGCACGGCCTTCGCCTCACCCTCCCATGACCTGTGACACCCCCCCCCCCAAAAAAAAAAACCAACCCTAACTGGAGACAAGGAAAAAATGGCCACTCGCTTCCACCGAGCAGCTGCGGATGGCAACCTGGAATTACTGAAAGAAGCCACCCGAAAGGATCTCAACACCGCCGATGCGGACGGCATGACGCCCACGCTCCTGGTGGCCTGCCACGGCGACGTGGAAGCTTTGGAAATCGCCTGCAGGCGGGGGTGAGTGGGGGGGTCAAGCTTGGGAGCAGATTGAACAGATTGAACAGATAAGCAAGAGTTGGAAGGGACCTTGTCGGTCATCTAGTCCAACCCCCCCTGCCCAAGTGGGAGACCCTACACCATTTCTGACAAATGGCAGTCCAATCTCTTCTTGAAAGTGATGACGCTCCCACAATTTCTGAGAGCAACTTCTGTCCCCTGGGTTGATTGTTCTCCCTGTCAGAAAGTTTCTCCTTATTTCCAGGTTGAATCTCTCCTTCAGTTTCCACCCATTATTCCTCGTCTGGTCTTCAGGTTCCTTGGAAAATAGCTTGACCCCCTCCTCCTCTCTGTGGCAGCCCCTCAAATAATGGAATGAACTGTTGTAAGTCAAAGACTATCTTTAATGGGTGGCAGAAAGAGGCTCAGAAGGCACCCTCCCTCGTTTCTCACACTCTAAAGGTGGCAGCAGGAGAATTGCACTTTCAGGCTTGCAAGATTTGGTTAATGCGGCTTTAGAATAAAGTAGAATTAGCTCTTTTCTGTCTCTGAAGACTGAGATAGATGTATTATTTTATTATTTGATTTGTCAAGTCACTTTCAAGATAATAGTTGTAAGTATAAACATGAGTAAAACTACAGGAAATAGGTAACCAATAAGTGGGGACAGTAGGACAGGGACAGTAGGCATGATGGTGAACTTATGCACGCTCCTTACAGATCTTTTAAGAACAGGGTGAGATCAATGTGTAGATAGTTTAAGGTTAATGTTTGTGGGGTTAGAGGATGTAACAACAGAGTCAGGTAGTGCATTCCAGGCATTGACCACTCTGTTGCTGAAGTCGTGCTTTCTGCGATCAAGTCTGGAGAGGTTTACACTGAGTTTGTATTTGTTGTGTGCTCTTGTACTGTTGGGGTTGAAGCTGAAGTAGTTATTGACGGGGTGGGATTCAATTTTTTCAACAACCAGTTCTGTGGGCATGGCTTGGATGATGGGTGTGGCTTGGTGGTCATGTGACTGACTGGGCGTGGCCAACTCAACATCACTCACATCGAGGCACGCATCTCCTCGCCTGGCCTCTCGTGACTGTGGGGATGCTGCAACAGTTGTAAGTATGAAAAATGGTCATAAGTCACTTGTTTCAGTGCCATTGTAACTTTGAATGGTGACTCCACACAAGCAAAGTACCAGCAAAGGAGGGGAAAAAAACTCCAGATAAATTCCTGAGACAGGAAGTCTAGTCCTGCCAAGAATATAACAAGGGTTAACGGAGAGGCAGTTTCTGTAAGCAACACCAGAATGTTTCCTTCCTGCCTTCCTTACAGGATTAGCCCAGTAATTTCTTTTAACAACCGGTTCTCTGAACTGCTTAGAATTTTAACAACCGGTTCTAGCGAATAGGTGCAAACTGGTAGAATCCCATCCCTGGGATTATTGACTGGTAGGCCATTGTAGCAGATAATTTTGTGTACTATGTAGTTAATGTTGTGTACTATGGCATAGTTCAAGGCTGTCCAAGCCCCAAATCCCAAACCTGGTGATATAGGGTATTCTGTTGTGAGCAGAGAAGTGTACTACTCTTCTCGTGAAATACTTCTGGACTCGCTCAATGAATCAAACAAATTGGTTCACAGAGTGCTGTGTGAACCACCTTGTAGACTTGGGGGGGAAGCTGAGCTGCCTAAGCCAAAGGCTGGATAGCTGAACTCCAAGTTCTCCTTCACATCCTGGAGGTGGCACCTGTTCCCAGTGGGCAAGCATTCTCACGTGTCTCGAAGGCTGTTTGCAAGGTTGCGTGGAAGAGTCTGGGGTTAAAAAGTCTTTGAGGGTTTGTGGAAGCAGTGCAAGGTTCAAAAAGTGAAGGGAGAACTTCACCAAATGGGAGGAGGAAGTGCCGCCATTCCCCCGCTCACTTTTACATAAGGTGTGTGTGTTTTATTATTACTTATCTTATGCAGTAAACGAATAAATGTGACCTTTAAACGTTCAGTTGTTTGGCAGCCATATTTATAGAGCTGTGCTGCAGACAAACATGCTTCAGCTCCTTCCGAGTCATTGATTGAAATAGGGAATCTTTTGCAAAGAGGGTTGCAAAAGGGGGTTGCCTTTATTTATTTATTTATTTTATTTTGTCAAACAATCATTAGACAACATGTATAAGTATAAACATGGTAATAAACACATGAAATGAATATAAACAAGAAAAAAAAGAAAAATAGGACACGGGCTGTAGGCATGTTGGTGCGCTTATGCACGCCCCCTTAGGATGCAGTTCTAGAGCATAGAATAATTGAGTTAGAAGGGACCTCAGAGGTCTTCTAGTCCAACCCCTTGCTTGGGCAAGACAATCCTGTATCATTTCAGACAAATGGTTGTCCAATCTTGTCTTAAAAGCCTCCAGTGATGGAGCAGCCACAACTTCCGAAAGCAAGCCGTTCCAAATGAATTCTCATTTTTAGGGAATTTCTCCTTAGTTCTAGGCTGCTTCTTTCCTTGGTTAGTTTCCATCCATTGTTTCTTTTCTTGACTTTTGGTCCTTGGGAAAATAGGTCGACCCCTTCATTTTTGTATGAGCCCCTCCAATTTTGGAAGACTGCTATCCTGTCCCTCCTAGTCTTTCTTTTCACTAGATTGACCATACCCAGTTCCTGCAACCATTCATCGTATGTTTTAGCCTCCAGTCCCCTAATCATCCTGGTTGCTCTTCTCTGCACTCTTTTTAGAGTCTCAACATTTTTTTTTATATTGTGGTGACCAGAACTGGAACCAGAAGTAGTTTGCATTGAGTGTGTGAATCTAGTCAGGTAATACTTAATGAATAAAACAAATAGGGAAAGAAATGTGTACATGCCCCTGGTTTTTTTCTTTCTTTTTTCTTTTTGGAAGAATGGGAAAAAATGAGATAATTTAAGTAATGTTCAGTTAGCATTTTCCCCATGGGAACTAATTATTAAAGAAACCTTGCTCTAAGCCTCTGAATTTAAAATTCAAAAGAAGAGACTTAAACTGGCTTCTGATTTTAGAAAAGAATTCTTTGGAAAGTTACACATTTTTGCCACTGTCCTTTTGCAGACAATAAATGGGATACTGAAACCCCTGCACTGAAAAATGTAGCGTATCAGGGAACATGTTTGCATGGAATTATCTTTTTGAGATGATGCTGGTTGTTTTACTAGCAGGGAAAAAAATGGCAATCTAGAATATCCATTTTATCACATCAACTTCTGTCCTTTCTTGTAATCTTTGCAAATTGGTCTTTGTGTCAGCATCCCCAACCTTGTGACCAATAGTTACAGTAATCCTTGATTAGAACTAGATTAGTTTAATGACCATTCGAAGTTACAACGGCAACCAAAAAAGTGACTTATGACTGTTTTTCACTCTTAGGACCATTACAGTATCCTCATGGTCATGTGATCAAAATTCAGGAGTTTGGCAACTGGCATGTACTTGTGACTGTTGCACTATCCTGGGATCATGTGATTTGTAATCTTCCCAGCCAGTTTCCAACAAGCAAAGTCAACGGGAAAAGCCAGATTCCCTTAACAACCGGCTGGTTCGTTTAACAGCTGCAGTGATTCACTTAACAACTGTGCCAAGCCAGGTCGTAAAATGGGGCAAGACTCGCTTCCCAACTGCTCTGTTTAGCCATGGACATGTTGGGCTCAATTATGGTGGTGGAGGACTAATTACCTGTGTGTGTGTGTGTGTGTGTGTGTGTGTGTGTGTGTGTGTTTGGAGGACTGCCTGTATGTGTGTTTGTGTGTGTCTGTGTCTGTGTGGAGGACTACCTGTATGTGTGTGTATGTATGTGTGTGGGTGTGTATGTGTGTGTGAGTGTGAGTGTGTTTGTAGGACTACCTGCAAGTGTGTGTGTATGTGTGTGTCTGTGTCTGTGTGGAGGACTACAAGTATGTGTGTGTGTGTATGTGTGTGTGTGTGTGTGTGCATGTGTGTGTCTGTGTGTCTGTATGTTGCACTTCAGCTCCCATCATCCCAAGACAACTAGCCTGGGGATTATGGGAGTGGGAGTCTCATACATCTGGAGGACTCCTATTTGGGAAAAAGAAAAAAAAAAGCTGCTCTCCAGGAAAATGAGGGAGACCTGAGTCCTTTGTGTTGTTGTGTCCTTTTCAGAGGTGATCCCAACGTGTGCGACATTTGGGGAAACACACCGCTGCACCATGCGGCCTCAAACGGCCACACCCCCTGCGTCTCCTTCCTGATCAATTTCGGCGCCAACATTTTCGCCCTCGACAATGACATGCGCTCGCCCCTCGACGCAGCAGCCAGCCGGAGCCAGTATCCATGTGTCCAGATCCTCGACAAGGCAGCCACTGAGCAGAACGCCAAAAGTCCCAAGCGCGTTGCTCGCCTGAAGGCGCAGGCCCAACGCGACGTCCCACGACAAATCCGCCTGTGTGAAAAACGCCAGGAGAAGCACCAGCTTGAGATGACCAAGCGGTTCCACAAAGGATCCGTCCCGTTGGGCCGCAGTTCCGCCACCAGGGCGAAAGTGTCTCACTTCTTCGCCAACGGCTCGCTCAGCGACATCCCCAAACAGTTGAAGGACACTTTCAAACTGAAGGCCAGGAAGAAAGAGGAGAATGGCACAGCCAGCAGCTGTGGAGCAGAGAAGGAGGGATTTGTGGAAGAAACCACCATGATGGATTCTGAGAAGGAGGTAGAAGATCTGATGTATGGCTTTCGAAAGAAGATCGGCTTTTCAGAAGAAGCAGCAGAGGACTTGGGACAGAGGTCTATTTTCAACCGCCCAGGTCTTGGCAACCTCGTCTTCAGAAGCCAGAAGACGGAGACCTTGCTTTCTGAGAAAGAAGACAGGGCCTTTCAAATCCCGGAGTTCTTTCATCTCAAGGAGACATTTGATGGCTCAGATAATGAGGACGACCCTGATGTCTCCTGGATGGAAGAAGCAGGTGGGTGGGATGAGGACAAAGAAGAGGCCCCTCCCCTTGAAGTGTTCCTGGTCGCATATCATCTCCATGACTTCCTCCCCATCCTGATGAGAGAGAGCATTGATTTGGAAAGCCTGATGCTTTGTTCTGATGAAGATCTGCAGAACATCCAAATGCAGCTGGGACCTCGCAAGAAAGTTCTCCATGCCATCAGTAAAAGGAAGCTAGCTTTGGAAAAGCCAGGTTTGGTCAGGGACACCCGATTATAAACCAAGAATGGTTCTTTCAGTCAAGTGATTTGTTACCCACTCCACAAACAGTTCTTTTTCCACATGAGGATGACATGGGACCGAAGATGACATCTATGCAATCCCCACAACCAGGGGTGGGATTCGACCTGATCAGACCAGTTCTATAGAACCAGTTGTTATGATTCTGCCCAGTTTGGAATACTAGCAAATTGTAATACTGGCTGGCCCCTCCCCTCCTTGCCCACTCACTCCTTACCTGGCATACACATCATCAAACTTGCCTGCTAAGTTGCTATTTTTACTTTTTTTCCCCCACAACCATCAGCTGTTCTTTTGTGCCAGGAGATTTATTTAGCTAGAAGGCAGGAAATCATTGGATTTCTTGCTTTCTAGCTCATCTAAAAGCAGAGCTGAACCTTCCTTAGGACTGAAGCTTCTATCTTTCAGTGCAGACTCAAGGCAGCAGATTGCAGAAAGGTAGATCTCTGGTGAATCTGTGATTCTGTGAGCAGCTCAATCTGCCTGCCTGCTTTGCCTGCTTTTGAGTAAAAGTTGCTTTTTCTTTAAATAAAAAACACAATATTTACAATATTTACATATAAGCCACACCCAGTCAGTCACATGATCACCAAGTCACACCCACAAATTAAGCCATGCCCACAGAAACAGTTGTTAAGAAATTTGAATCCCACCCCTGCCCGCAGCCTCTTGGCTTCAACATGGCCAAGTAGCCATTGATTCAGAAGAGCAGGATGAAGAAACCTTGAGTTTAAACTCTTGCAGGAGGAGGTGTGGCAGAACTTGGGGGTGGTGTTAAAAGAGGGATCAGCCTAGAATCCCTACGTAGCCGCAAGCCAACTAAGTCCAACCTCCCTTGAGTGCCGTTGATGTTTTTGTTGGAACAACAAAAATGAATGCTTGGGAAACGTAATTTTCTGAAATGTTCATTTTATTTTTGTTACATACTACAGTATAGAAAATACAATTGACACCAATTCTGCACCAGTATTGATTAACAACATTTAATTTTGTCTACTTTTTAGAAAAAAGGCAGTAAAATTTTCTTGACCACTTTGAAAACCTGTTCTAGACAATTTCTTATGATTGTTGACTGTCTATTCATCAGTAATAAAAAGGAAGGCAAACGTTATCCATTAAATGCAAACATTATGTGAAAATAGTTACATTTTAAGCAGAAATCAATCCTTAGATTCTAGATCTATAATCTTAGTTCTAACATTATTATTTCAGAGAGAAAATCTGAGACAAAGTTCATTGACCCAAATAGTTAAAAGTTAAGTTTTGGAATCTCTGAACAAATAAAAATGAAATTACAGGCTAATAAAGTGAACGATTTAGTAGAACTAATAATGTTGCCTTCAGGAGACTCTATGTTTATCCTTAGGATGTTGTAAACTTTGAATTAAAGTCACTATCCAAATACATGGAAAGAACACGATTCACATGAGAATAATTAGATAAACCAGTGCTTCTGAAACTCAGCGACTTTAAAATGTGTGGACTTAACTCCCAAAATTCCCCAACCAACTTAAAGCTTGCTGACTGGGGAACTCTGGGAGTCCACATATCTTAAAAGTTTGCTGGTTGGGGAATTCTGGGAGTTGAAGTCCACATATCTTAACATCGCTAAACTTCAGAAACAAGGAGAAAAATCATTTGATTCTTTTGTTAAGCTACTATTTATCTTGCTATTGTAACCTAGTAAGACCGTTTATTATGCAATATAGGCCATTTTTTGCTCAGAAATGATCTTCCTTTTTTAAAAAAAAAAATTCTGTGGCTTGAGAGCATCAGAATGTCGCAGCCTCATCCGCTGGCCGACCAACCTTCAAAGACCATTTTTCCTGCGATGGTGTCTTCAATGGCCATCCCTGAAAAGGATTCAAAATCACAGACAATTGGAGGAAGAAAACCATCAACCATCATCCCAGTCGTCCTCAGCTTACAACAGTTTAGTGACCGTCCTAAGTTACAATTGCACTGAAAAAAGTGACATATGTCCGTTTTTCACACTTAGAACCTTTGCAGCATCGTGTGCTCAAAAGTCAGATGATTCATATTTATGATGGTTGCAGTGTGTCCCAGGGGTCACATCATCCCCTTTTGCAACCTTCTGACAAGCAAAATAAATGGGGAAGCCAGATTCACTTAACAACCAGGTCACTAACTTATCAACTGCAGTGATTCCCTTCCCAGCTGTGGCAAGAAAGGTCATAAAATGGGGCAAAAATTCATGTAACAAATAACTCCCTTAAAACAGAAAGTGGGACTAGAGCTCACCCTCTCCCGGTGATTGGCCCATTATCCAGTTGGCTTTCATGTCTAAGGCGGGACTAGAGCTCACCCTCTCCTGGTGATTGGCCCATTATCCAGTTGGCTTTCATGTCTAAGGCGGGACTGGAACTCAGGGTCTCCTGGTTTCTTGACCCCCTAGAACAAATTGCTCCCTAAAGTTGATCCTTACCCAGTGATTTGAACACCGTGGTTTTTTCACGCAGGGCTGGTTTGCTTCCCAAGATCACTTCGCCGAGTTCTGCAGAAATGCTGGCCTGAGAAACAGATAATCGCTTGGTCACTGAGGGTGCCCACCAGACTGCCAACGGTTTTAAGTCACCACTTCAGATAAACCTTGGAGTGGGCATCCTTTGAAGACCACCCCCCCCAAGTAAAAGACAGGCAGGCAGGCAGGTAGGAAAAAGGAAGGAAGGAAGGAGGAGAAAGAAAGAAAAAGAAAGGAAAGAGAGAGGAAGAAAGGAAAGAAGGAAAAAGAAAAAAGAGAAAGAAGGAAAAAGAGAAAGGAAGGAAGGAAAGAGAAAGAAAGAAGGAAGGAAGAAGAAAGAAAGGAAAGAGAAAAGAAGGAAAAAAAGAAGGAAAAAAGAAGGAAAGAAGGTAAAAGAAAAAAGGAAGGAAGGAAAGAAAGAAAAGAAAAAGAAAGAAAGAAAAAGAAAGAAAGGAAGGAAGGAAGGAAGGAAGGAAGGAAGGAAGGAAGGAAGGAAGGTGTTGTGGCCCGCCGGCAGCTGACGGAGCAGGTAGCAGGGTTGGACAGTGGTGAGGAGGTTGGGAGGAACCCGGGCCAGTCTGGGAGGCTGAGGAAATGTCGGATGAAGGTGGGGCCAGTGCAGACTGGCAGTCATCAGCTACCTTCGGGCTCAGACAGCAGTGAGGAGGGGGAACTTCTGGAACCGGTTCCCAGCCTGAGCATGCGCAAAGCTGCTAAAAGGAAGGCACAACAAAGAACTCAGGGTGGATGTGGGAATAAAGCCACAGGTGGATTGTGAATGGTGGCTCCCATAGGGATTAAAAGTGGAGCAAAAAGGGAGGCGGTTTTGTAGGAAACAATTCGTTCGTTCGTTCCAGCCTCATGAAGATTTGTCTGTGTAACCCAGAGAACTGTGCCCAGCCCTTCCCTGTCAGCACCGTGTGTGGAAATATTTCCCGGCAGCTTTCCAAGATTGAGCTAATAATTATATCTTTGCAAGACTGTTTGCCAAGCCGTTGACTGAATATGAATGCAATAAATTCACATTCATTTAATAAAAGAGGTTTTGCCAGGATTCAAGAGTTTGCTTAGTGCTTTTTGGGGAAGCCTAGGACAGAACAAAAAGAAAGAAAGAGAAAATAGAGAGAACTCATTCACTTCCTTACCCCTGATAAAATAACGTCTCCTGATTCCCGCAGAGCTGCCTCTTTCGAATCAACATACAATACCGAATTGCTCATTACACTGTCGTCTAGTTCTCGCCAATCAGGCCGGCTGGCTCCTATAGCTAAAATATAATATTGCCAGTTATTTCTGGAAAGATTGGATGAACCAGGCCTGGCAGTTAAATCCTTTTCATGCAGATGAGAACAAAGCCACAGAGAGACAGATCTGCTCATTCCAAAGGCAAAGAAGTCCAACACTTTTTTCCCCCTACATTGCAGGATTTAAGTTCTATATTAACTTCCCAAATAGCTGGAGTTTACTCAAGCCCTTAACTTCTGTAAAGTTCAGACTGACCAAACTTAGCACGTGGACAAACATAACTGCTCTTTTTGTAGTTATTGTACCTGGGTTTGTGAAAACAAGCACAGAAGTGGGAGAACATCAGAGGTCACCAAGCTCAACCCCCGGCTAAGGCATAAAATCTGCAAGAACACCACCCTTAAAATAGGCCATCTATCAAGGCATATTTAATGGAGGATACGACATTGCTTTCCAAGCTCTTTTCTCGTGTTAATAAGAATTATCGTCCAACAGGTTGTTCTTCTTCTTTTTTTGATTTTGAAATTTGAACCCATAGCTCCAGAAAAATATCACACACACACACACAGAAAATATCACCAGAAAAACAAGCCTGCAGTGTAATTATATTGCAGAAAAAAATCAAATCGCGACGCATCCCTTACCATTGATATGGGCTCCAGGTTTCACCCACTCTCCACGCAAGATGGGCTGAGTTGCCATTGTGACTGTGACAATCACATCCGCCCCGTTGACAGCCATTTGGACCGAGGAACAGATCTGTACTGGTCCGTTCACCGTACGGGCAAACTTTTCTGCATTCTCCTTGGTGCGGTTCCAGATCCTTATCTTTCATGGGAAATTAAACAGAGGATGTGTGAGAAGGACCTTGGAGACAGGAGGGAAAAACCACCAGAGATGGTATTCAGCAGGTTATGACTGGTTCTGGAGAACCAGTAGGGGAAATTTTGAGTAGTTCGGAGAACTGGCAAATACCGCCTCTGACTGGCCCTGCCTCCTCTATTTTCTGCCTCCCGGGTCCCAGCTGATTGGCTGGGTCTTCTTTGGTTGCCCTGCACAGGAGAACGAAGCTGGAAAGCAGGTTGGTGGGGAGGGAATGTGGATTTTGCAGTAACCTTCCCTTGACACACCCACAGAACCGGTAATAAAAATTTTTGAATCCCAACCACTGGAAAAACCACAGATGGGAAAATGGGCAGATTAAAAGATGTCCCAGCGCACAGAAGGAGGGAAGGTGTAGGAAACACTTCAGGAGGGACTCTTTGTTAATTTTCCAGAGACTAGATAGTCCTTGACTTACAACAGTTCATTTAGTGACCGTTTGAAGTTACAACAGGACTGAAAAAAGTGACTTATTTCAATTTTTCACACCTACAACCATTGCAGCATCCCTTCAGTCACCTGATCAAAATTCAGACGCTTGACAATTGACTGATATTTATGACAATTGTACAGGGGTGGGATTCAAAAATCCCAGCAACCAGTTCTTTCCCCAGTTGCTGGGTGGGCATGGCCATGTTGGGTGTAGCCTACCGAACTTCCTGTTTCTGGCTTCCGGTGGGCCTCCAAAGCCTGGGAGAGGCCATTTTTGCCCTACCAAGAGTCCAGAAGCTTCTCCCGGGCCTCTGGGAGGACAAAAACAGCCTCCCCCAGACTGTGGAGGCCCACCGGAAGCCAGAAACACGCCTGTTTCCAGACTTCTGGTACTTCTGGAAGGCCCGTTTTCCCCCTCCCAGGACCTTTGCATGGACCCTGCACTTATCTGCATCAAAAATGGGCCATGTGGAGATTCCTGGGAGGGGAGGGCTATGGTGAGCAGGGCTAGCCAGTCGGTTGAAATACCGGTTCAACCAACCAGATGTAACTTTAACATCTGGTTCTCTCAAACCGGTCCAAACTGGTAGAATCCCACCCCTGCAATTGTAGCCCCTAGGGTCGTCTTTTGCAACCTGCCAAGCAAAGCTCAATGAGGAAGCCAGATTCACTTTGCAATCCTGTGACTAACGTGAATAAGTGCAGTGATTCACTGAACAGCTGTGAATGGCACGAAAGGTCGTAGAATGGGGCAACACTCACTTAACAACTGCCTCGTTTAACCACAGAAATTGTGTGCTCCGTTGTGGGTGAATGCCGAGGATTACCTGTAACCGGAAAGGAGGGGAGAAATTCTGGCTGGGGAATTCTGGGAGTCCACCCTCCTTAAAGTTGCCAACTTTGCAAAACAGGGATCTAATCTATCCAGCTTTGAATGGTTTAAAACAATGGGTTTTCTTCCTGGTGTAAATCGTATTACTCACCTCTTTAAATGAGAACAGCTCTGTGAAAAGTTCGTAGTGGCTGTAGGCCTGGACACCAGCTCCTAAAATGCAGAGGACCTCTGAAACTGCAGGCATTAAATACTGAAAATGCACATATTAAGGAGAGAAAAAAAGGATTCTTGTTAAATATGAACTTCTTCAGCTTAAGACTTTCTCTAAAATAGATGGCCACGTTTCTTCTCTTCAATACAAAATGCCCACATGTTGCAAAAGGCCCATGGTTAAATTTGGGGTAGCTTGGCATGTATTTACAATGGGCTGCAGCATGAGTGGGTGGCTGTATAAATTCTCCAAACAAATAAATACATATAACAACCGAGCAGCTTCTGGTTCCTTATTTTGTCTACTTAAAAGGAACTCACCTTGGTGGCTATTGCCGAAACAGCTGCCGTACGCTTGGCCGTAATGACATTGCCATCCATCATCTTTTGGAAAGAAGAACGTCAAAAGGCCAGGACCAGAACATAAGAAACAGAGATTTAAAAAAGCAAATTTTGTGAAAGCCGTGAATTTAACACACCCTTTGGGAGAAGGGGGAGTCCGTTCCTCTCCCATGTCCGTTCAATTGTAAATGACATCCGTTGTGCCAGGATGCATCCTTTGCACAATTATGCTAATCCTATTCTTACTTAAATGACAAAAACAGCCACCCAAAATATCAAAGCAAGATACATATACTTGTCTTGGCCAGGATAATTTGAATGCAACAGGCTTGGCTGTGCTGGCTGGGGAATTCTGGGAGCTGAAGTCCATATTTCCTGAAGTTGCCACAGTTAAGAAACACTGCCTCGGAAGCATGGAAAAACTTGGAATAAATCAAGGTTGGCTAAGAATTTCTTGGAATCGAGGTCCAGACATCTCACTGTTGCCAAGATTGAAAAACACTGCTAGAAACCAAACCAGGCCATGGGCTGGCATGGGGTGGTCTAAGATGTCTATTTTTTAATTTTATTATACTTGTTTGTATTCCGCCTATTATCTTTACAAATAGTTCAAGGGAGTGACTGTATCTAACACACCTTCCTCCTCCTATTTTCCCCACAACAACCCTGTGAGGTGGGTTGGGCTGAGAGTCAGGGACTCATCCAAAGTCACCCAACTGGCATACGTGGCTAAGCCGGGACTAGAACTCACCGTCTCCTGGTGATTGGCCCAAATTATTCACCCAGCCGGCTTTCATGCCTGAGGCGGGACTAGAATTCATAGTCACCTGCTGATTGGACCAACCTCACCCAGCTGGCTAAGGCAAGACTAGAACTCACAGTCTCCCTGGTGCCTTAAACAGTCTTAAACAGGCTAAGGCAAGACTAGAACTCACAGTCTTGCCTGGTGCCTTAAACACTAGGCCAAACTTGAGCTCCCCAGCTAATTCAGCTGCTCAATCCCTCCCTGCCTGGGCTGTCCATCGGGGAGGAAGGTCTCCAGAGCTTACCGCTTTGAGGGCGCCGTTCGTTGGGTCAAACAACAGGACCGTCGCTTGGTGCGAAGGAGACACATTCTCATAAAAGGTCACCAGCTTGGTTGTCAGAGCATCGTCATTTGCACTGTAGGCGGGCATGACCCCCAAAAAGCTTTGGAGGAAAAAAAGAACAACAACAAGGGAAGGGGTACAAACTAGTCCTCAATTTATGACCCTATCTGAACCCTGCCGAGAGGGTTGTAAGCCATGACGACTGTAAAGCTGGTCATCCTTACCATCGAGCTGCAAGCTAGACTGTCTCTTTTCCGACTGTTCCCTAGGCAGCATCACTTGACCTGTGTCTCCCAAGGTCTTTCTCACAGATCCTCACAACTATTCACCTTCTGCTGGGCACCTCCAGAGAAAGTGAGCTCACGCTGGCTGTGCTTGCCTTCACCCCGAAAGGGTTTTGAGAATGATTCCTGCCCTCTGGCCTCACACAAACCCGTTCAAGTCGATTTCCTGAGAGGAGACAGACAGTCCCCCTCCTTCCCAGAGCATGAGATGCTCGCCTAAATTAAGTTAAGTGTTAATACCACTTCATAAGTGTTAGTGCCCCCTTTATAACGCTTGGAATACTGCGTCCAATTTTGGTCGCCACGCTGTAAAAAAAGACATTGAGACTCGAGAAAGAGTGCAGAGAAGAGCAACAAAAATGATTAGGAGACTGGAGGCTAAAACATATGAAGACCGGTTGCAGGAAGTGGGTATGTCTCGTCTAATGAAAAGAAGGACTAGGGGAGACAAGGATAGCAGCCTTTCAATATATTTGAGGGGCTACCCCAAAGAAGAGGGAGTCAAGCTATTCTTCAAAGCACCTGAAGGCAGGAGAAGAAGCAATGGGTGGAAATGAATGCAGGAGAGAAGCAGTTTAGAACTAAGGAGAAATTTCCTAACAGTCAGAACAATCAATCAATGGAACAACTTGCCTTCCCAAAATAGTGGGTGTTCCATCACTGGAGGCTTTTAAGAGACTGGACAACCATTTGTCTGGAATGGAATAGGATTTCCTGCCTGGGGGGTGGACTAGAAGACCTCCAGGGTCCCTTCCAACTCTGTTACTCTGTTAAACACCCCCCCCTTTTATATTCTTTCTTTCTTTATATTATTCCATTCTCTATTTCAATCTGCTGGTGTTTGCATCTGGGGCGAAGCTTAGAGGGGGGGGGGCAGAGAAAAGTGGGGGACCCAGCCTGGAAAAGAAGGTGCTTCTCTCCACCCAAAGTCCACTCTCCCACCCTCACCCCGCAAGGGTCGGAAAGCTCGCCCGGCCAGACGGCCCCTCCCCTGGGTGCTTGCTTACCCGCTGTGCTTCTGGATGGGGAGGACGGTGCGCAGCGGCTGCACCACGCCGCCCTCGGCCCCGCTGCAGAAGGCGGCCAAGGCGGCTTCCAGAGCCGAGAGGAGGGCGCGGGAGGCGGGCCAGTGCTTCTGCACGGCCCCGGCATCCAGGAAAACCGGCGCGGAGCTCATGCTGGCGGCGGGGACACAGAGGCGAGCTGGCCGGGCGCGCAGGGAAGCGGCTCGCCGACCCTCCCGGCCACCGCCCAGGGCTGGGGGACCCCGCGCCTCCGGCCGCGCCCAGCACCGCCTAGCGGGCGCCGCAGCTCTGCCCGTCCGCGGTGGGGAAGGGAAGGGAAAGGAAAGGAGCGCGGCTCCGTTTTGCAAGCGGGCGCCCGGGAGCCGCGCGCGGGGCGGTGCAAGGCCGGCCCTTTCCATGAGAAATGGGGATGATGGGAGGTGCAGGCTGGGGCATCAGGGGATGTGGGAGGTGCAGGCTGGGGCATCAGGGGATGATGAGAGGTGCAGGCTGGGGCATCAGGGGATGATGGGAGGTGCAGGCTGGGGCATCAGGGGATGATGGGAGGTGCAGGCTGGGGCATCTGGGGATGATGGGAGGTGCAGGCTGGGGCATCAGGGGATGATGGGAGGTGCAGGCTGGGGCATCAGGGGATGATGGGAGGTGCAGGCTGGGGCATCTGGGGATGATGGGAGG
>BLBF01000067.1:7291745-7310551 GCA_015471245.1 Laticauda colubrina
GCAGGCTGGGGCATCTGGGGATGATGGGAGGTGCAGGCTGGGGCATCAGGGGATGATGGGAGGTGCAGGCTGGGGCATCAGGGGATGATGGGAGGTGCAGGCTGGGGCATCGAGATGATGGGAGGTGCAGGCTGGGGCATCAGGGGATGATGGGAGGTGCAGGCTGGGGCATCTGGGGATGATGGGAGGTGCAGGCTGGGGCATCTGGGGATGATGGGAGGTGCAGGCTGGGGCATCTGGGGATGATGGGAGGTGCAGGCTGGGATATCTGGGGATGATGGGACATGCAGACCTAAAGCATCTGTGCCACGATAAATAATGCAGCCCGGAGCTTCTAAAGGTGGTGGCAAAAGCCGCCAAACTGAGGAACCCCCTTTTTTCCTTCTTTATCACATTGCATTGACTTTCTTCCTCCTTCAGCTGCCAAACCCCCCCCCCCCCCAATGTTTGAATCCGGATTAAATATTTTTATTTCCCTCTCGGACTAAATGATGAGTTATCTTGTTTTCATCAGGCTGGTTGCTCACATCAGAAGAACCGTGTCGGAAGGGCCCTTGGAGGTCCTGCTCAGGCAGGAAACCCTATAGCATTCCAGACAAATGGTTTCTGTTGCCTGAAAGTTAGCTGGTTTGGGATTACCTTCCCAAATAAATAATTTTTATTTATTTTATTTATTTCCCAAACGATTTGGGGCGGGCTTTAAGCTGCTTTGCTATTTCTTTTCTTAACACGGGTCTCCCCGCTTTAAAAATGACACCAGGAAAATCCTTCCTATCTGGGGAAGGGGGCGGGGTTCTAAAGGGGGCGGGACTCGAAAGGGGTGGGGCAGGAGTCCTTTCCAAACTCCCCGCATATGGAGGAGTCCGCCGTCGGCCACCTACAACCGGACGTTCTTGCCCAGGACTCGATGCTTCCCTCGATTCAAACCGGGACGCTCTAGCCAAACCCACTCCCCGTTAGAAAACCCTCACGTAATCTTCGAACATCCCCAGCTCTATGGTTCCGCGCCGGAGACCGAAGGGAAAAGAGGGCCGCCGCGCGGGGCAGGCAGGGAAGGCCGACCGTTTTCCGCTGTCGCTTCCGCCACTGCCGCCATCTTGGTTTCCTTCATCGGGAGGATCGGCGCTTGGCGGCCTCGGCGGCGATGAAGCCCCTTCTGGTGCTGGCGCGGTGCATCCCCGTGAGTTCTTTTAGCCGGCCGGGGGGAACGACCCAACCGGGCAGGCCGCGGGGACCTCAAGCCGGGCCTGGAATCCCCCACGCTTTCCCGGGGGTGGAAGCGACCTTGAGCGGGTCCTTGCGGCGAAGGGAGAGGCTGGGTTGCCGTTGCTGCTTGTCAGGAGACGATTGAGGGAGATCCGAAGGTCCTTTGGGGTGCCTGAGGCCGAGTCCCAGTTCGCCTATCATGGCTGGGGCTGGGGGAGGTCGAGAGGTCATCGGGCTGTGCCCGCGGGGGGGGGGAGGAATCCCTGCAGGTTGAAAGCTAGCAGATCTCTCCTGTGTGTGTGTATGTGACAATATTCTATGTCTTTTTTGTCCTTTATTTATTCATGTCAATCTATCCATCTCAGCAGAGTCCAATATTTTCTGAATTACATCTGATGGAGTGTCCTCATTTTTCCAGTATTGTGCAAATATGATTCTTGCTGCTATTAGTCAAAAAATGCAAAACTATATATGTATGTATGTATGCTGTTCGGCTTCCTTCGGGTATTATCCCAGTGATTGTAGTTGTGCTTTTAAAATTGTAGCAACGTTTCAGCAGAATCTCATCTGCTATCATCAGGCTTCTGTATATATATATAGTCAATACATACAAAACTATATATATATAGTTTTGTATGTATTGACTAATAGCAGCAAGAATCGTATTTGCACAATATTGGAAAAATGAGGACACTCCATCAGATGAGGATGTAATTCAGAAAATATTGGACTCTACTGAGATGGATAGATTGACATTAATAAATAAAGGACAAAGAAGACACAGAATATGGAATAGACATGGAATAGAATATGGAATTCCATTAACATGGAGTAGATTTTACAAGTGGTTAGAGAGAAGAGATGGAAGTGAGGTGAAGAAAGATGACTGCTATGTATGAATTGAATATAAAGAGGGTTTATAATTATAAATATGTGAATATAATCAACAGAATTACAAATAAGCTAATATAAATAGTTAAAACCATTCTGTTACACTATTATTGTTGTTAGTATATATGTTAATATTCCTTTTTGTTCTTTCTTTGCTTTTTTGTAAATGGTATGTCCTGACATACTGCATTCAAAATGTTTATGAATAAATAAAAATATATAAATATAAATAAATAAATAAAATAAAAAGAAAGCTAGCAGGTCAGGGAGATAGATGGATGGGTGTCAGCCAAAGGATGTACAAGCGGAGAAAGAACTGCGCTCCAAGTGGACTGGCACTTCAAGCTCATTTTGGTCTTTGTGTTGCCACATTTGACTTTTCTGTGCCCTGCTGGAACTCTATAAAAGGAAATGATGTCTTGCAGGAGAATGGGTATTTAAAACTCCCTGCATTTTGAATCACATATGTTCTGCCAGGAGAAATTTAAGCAAAACATATATGTGTATAGGTATGGACAGCATACGACTTGGATGTCCTGGTACTTTTGACAGATAGGTGGGTGGGTGGATGGATGGATGTAGACTGACATAGGTAGGTAGATAGACGAATGTAGAAGATAGATGTAGATTGACAGGTAGATTGATAGAAGTAGGATATAGATTTCTGTAGATGTGGATAGATGGATGGATAATTAGATATAGATTGAGAGGTAGATTGATGTAGGTAGGTGGGTGGGTGGATGGATAGATAGATGTAGACAGAGAGACAATACCCACACACAAACACATACATGTAAAGGTAAAAGAGTCCCTGCAGATTTTACTCCGCTAGTCATTTCTGACTATATTGGGAGTGGTGGTGGTGGTGGTTGTGCTCATCTCCATTTCAAGGTCAATGAGCCAGTGCTGTCTGAAGACACTTCCATGGTCATGTGACCAGAATGACATCATGGAGCACTGTTTTTACACACACACAGATACACTCACATTAATCTCACGTTTATACTCTCTTTACAGAAGAGGTTTTATTCTGTCCAGGCTGCACCCAAAATTAAAGGTTCTGCAGCACCCCGTGTGCAGTTACCCCCCGAGGAACTTGAGGTCAGTCTGAATTTTAAAATGCTTTGTATGTTGACATTTTGGTTAGCAGTAGAGTAACTTGAGTCTTGCATGGACCGGTATCCCTTTATCCCTTTAACCAGTATCTCTTTATAATGCAGATTACAAAATTGTCAAGTGGCTTGGTGATTGCCTCTTTGGAAAACTATTGTCCAGTTTCTAGCATTGGCCTCTTCATTAAAGCAGGCAGTAGATATGAGACTTCCAGCAATCTGGGAACATCGCATCTGCTCCGTCTTGCAACCAGCCTGGTGAGATGCTCTCTTTTTAATTTACGTTTAGAAAATGCCTTTTCAGATTATTAAAGTCGAACGCACCAAAGAGGAATTTGAGTTGGAGAATCAAGTCGGGCAGCGAAGAAAAATCCAGATAGCATGATGAAAGAATCTTTTTTTTTTTCTGGTGTTAAATAAAATGGCCAAAAGAGAAAAGATATAGAACAGTGCCCCCCAACCAAATTTTTTGGGCACAGGTATCGTTTCCATGGAGAGAGATTTTTCTGTGGACTGGAGGAGCGTGGTTTCATGTACTGCCTGCATCCCACGGTCCAGTTTCGGGCATGCCGTAGCCCGGTGCTTGTCCACAGACTGAGGGTTGGGGACCCCTGATATATCATGGGCCAATTAGCCAAATTGGTTGCCTGAGATGGCTATCAAATTCTCCCCAGCAATTGACCTCCAGAATTAGGAACTTTGAAGTGCATTGGGCTAATAATATCTGATTGTTGAGTAATTTGGAAATAAGTCTTGACAATACAATGAACGGTTTCACATAACACACTAGGTCAGGGTTAATTTCAGCATAATGTGAATAAGATACAACTATGGATTAATTTAAAGTGTTTAAAACCAAATGTTGTAGGGCCATTTTTGCCATTTAAGTAATCTTAACATTTCAACATTGTATGTTACCAGTACCCAAGTTTGCCTTCCTTCAGAATTAACATTAATACTGTTGATAGGTATAGCTCAGAATGTTAAAACTTTTGTCCCCTTCTTCCATCAGACCACAAAAGGAGCTTCTTCCTTTAAGATTGTCACCGGCATTGACAGTGTTGCTGCTAATCTCAGGTTTGTTATCAAAGGTTCACCTTTTTTTTTTTTTTTTTGGAAGGGTTTGGGAAAAGGGAAATGGATTCTCGCAAGCAGTTTGCTTATAAGGTGCTTCTTTTTAATGAAAAGGCCTATATTTGAATTTTGCATTTTATCAAACTGCTAAGGAATTTGAATAGCTCATGGCAGAGCAACTGAAAGCAGTTAAGGCTTTAAACAGAAAAACTGGAAGCCTTTCATATCTAATAATCAAGACTGAGCCTGTCATAAAAGATTTTCTGGATTTGCAAGTTTAAGAGCTAGACTGTTGGTTTGATAATCTCCCCTTAATACTAGTGATGACACGCACACATTAACATTCATTCATTCCACAATGTGGCAAATGGTAGATTTCAGATATTTCCAATATATTTTCTCTTCTGCAAGTTTTATGTTTTTGTTTTTCCTTTTTCTAGTGTGACTGCTACCCGGGAGAACATGGTTTATTCTGTTGAATGCCTGCGCGATTACATGTAAGCATCTAGCTGTGAAAAAATCCCTTTTTCAATTCATTCAATGAGCATTCTCATGGATAAAATTGTGGAACATTTTTGTACTAATAGTTTTTCTGTGTTTTAAAAAAATACATTGTGAGTTTTCTTTGCTTGCTTTATTTAGTGATACTGTGCTGGAATATTTAATAAATGTCACAACTGCTCCGGAATTCAGGACCTGGGAAGTATCAGAACTCACTACCCGTTTAAAAATTGACAAGGAAATTGCCTTTCACATCCCCCAGGCCTGTAAGTGTTGTTTCTTTAAAGTTAGCTATAGTTCTTTAAAATGGGTGGGAAAATTTCCCTGCCACAACTCTGTTTCTTCAGAAATGAATTGCTGCATGCTAAACACATGAGGCCACCCCTTTCATTCTTCCAATTCCGTTCTTTGCTTTCATCTTAATCTCCTGCTCTTTTAGAGCAAGGCTTTCCAATCTTGGCAACTTTTAAGACTTGTGGACCTTAAACTTATAACTTTTAAGCCCTGCTGACTGGTGAATTCTGGGAGTTGAAGTTCCCATGTTTGGAGAACTGGGTTTTAGACTGATAGAGGACATTGTAGAATTCAAACACAACTCTGAGAAATTGTTCTTTTTTTAGATTTAGGCCACAGGAGGTCTGTCATTCTTATTTTTAAAAAAATTGATATGACTTGCTCATTATTACAACAAGGTTCTGAATATATTTTAAAAGAGACCTACGAAGTCTAGTTTCAAAACTATTGTGCTCTCTGTGAGTGTCGTTGCTTTTAATCAACAATTCTTATTCCTTCCTATGAGCCTCAATTGTGGCTTGATTGAGGCTAGGCCTCAGTTACTAATTACCTATAGGTAAGATTAAATACCACTAATTCCCAGTCAGTATCAGTCATGTATGCCTTTGCTGGTTGTTTAAGCATTTGGAAGTGTTCATTTCTACTTTTTTTATTGCAAAGAAAATCCTGTCACTGAGTTGAGAGAAAATGGTACATGTAGCAACAGGATTTTTGTTCTGGTAGAACATAGCTTGTATACATATTATATTTATTTTTTATTGATTACATTAATATAGCCACTCGGATGACTGATCACACCGGTAACTCTGGGCAGTGCACACAATTAAAATAAGGAGGGTGGGAAAGAGTCCTTTGAACTGCTTCATAATCAATTAAAAGTGTTTCCTTCTGTTTTGCCTAGGCGTTCTGGAGAGTTTGCATGCTGCAGCTTACCGAAATGCCCTGGCTAATTCTTTGTATTGTCCAGATTTCATGATCGGCAAAATTACATCAGAACAGGCAAGAATCTGAATGGTACTTTTGCAGAGATGTACATGGAGATGCTCTGCTTTGTTCATCCATAGACTCTGGCAAGGCGAGGCTTCAAATCTTGAAGGATTGGTTAGCTGCAGAATTCGCTAGGATACAATGTCGTAATGAGTATCACCTCAGTCGTTTTAAGAAGGATTAGATAAGACAGCAAAGTACAGGTAGTTGTCAACAAGCATTCCAAGTTACAGCAGTCTTGAAAAAAGTGGTTTACAATCACTTTAGTTACATATAAGCTCTTTTTGAAGGAGTGGTACAGTGGCCTAGACGTGGAGCTCCCACCTCACAATCAGGAGGCTGTGAGTTTGATCCTAGGTAGAAGTAGATATTTCTCTCTCTCGGCACACTCAGGATTTAACTGCTGAGCAAAACTCCGCATTGGTGATAGGAAGGGCATCTGGCCACTAAAACACTCTGCTAGCTCCATTCAATTGCTCAGACACCACCCCACAAGGGATTATGGGGTCATTAGAAGATGATGATGATAAGCTCTTTTGAAGACTTTTATCTCTTTCTTTATCGCAGTTGCATGAGTATGTCCAGAACAACTTCACTAGTGGACGCATGGCCTTGGTGGGACTCGGTAGGTAATCTGCCATGTCTTGTTTTATGCCATGCTGAACTCCATTAAAGACAACACTCTTATCATTTTGGGGTGTTCTTCTGACTGAAATATCTTCTTGCAGGTGTCAGCCACGCCGACCTAAAGCAGGTTGGAGAACAATTCCTTAACATTCGCAGTGGGACTGGCATGGCCGGTGAAAAAGCCAAATATCGTGGAGGTAAGTTGCAGTCTTCTACCTTGGCTTTGCTCATGGGGTGCCTTTTTTAGCGTCCTCTGATTGCTGGGAATATTTGGAAAATCCAGCTCTGCTGGCTGAGGAACTCTGGGAGTTCAAGTCCACAAGTCTTAAAGTTGCCAAAGTTGATCTAGCAAATGTTTGCTATGGTCTGAGAGTTTCCTGGAAGATTTCCTAGAATGCTTAGGTGAGAGAAGGGTTGGGTGCAAACCAGTATCACCACCGAGCAATCAGCATGCGTATCCTTGGCATACTTAAAACTAGACGGATTTTTCCTCTTCCCTTAAGGTGAAATGCGAGAACAACAACGTGATAACCTCGTCCATGCGGTTGTAGTAGCAGAGGGAGCAGCTGTCGGAAGCCCGGAAGTAAATGCCTTTAGCGTCCTTCAAAATATCCTTGGAGCAGGACCTCTTATTAAGAGAGGAAGCAGGATTACCAGCAAACTTGTCCAGGAAATTACAAAGACGACTTCCCTACCTTTTGATGTAAGGACTAAAACTTATTTTTTTATTTATCAGAGGCATAGAAATCCTTGTATGTGTGTGTGTGTGTGCATATACAGTATATGTATGTATGTGTGTAAAAAGAGCCTCTTTGGCATAGTGGCTAGAGTGCAGTACTGCAGGCTACTTCTGCTGACTGCCTACAATTTGGCAGTTCAAATGCAACCAGGCTCCAGGTTGACCCAGCCTTCGATCCTTCCAAGGTGGGTAAAATGAGGACCCAAATTGTTGGAGGCGAAGAGGCTGACTCTGTAAACTGCTTAGAGAGGCCTGTAAACCACTATAAAGCGGTATATAAATCTAAGTGCTATTGCTATATATATGATAATTGTCTGTGAAATCTTCCTAATTTATGGCTGTATATGGCAAAATAACTCTAGAGCATATTTTGCACTACAAGTAGTCCTCATATAAGTTTTGGACTGGCACCTCAGGTATTAAATAAAGCAGTCACTAAGTGAAACTGATGATGATCTGACTTCAACTTCCCTTTGATTTTCAGACCTCAAACAATGAGGCACGGGAAGACTGTCCACAGAGTTACTTTTTCTTCACTGTCATTATGATCAGTCACCAAATGAGCACTATCTGTAGTCTCTTATTAATGAATCTTGATATGAGTCCCTAATGGAGGTTCTCCATCAATTTTGCCCTTGGTTCAGGCCAGAGGTGACAAAATACCCCTTTCAGCTCTTGAATTGTATGGTTAGAATAGTGGTAGACTTCCATTCATTGATCATCAGTTTTAAAAGGTTTTTTTACATGACCCTTTAGATACCTTGCAATCCTGAGTGCCAATTAGAAGAAGCATTCCTCCTTCTCCTACAGGAATAGTTGCATCTTCTAAACCCCTTGTAAACAATAGTGCATCAACTACCTTGTTTCTCCAACAATATGGCCTCCCCCAATAGGAAGTCCCAGCATGTTTTATAGGCACGAAATGAAATTAAGCCCCTCCCCCCAAATTAAGGCCTATATTAAAACATGCGAAATGGGGGGGGGGGAATGGTGGGGGGGCTTGCCATTAGGAAGTACTTTTGTTGCACACCTGGATATGGTGCTGCCTGTGTTGAACCCTATACGAAGTGCTCCACTAACACCGAGGTCAACATCCAAGCCATCGCCACCCGCCCGCCCAAAGATGCAAGGGGGGGAATTAAGTCACCCCTGAAAAGATGGCCTAGCTATTTTTGGGGGGCTCAAAAAAAAAAAAAAGACCCGGCCTTATTATATGAGAAACACAGTAAAAGAAACATGCTTTTCTCCTTTGGAAAAGGAAGAGATTCCTTAACATAAAATTAATTTGCCTAGATTTCATTGAGTGAGAATTTTAGGTTTATAAGCAAATGCTTCATCTTAACTCCTAGTAGTTTGCAGTATTCAAAATAGATTATGCTGGGGAAAAAATGCTAGAACATGCTAACTGAAACAGCCTTCTATTGCAGGTAACAGCATTCAATGTGAATTATTCTGATTCTGGTCTTTTTGGCATATATACCATCTCTCAAGCTTCAGTCACCAGGGAGGTAAGTTATCAGGATTGACATAATTCTAGATCCCCTTGGGGCCTGCGAGTTGCTTGTACTCTCAAGTATGTTCTTAAGGTGGGTGAGCCAAAATGTGCAACTCTTTTGGGAGGGATTTTAAGGGGGGAGATGTATATCCTTGAGGGTGGAGTACCTCTAGTTACTGCAGCCAGAAGTAACATATTTCATATATAACGGTTGTGTCAAGGTGATCAAAGCGGCTTTGAATCAAATGAAGGCTGTTTCCGAGGGTGGAGTTACTGAGGAAGAAATGAAAAGAGCCAAGTAAGTTCCCCACCCCCCCCACTCCTCCAAGATTGTTTGATTATATACAGTGACTTGTTCACTCTCCAGAAATTTTGTGGCTCCTTCTTTCTGTTAAGCTTTCTTGACTAACAGGTATGGCTGTGTGTAATATAATTCTCTGGGTTAAACTTTTATTAAGCTAGAGTAAAAAAAAAATCACAGCTTTCTGTATGTGTAAAACTTGTTCATCATCAAAAATGAACAATAAAGTGGTATTCAGAAGCAAGGTTATAACAGAGATAGAGCACATGGTTTTTATTATGTATTTGTTTGAGTTTTATCCCTTTATTAATTCATAAATAATCCAAGATGAACATATATAATATTCCTTCCTCCTTTTAGTTCCACAACAACCACCTTGTGAGGTGTAGGTTAGGCTAAGAGAGGGGAACTGGCCCAAAGTCAGCCAACCAGCAGCATTCATGGCTAAGCTGGGATTCAAACTCACCATCTCCTGGTGATTGGCCCAAAATCATCCAGGCTTTCCTGCCAAAAGCAGGACTAGAACTCACAGTTTCCTGGTTTTTAGGCAGGCACCTTAACGACCTCACCAACCTGGTAAAATGCAGAACTTCCTGGTGTCCCAAGAACATTGTCTATCTGAGATTCTTAGCCATTGCTCTGTTAGTCCAGAGAAAATGAGATAAGTGGCCAAACAGTTAATTTGTTGTATTTGCAATCAATTGAATCATTTTTTTAAAAAAAAGGAGCAATAACACTGTTATCCAAAATCTATTTATTGTGATTTTACAAATTTATTTGTGCGTATACATTATTTATTACATGATTTTACAAAGCACATGATTATGGCATTTTTCTCTTGGAGATATTTTATTGAAATTTATTTTTGTTTCCAGTTGCATAAGTGAAATTTCTCAGATGGCTTCCTTCATGTTGCTTTCCTTAGAGAATCTCCTTAATGCCACAGTGACAGCCGTTTTAGCGTAACCCACTTCTCTGGATTCAACTGCAATACAAAAATAAATGTGTGTAGAAAGTAAAGCTGACAATAATTGGAATTATATTCAGTGTTATGCTTAGCACACATTTTCCTCTATTCTTTCATTTTATCTCATGATCAGTTAATCTTAGCCCTGCACCATAGTTTTGAGAACTGTCAGCATTGTAGGAGTAATGCATTAAAAAGCTTATGAATCAAAACTGGATTATAAGCTTGTTAACGAATGGATGGTCCTAATTCTTTGTGCCATTAAACCAGAGGTCTCCAAACTTGGCAACTTTTAAGATTTGTGGACTTCAGCTCCCAGAATTCCTCAGCCAGCATACCATAGCTAGCTGAGGAATTCTGGGAGCTGAAGTCCACAAGTCTTAAAGTTGCCAAGTTTGGAGACCCCTGCATTGAGAAACCTGCACATTACGGAAGGCATTTGTTGTGTATCTTAGACTGAAACCTTTCTCCTTAATTGGCGGTCCTAACTTGAAAAAATCAACATTTTTGTCAACATTTTTTTCTGTGGAAACTTTCTTAATCCTAACTCGTTAAAATACAGTAGCTTGGGATCAGTGTGTCCAGCCTTGTCAACTTTAAAATTTGTGGACTTCAACTCCCAGAATTCCCCAGCCAGCCATGCTGGCTGGGGAATTCTGGGAGTTGAAGTCCACGGGTCTTAGAAGTTGACAAGGCTGGACATCCCTGCTTTACACTGAAGATATGCCATTTGTATGAATTGTGACCAGGCTGCTGTTCTTACCTTTCCTCCTGTTCCTTGACAGGCAGCAAATGAAAACAGCTTTTTTCATGTCTGTGGAGTCCTCAGAAGGTTTGCTGAATGAAATTGGTAGCCAGGCTTTAGCATCGAGGACATACACTTCTCCGGCCCATGTGGTTGAACAGATTGACTCGGTGACCACTGCTGACGTTGTGAATGTAAGTCTTGCTCCAGTCAGTTGTTATGATAATGAGATCAGAATTCAAATGAAGCCAGGTTTGTATCTTGCAGTTTGGTAGGCAGGAACTGGGGTCTTAATGATCTCCTTCATAAAAAGATCAACAATCCTCATAACTGGGACTGAATCCTGAATCAGGGGTGCCCCCATCTTCAGTGCTGAGGGACAGAGTTTGCTCTGAGATCCCGTCATGCCGATTGCAGCTACATTAGGCTGGTGCCTGTGGTTAATTTGCACACTCCAAAGTTAACGTGTCCTTATTGTTCACACTGTAAATAATAATTCTTTGGAATCAGGCACATTCTGCATTTGTGTCTAGTTTTCATGTTAACTGTCTTTGGAGGCCTGTTTGAATAGAAATGAAGATAGAAATAAGTTAGCATCAGTTCACTTTTCTGACAGAAAAAGACAGCCTCTCTACAGATAATCCTCGACTTGTGACCGTTTGATTACAAGAAAGATACGACCACCCTGAAAAATGGAATATGAGCAGTCTTTGCACTTAACGGTCACAATATGCCAGGGTCATGTGATCACTTATTTGCGACCTTCCCAGCTGATTTCCGACAGAGTCAGTGGGAGAGTCAGATTCACTTAAAGACTGCATGGTTCGCTTAACAGCTGCTGTGTTTTGCTTAACTATCATGGCAAAAAAACCCAAAATATTGCAAAATTGAATGCAACTTGCTTAACAACTGCCTTGCTTAGCAAAGGAAATTCTGGTCCCACTTGTGATTGTTCATCGAAGACCACTTGTTATTTAAAAAGAGACTTAGAAGAATATATTTTAAAAGAAACAGGCTTCGCTAATTGTCAAATATGTTTCCCAACCAAATCTCCTGCTTATATTTTGTCAGGCGGCCAAGAAGTTTGTCAGTGGGAAGAAGTCGATGACCGCTAGGGGAAACCTGTCCAATACCCCTTTTGCTGACGAGTTGTGAGAAAGCAAAGATAAGGGTACGGCTGTAAGGCGAACCCCAAAGCCATCGGATTGATTGCTCTTCCCTGTGCTTTGGCTAAACAGATTTCCATGTCCCTTTACATACGTCAAATAAAGTGCAGAACTTGTACACCAACGGAATGGCCAGCATTTTGTTTTCAAATACTAGATTGCAGGAGTTGCCAGCTTTGGTTGGACCGGGTTGTAAAGCTTGTTGTAAAGAAAGAAATAAGTGAAGAAAGTGAGTTCAAGCGTTAAGGTACATAAACAAAGCTTCTGAATCTTGAAGGCCCTTGGAGTTAGGTATTTCAAAGAGAATTCTCTATAAACACTGCTCAAAAAAATAAAGGGTACACAAAAATGAGATCTGAATAAATGAAATATTCTTATTAAGTACTTTGTTCATTATATAGTTGAATGTGCTGACAATAAAATCACACAAAAATGATCAATGGAAATCAAATTTAGCAATCTATGGAAGCCTGGATGTGGAGTTACACTCAAAATTAAAGTGGAAAAAAACACGACAGGCTGATCCAACTTTGATCTCATGTCCTTAAAACAAGTCAAAATGAGGCTCAGTAGTGTGTGTGGCCTCCACGTGCCTGTATGACCTCCCTACAATGCCTGGACATGCTCCTGATGAGGTGGCAGATGGTCTCCTGAGGGATCTCCTCCCACACCTGGACTAAAGCATCCCCCAACTCCTGGACAGTCTGTGGTGCAACCTGGCCTTGGTGGATGGAGCGAGACATGATGTCCCAGATGAGCTCAATTGAATTCAGGTCTGGGGAACGGGCGGGCCAGTCCATAGCATCAATGCCTTTGTCTTGCAGGAACTGCTGACACACTCCAGCCACATGAGGTCCAGCATTGTTGTGCATTGGGAGGAACCCAGGGCCAACCACACCAGCCTATGGTCTCAAAAGGAGTCTGAGGATCTCATCTCGGTACCTAATGGCAGTCAGGCTACCTCTGGCGAGCACATGGAGGGCTGTGCGGCCCCCTAAAGAAATGCCACCAACAACATTACTGACCCACTGCCAATCCTGACCCACTGCCAATCATGCTGGAGGATGTTGCAGGCAGCAGAACATTCTCCACGGTGTCTCCAGACGCTGTCGTGTCTGTCACATGTGCTCAGTGGGAACCTGCTTTCATCTGTGAACAGCACAGGGCACCAGTGGCAGATTTGCCAATCTTGGTGTCTCTGGCAAATGCCAAACGTCTTGCATGGTGTTGGGCTGTAAGCACAACCCCCACCTGTGGACGTCAGGCCCTCACGCCACCCTCATGGAGTCTGTTTCTGACCGTTTGAGCAGCCACATGCACATTTGTGGCCTGCTGGAGGTCATTTTGCAGGGCTCTGGCAGTGCTCCTCCTGTCCCTCCTTGCACAAAAGCAGAGGTAGTGGTCCTGATGCTGGGTTGTTGCCCTCCTATGGCCTCCTCCAAGTCTCCTGATGTACTGGCCTGTCTCCTGATAGCACCTCCATGCTCTGGACACTACGCTGACAGACACAGCAAAGCTTGCCACAGCTCATATTGATGTGCCATCCTGGATGAGCTGCACTACCTGAGCCACTTGTGTGGGTTGTAGACTCCTTCTCATGCTACCACTAGAGTGAAGCACCGCCAGCATTCAAAAGTGACCAAACCATCAGCCAGAAAGCACAGGAACTGAGGAGGGGTCTGGTCACCACTTGCAGAACCACTCCTTTATTGGGGATGTCTTGCTAACTGCCTCTGCTTTCCACCTCTTGTCTATTCCATTTGCACAACAGCGTGTGAAATTGATTGTCAGTCAGTGTTGCTACCTCAGTGGACAGTTTGATTTCACAAAAGTGTGATTGACTTGGAGTTACATTGTGCTGTTTACGTGTTCCCTTTATTTTTTTGAGCAGTGTAGCATATAAGAGGCAGCACTTACTGAGATCAGTGTGGTCATTTTGAAGTAAATTCTTCTAAAAGTGAAGGGCAGCTCTTTCCGTTATTCTTCAGAGGCTGGCTTCTAGAAACTGCCTGAAAGAAAACTAATTGTAGTTTTCTTCTTCCCTTCTAAGGTGGTTTTCCACAGGAGAGTATTTTTAGTTTCAAAAAAAAAAAAACAACAACCAGATGTTCACATCTCCACACGGATAAAAACCGATTTTCAGTTCAGGGATAAGGGGTGCAAATAAAAATCCAGTCCTTAGATCCAGAGAGGCGCCCCCAATCTTAGACTTAGGGGCAAAGATAAATTCAGGGGCTTCTCTACTCAAGTTCATAAGAAACGTTTTCAAGCCAAAATGCATCTGACACGGAGGAAGAAGATGATGATACCAAGTGTGGGGCTTTATGTTTGGGCATAGTCCAGTACGGAGAGGATGTAGATAAATATAATGTTGACATATCCAGCTCGCTTTCCGTTTCAAAATCTTTGTGGATCATAATGTCGCAACCGATGTCGGAACCCACAGTAAAGGTGTAGGTTTTCCTTTCAAAAATGTGCCAATCTTTGGAGATCCATTTGGGTTGATGTTTGATCAAAGGCTTGATGGAAAGTGAGCGCAGAGTTTTCACGTTATGGACGCTATGGATGCTACGGACACTATGGACGCTACAGATGCTACGGACGCTATGGACACTTCGGATGCTATGGATGCTACGGATGCTATGGACGCTACGGACAGTGCCCACTGACAAAGCTCTCACGCGCTCTGGTTCCTCGTAGCTTTCCTCACTGTTGCTCTTGCTCTCTTCAACCATCTCTTCGCTCTCATTCTCTGAGTCTTCGCTGCTTGTCCAATTTTCTTCACTGTGGTAACTCTCTATTCTGAAATGTAGAGAGGATCAGTTCCAGCAGGGTATTACAAGCACTAACCACTAACAAACCAATCCTTTCTGGCTCTGGAGCAAGCCCTCACTGGGTCTCTCTTCTCTCTGGTTTCTCTAGTCACTCTGGGTTTCTCTCTGGGCTTCTTTCTGAATTGGGCCCATAATCTGTCAGAGTGCACACAGTGTGACTAGGTGAGATAACCCAGGAGCAAATACAGTACATAGGTTTGTATTTACATATAATGGTTTTATCCCTACAAAAGCATATATACATACAAATACTTTGATACAAGCCTTGAACAAACAGCAATCAGTAATCAGCTACACCACAGAAGCACACATGGAGAGAGAGATATGCCCTCACATGGTCTCTCTTCTATTACAGCCTCTTAAAGTGGTAGCAGTCAAATAACTTTGCTGACTCATTGCTACCATTGCATCATCATTACAACATTAAGTATTACAACCTTACAGCAGCTGGTCAGCTATTAAATAATTACCCTGATAGTTACTACTGTTTTAAGGTTTATTTCTCAAAAACTTGGACAGATAGAAAAATCTTACTCTGTTGCAGGCCCTTTTAATTCAGGAATGTTCATGAGGGCAGTCTGCCACCGGCCTGGGATTTTAATAAAATCCCTGTAAATCTGGATTTGCAGAACAGTCCCGATGGGAACAGTGTACAGGAGCTGTCTGAGTTCTCGCAAGGTCCAACCTAAGACATTGGCGTGTCCAATTTTGAGTAGGATATCGCCTGAAATGAAATTTTTTTTAAAAAAATGGAATTGACCCATGATACTCTTAGCTGCCAATCATTGCTTAAGAAACATAATTGAAAATTGCACTTCAAAATACATTAAGAATAAATTTCAATTAATCACAACAATACAATGGTTATGTGTTTTAAGGTCTGAAGAATAAGGTAATAAAGAGAACACATCCCAAAATGTTAATTGCTCAAAAATCAAGCAGTCCATCAACAAGCAGGTTGATGGGTTGGGTTGGGTGATTGGTTGGTTGGGTGATTTTCTATGCCACCCATTTCCCCTATAAAGTGACTCTGAGCAATTTAATTGATTGAAATTTCTTCAACTGGTACTTATAGCACCTATTGGAGAATCCAACTTTTGTAGGAGGCCACATGTTAGACATGGTCTTCAACGGTATGCAACATAATCTGAAGGGGTGGGGATATTGGTTGTGGTCAGCTTGCTTCAGATGGCTATGCAGCTGACCAGTGCAAACAACCTCTAGGAACAAAGGATCTTTGGGACCCGGCTGATAGATCCTTTGGGTTTTCAAAGGGTAGTTGGAGGTGTGCCTGAGGTCATGATGGACAGTTCTACTGAGGTGATAGATCTGAGGCAAAAATATCCTCGGACAATATTGCAGATTAGTAGTCTCTCCCCTTTCATGTATCTACTGGGAAGACTCAGGAGATTAAGTGGCAGGAGAAGCCAGGAGCAATGCTGGTGGAAAACCAGAAGCACTTCTGACCAAACATGATCAACCAAAGGTTTGGATGGCAGCCTCTATGGAGGTAATGAAAGAGGCACAATGATACAGGTAGCCCTCAACTTACAACAGTATTTAGTGACCATTTGAAGATACAACGGCACTGAAAAAATTGACTTAGGACCGTTTTTCACACTTATGACCATTGTAATATTCCCCATGGTCATATGATCAAAATTTGGATGCTTGGCAACTCATTTAATGATGGTTGCAGTGTCCCAAAGGTCATGAGATCCCTTTTTGGGACCTTCCGACAAGCAAAGTCAATGGGGAAGCCAGATTTACTTAACCACCCTATTACTGATTCATTTAACAACCAGCAAATGATTCATTTAACAACCAGCAAAAAGGACTGTAAAATGGGGGCAAAACTCCCTTAATAAATGTCTCACTCTGCAATATAAATATTGGGCTCAATTGTGGTTGTAAGTTGAGAGCTACCTGTAATCTCTCCTGGATAGTGACTGAGCATAGCTGATGGCAGGCTTTTTTCACACTTAGGAACTTAAACCCTTTTTCCCATTGTTGTAAATAGGTCCTCATCTTGTTACTGGCTTATATGGCTTTGAACTGGTTTTGTGGTCTCGCCTCACCTGCTTGGAGTTTGCCATCTCTGGCAGCAGCACCTTTCTCTACCAGACCAGAAACTTGGAGATAAGGCCCATTCTGAATAAGTATGATACCTAGACCTTGTCCATCCATTTGAATATTTGTCTTGATGGTTGTGCTCAAAGTATGTTCAGAATCCTCCATGTCTGAAGATTCATCTAAATTACAAATGCAGGGATCTTCAAAAAAAACTGAGCTTTGCTTATTCATCAGCATAGAATTCCATCACACCCAGTTTCTTAAGATAACACAGTTCCTCTGGACTGCCTTGTACAAAAGGTGTGTGCCTAAATTTTATCCTGTTCTCAAGTCAACTTTAGATCTTGCTTTCTGACAAGTATAATTGGCAGGATTTGTTCTGAGCTGTAAATAGATTGTATATTGTGCGAACTACTGCAAACCGTGGATTATATTAAAGAGTGTTGTGTTAAGCCAACATTGGTTTATTCGAACCAAACATTTATTGCATTCTGAACATAATCAGCAATTTTGGCTCAATACAGCATGTAAACCTGCCTTTCTTTAGCATGAGTCTGATTCTAACCACTGGAGCCCATTGGCTCAATTTTTCTATAATCTGAAATTTTGAAACAACCCAATCCATAATACATGAGAGTCATTTCCCCTAACCTGTCATTCTTAAGTGTGCTGAACTATTATTCCCTACCAATTACTACATTTTCCTTCTTCTGGTAATAATTTTTTTAAAATTGTGGGCCAACACCTTTGGAAAATGCTGGATTAGCAAAATCTCTGTTAGTCAATTCAACTGGTCTGTCTTCTCACAGCTAATTTCCCCTATATGTGTTGGGTGCGAAGTTAGAAATATGTGCTTACCTGAATCCCAGTTGCTCTCATAATCTTCAAAATCAGAATAATAGCTCCCTTCATCTGCAGAAAATGAGAATACTAGTAAATTACAAAGCTTGTAAATCCTGACAAAAAGTTGGTCATCATAATCCAGCGAACATTCTCTATACATGAGTTGTTTTTTTTACTTAAGCCAAATCTTAATAAGGGACTTTATAGGAAATAAAGAAAAATATGGAGAGGTTTGCAAAGATGGGATCCAACCCCAAAAAAAACAGTCTCAGAACTTGAGGATGTCTAATGGCTTTCATTAGCAAACTTTAGTGGGCTATCATAAAGTCCTTAGGAAGTCCTACTTTGAAAAGCTATTTGTTACTAAGCATCAGCGTCTGCCTCCTTGTGAGAAATTTGAAGTTGAATCAGATGCATTTTCCATTGGATGACATCTAAGATGCCCATTAATCAATAACAAGTACTGCTTAAAGAAAGAGTTGGCCAGCAGTCATTCATTTGTTGTGTGAGTAGATACAGGAAGGTAACAGTGATATCTCTGGGACTTCTGTGCAACTAGCAGCATTAGTTGACCCCAAAATCTGAAAGGTCAGTTGCAAGAAGTCATGTCAAATTATTGATTGCATTGATGGGAAGAGAAAGAAAGAAAAGCAAGTGAGAAGGAATTTAGCTATAGTGATACCCGATGATACATGAGACCATCTTCTGAAAGTCGGTCTGGTTGAGGACCTCCTTCTGAAATATGGCCACTTTAGAGATGACTTTCTTCTTTCAAAAGATCTCTCTCTTGTGGAGGATCTCCTTCTGTCAGAAGATTTCCTCCTGTCAAATGTCCTTCCTCGGTCAGCTGATGACTTCCTTCTGAAATATGGTTCTTTTGTAGAGGGCCTCCTGACAGATGATCGCCTTCTGTCAGATGATCCCTCTCTTGTGGAGGATCTCCTTCTGTCA
>BLBF01000067.1:7310561-7348361 GCA_015471245.1 Laticauda colubrina
GCCTTCTGTCAGATGATCCCTCTCTTGTGGAGGATCTCCTTCTGTCAGAAGATCTCTGTCTGTCAAATGGCCTCCCCCTGTCAACTGATCTTTCAACTGATGACCTCCTTTTGAAATACGGTTCTCTTTCAGAGGGCCTCCTGACAGATGATCTCCTTCTGTCAGACGAGCTCTCTCTTGCGGAGGATCTCCTTCTGTCAAATGGCCTTCCTCGATCAGATGACCTTTTGCTTTCAGATAATTCAGCTGAAGAACCACTGATAGAAGGCTTGAGGGAAGGCGATGTCTTAAAAGTTAACTCTTTCTTAAAAGTTGGCTTTTGGGGATCCATGGTGATCAATCCTCAAAGAATCTGTCTGGAATCCGACATATACAAAGGCTACATGGAAAGTGGAAATGACCACCAGTGTGAAAATATCACATCGAGGAAGAACACTTGTGGTAGGCAAGGTGATGGTGATGCCTAGCAACTGTTTAGAATCTTGATGTTATTTGAATTCTATGGATTTTGGAATTTTCAAGGATGAATAAAGATAGAAAAAAATGGACTGGGAAGATTTAAGATGCCTTCACAAGCTTCTGAAATATCTGGTATGGTTGCTAAAGTGGAACTGGGGGGGGGGGGAAATCATTGCATTGATGGGCTCACACACACCACTGAAATATTATTACATGAAGGGAATGTAGTTTAGATAGCAGATCTTGATTGAATATCACAAATGAAGGAAGACTGTTGCAAATAATGCACAAACTCTTAACTCTGATAACCAAAAAAAAAAAAAAAAAATGTCCCCTTATTTCTTTCCTAAAAGGAGGCTCTGCAATACTGTAATTGTTTTGCACAGCAAGTTGTGGAGAGAATATCCTATAGGGTCATTTTAAAGGGTTTTGAATAAATGCTGGAGTTAAGTACTCCTTTCTCAGAGACTCTGTAATTTGCACAGATGGGTCTAAAAATACAGTGGATCAACCGGCCACTGCATAAATGTCACGTGGCAATTAGTTTAGGGTAGCAGCAGTGTTATGGGTCTGTCCTACTGATACACACACACACACATTAGAAGTCTGTGGCTTTCGAACTGTTAGTGTTGGCAAGTCTAACATACCAGTTATCTGTCAAACATCTGATACTACTGGATGCAAATAAATCACATTTTGATTTGCGGGTCGCTTGTGGAAGAGCTGTTTTAGCATTGCTAAAATAAAACTTTTCAAATGTGACAGCTCTTTAAGAAGTCAT
The DNA here is from genome assembly GCA_015471245.1 of Laticauda colubrina. Taxonomy (NCBI): domain Eukaryota; kingdom Metazoa; phylum Chordata; class Lepidosauria; order Squamata; family Elapidae; genus Laticauda; species Laticauda colubrina. The sequence continues at coordinate 7,311,802 of BLBF01000067.1, forward strand.
GCACCTAGCACATTTTAAAAAGTGTTTATGGAAGTCCCACTGATAAAAATGACTCGGCATAGTATATAAAACATGAAATAAAAACAAGTTTGAAATTAAGAAAGTATGTAAGTGGGGGAAAACTGGATATAGAAATCCAGACATTTATCTCCTCTTCTGAGCCAATTGCCCCTGGTCTGGACTCAGGTTGTATAATTGTTGGGAATTGTGTTTCCACATTGCTGTTAAGCACCAGGTGTGTGTGTGTGTGTCTGTGTGTGTTAGCCAGAAATCTACTAAAATGGATTTCAGGATTTTTTAATTTTTTAAAATAAACTTTATTATATGTATGTATGTATGTATGTATGTATGTATGTATGTATGTATATGAATGCTGTTCATCTTCCTTCGGGTATTATCCCACGTCATTGTAATGCTTTTAAAGTTGCAGCAACGTTTCAGCAGAATCTCATCTGCCATCATCAGGCTTCTGTATGGAGTTTGTATATGTATATTATATATATATATATATATATATATATATACACACACATACATACAATACATAATACAACACATTTCATTAAAAATGAAACCAGAGAAAGACAAAACCAACAAACACAAACTTATATGTTTCTTCTCTGTGGATTTCAGGATTTAAATAGGAAGGTCAGAGAAGAATTGTCACTTGGAGGTCTTCTAGTCCAACCCCCCCTCTCCTTATTTTTGCAATTATATCTTATTTTTCTTTTGGTTTCATTATTTAATTCCTCCAAAGGTCCTTTGAGCTAGGTGAAAGAAATAATAATAGCAAGCTATTTTATTTTTTAAACAAATAAAGTTAAAAAAATAATTATTAGGAAGGCTTGGCTTTCTCCTCTATCTTTCCATCAGTTCGCATCAGGGTTTCCCGCCCCCCGCCCCCCCGCCTCACAATCAAGAAGGGAAATCGGCTTCGACCTCTTCCCTCCAATGGCGCCCAAAACCAGCACGAGGGACCTTTCCCCACCCCGTCCCGCCATTTCCGAAGCCACGCCCCGATTCACCCGAACGCCCTCCAAACCCCGCCTCGCCAGGAAGCCCCGCCCACCCAAGCTGTCCTGGCGACGCTCGGTGGCGTCGCCGTCTCTTCCAGAAGCCCCGCCCCGTCTGGTGCCCACTGCGAGAGGGGAGGGGAGGGGAGGGGCACGCGAGCGAGAGACCCCTGCACTTTCGCTTCCGGGTGACGCGACCGCGGCGGGGCCCCGCTTGGGTTTTGCTTCCGGCGCCGTCCCTGATCGGGGCCCGGCGGCGGCGGGGAGGGTCGCCCCTGCGCAGCGGCTACCTGAGGACAGCGGTGAGAGACGAAGGGGGCGGCGGCGGCGGCCTTGGTCAGGCCAGGCCAGGCCAGGCCAGGCCAGGCGGCGGCGCGAAGGGTCGGAGGCCGCGCCGAGCCATGGAGCCGTGGTTGTGAGGAGCCCCCGGCCCGGGCCCCGCCTGTGGGAAACCGGGCCGTGGCTGGAGCCGGAGGACATGGACAAATTGACCATCATCTCAGGATGCCTCTTTCTGGCCGCCGATATCTTCGCCATCGCCAGCCTGGCCAACCCGGACTGGATCAACACCGGCGAGTCCGCGGGTGGGTCGGCGGGGACGGGCGAGGGCGGGAGAAGCCAAGCCCCGGGAGGACGGGACGAGACGGACGAGGGGTTCCTCTGGCTCTGCAGCCCGTGGCTGTGCCGCAGCCTCTACCCCCCTCTCCACGGACGTGCGTGGGCGGGGGAAACGGGACGCGAACCCCCAAATCCCGAGCGTAGGGAAGGGGAAATGAATGGGGTTCGAGGCAGTGGAGAGACTCGGGGCTTTTAAAGATTTTGGCTGCAGGGAAAATTGGTTCGGGGGGAGGGGAGCCACACTGGATGGAGACCTTTAAGGGGGGGACAGAGGGGAAGGATTTTTTTGGGGGGAGGGGGGAGGCAGAGAAAGAAGCCATGGAGGAGAGGAAGGTGGAACCAGAGTCCAGCCCTGCCAGTGTTTTTTACTCCCAGGATGAGTTGCATACTTACTCTCTGAGTTGAACCCCAATGGTTCCCATATATATTGACTATGTGGGGCGAGGGGGGGGGGAAGAGGCCAGAGGGAAGGTGAGGATTAACCTGGATAAATAATCCTGGTCACAAGAAGTCGTGGAAGAGAAACCAGGAGAATTGGGGGACGGGGTGGGACAATAATTGTTAAATGCCTCCTCTTGGTTCATTGGCAGCAGGCAGTTTCATAGGGGATGCTTGGGCTCAATGGGACTATTGCCTTTTGTTTGTGATGGTAAGTTTCTCCTTGACTGTGTAAAGGAAAAGGGTGTTGAACTGGCTAAACCTGCCCTCAAATCCATTTACGATGATGTAGGCCAGGGATCTTCAAACTTGACAGCTTTAAGACTTGTGGACTTCAGAATTCTTCCTCCAGTCGTGTTAAGCTCGGGAATTCTGGGTCTTGAAGTCCACAAGTCTTAAACTCTTACCAAGTTTGGAGACCTCTGGTCTAATAGCACAAAGAATTAGGACCATCCATTAGTTAACAAGAGCATGTAATCCAGTTTTGATTAGGAAGCTGTTTAATGTATTACTCCTACATGCTGACAGTGCTCAAAACTGGGCTAAGATCGTGAGATAAATACTGAAAGTACAGAGGGAAAATGTGTGCTAAGGATAAAACTGAATATATTTCCGATTATTGTCAACTTTGCTTCTGACACCATTTATTTTGTATTGCAGTTGAATCCAAAGAGGTGGGTTATGCTAGGCTGTCACTGTGGCATGAAGGAGATTCTTGAAGACCATTGATGTCGGCTGTGGGAGGCCAACCTTCGCAACTTTTAACTTTTTGTGAACTTCAACTTGCACAATTCCCTAACCAGCTATACTCTTCTGGCTGAGGGCATTCTGGGAGTTGAAGTCTAAGGGGCAAGGTTGGACAACTGCTCCCCCTCCCCAATGTAGCTTTAGTATCTGGTATCTGTTGGGCTTCAGGGTTTAGTGACCAATGTGAATAGACTGAATTATAGAATAGCAGAGTTGGGAGGAACCTTGGAAGTCTTCTCGCCCAACCTCCTTCTCAAGTAGAAAACCCTGTTCCAGATAAATGGTTGTCCAATCTCTTCTTAAAACCTCCAATGCTAGACCACCCACAACTTCTGTTGTCTAAGCCAGGGCTCTCCAACCTTGGCCACTTTAAACTTGGAGGACTGGCTGGGGAATTTTGCAAAGCTGGCTGGGGAATTTTGGGAGTTGAAATCCTCCAGGCTTAAAGTGGCCAAGGTGGAAGACTCCTGGTCTAAGGCATGGTCTGAGCCTCAATCCCATCACTGTTTATTCTGTTAAGAAGTTTGGGAACAGAGGGGAAAATACTTATTTATTTCCTTTTACAATCCCCAGATCTATTCGTTAGAAGTAGAGGATCTTCAGTTGCTGGATTTGATCAATTTCAGTCAGCCACCAAGTTGATCAGCAAATTTTTGGAGCAGGGTTAAATTTCCCTGTCATAAATCTGGGTTAGAAGGGATAAAAAGCACCACTCAGGTGCAAATTAAGAGAAAGTAGTAAGGAATTTGGCCTCTTAGAGAAGATGCAAGTAATCTGTAACCTAAATCTGTAGCCCATTAATTAACCATTGAAGTTAGTATGGTCTAAGACAGTGTTCCTCAACCTTTCCAGCTCAGTGGACTGGCAGCGGGGTGGTAGTGAAGAGCAGATGGTTTTGTGTATGCCACTTTCACAAATGCAGTTTTGTACCTATGTGCATGTTCAACCCACCCCTCCACTTCTGCAGCCGAGTTCTGAATAGGCTGTAACTTGGCAGGCTAAGATGAAGGAGGCTGACTATGTTAATTCATTTGGAAAGAGACAAGTTCTCTATTCTAGACCAAGGAAACTCTGTGGGTGACTTAAAGCGATTTCATATATCTTTACCTCCTACACCTTAGATTTTGAGTCCATTAAGTGCAGTTTTGGAAGGAGCTTTGGAAGGGAGCTGGTAAAAGCTGGCGAGGTGACTTTGGGCCAGTCTCCACTCTCTCAGCCCAACTCAACCTCACAGATTGGTTCCTCAGGAAAATAGGAGGAAGAAGGCATGTTGTTGGATAGTTTGTTGTCTTGAGTTATTTGTAAAAAAATCATGAAGGATACAAAAAAAACCACCACCTAATGTTGATTGATGCTTTTGTTTAGAACAAGAGCATCAATCAGGGAGACTAGTTTTCATAAGAAGTAAAGTATACCTTATGATACATGGATAACATTACTGAAAGAATTGTGTACTAATTTACTTCTATTTTCCTTCTGCATAATGTTCATTGTTTCGAAAGAACCATCTTAAGCTTGAGAAATGAATGTCTAGTCCTAATATGGCATCTCTGAGAAAACTTGCAGGCAAACGAAAAAAGCAGAATTGTTTTAGGAAATTGGCAGTGCACACCATGTGGCTATTGTTCACCTGACACCCCCCACCCCCCCTTTACCTAAATCCGTTTCGGATATAAATAGCTGCATTTGCAAAACTTTGGTTAGTTTTTGTGTGGTTTATTTGCCTAGTCTTGGAGGCAGTGTGCTCGAATAATAGTGTATCCATAAACAAAACTTTAAAACATCATTTTATTCTTTATAAATCAAGCTAAGCCTCTTGTGGAGAGGCTGCCAATAAGAAGGCTGTATGACCTTTGGGGCACATGGATTGTGTTTATAAATATCTAACTTTAAAAGAAACAAGGGAAGGAGTTTGTGAGCTTGGTTCACCTCAGGTGAAAAAAACAAGTTGTGCTCGGTCAGCAAAGTACATTCCAGCTACTTGTTTAGGAAAGAGGGGGGGAATGACTTGGAATTAACATCCCTACAAGTAAGAGCAATAAATCTTTTCTGTTCTTTATTCTTCATTTTGCAGCCTTCCAAAGCCCCTATTTTGCCGGGGTGGGGGAGAGGCACAGCAGGAGAATGAGAAGCAGATGGAGTTTTTTTGTGGCTGAAATGGAGACCAAAAGAAAATGCAGAGGTTAGAGAGTAAATTTGGGCCAGAGATCGAATTTAACCAAATTGTTCTATATAAGTGTTTCTCCAGCTTGGCAATTTTTAAGATGTGTGGACCAGCTCCCAGAGTTCCCCAGCCAGCCATGCTGATAAAATTGCTAGCTTTGAGAAACACTGATATATACATACATGCATACATACATACATACATAGTTGTTGGTCATTTGTGGAGCACGCGTGCACCTGTGTTTCTTGGGAAAGGAGGGCTTATTCTCTTCATTGTACTGAGGCTTTGTTTGTGCGATGAGAGAGGCTGTTCAAGGAATTGATTTATTCCTGTGCAATATAATTCAAATGGCAGCACGGTTTTTTTTCTAAATGTGATAATAGCTGCTTAGAGAAGAGACTTGGATGCCTGCAGGACTTTGATTGGTGGGTGTGTTTTTAGCAAATATAAATTGTGTGTGTGTAATGAGTTTCTTTGAAATAAGGATTTAAATTCCTGTGCCAGAGGGAACAACAACCAGTTTACACTTTATTAATGCAGTAGAGTTCCCTGAGTTGACATGCAATAGAGTTTGTTTAATACAGCAGGTTGAATGTAATCCTGATAGAAAGTGATCTCTCTGTTGTTTTACTTGTCTTATACAGTATTTTGTTTCCTGGCTCATCACCATACAAAAATTAAGCAGGTTTTTTTCTTCTTCAGAGATGAATTAGTAAAAGTTACTCAGTTGCATTGTCTATTTTGGTTTTGCTTCTGTTTTAAACTATTCTGTAACATAATTGTTCTGTCTTGATGGGGATATGAGTGTGTGTGTGTGTGTGTTTGCAACTCCACCAATTTATAAGAATGTCATTGTCTTCTGGGTGAGCCCAAAATGACTTCTAACAGCTTGCCGAAATAATTTATTTTGATTTTTTTGACTGGTGAGTGTCAAGGCTCCTGGCTTCCCTTGGTAGATCTCTACTCAGGCTTTTAATTTATCCTTCCTGCCCTAGGATAATGTTTATATCTTTACAAGGTAGGATTTTATTTCTGTATCTGTTTGATAATATCTCAGTGTGTTTTCTATGACGTGGAGGGATGTAGGATAAAGTTCTAGGTGCCAAAAGCTGTCTTGCTTGGAAATTCTGCAACCTCAGCATTGTTGGAAGTTTCTGGAAGAGAGTGAGGAAGGCTTAAAATTTATTTGCCGCCTCTTTACACACATTGTTAAAAAGAAAAAAAAACCCTAGATGTTTGTTTTTGATGGAATGGATTGTTGCAATCATGGGAAGTGTTTGATTCTTGTTCCAGTTACATATTTTGCCCTGCTGTTTCTTCGGTATGATTTTATCATTCTTAAGGACTGTGAATAAATGCAGTCAGAAAACACAAAACTAGTGTTGTGAAAAGTGCTGTAAAATAAATCTATCCCTCTTATCTATATCTCTACCAGATACTGATCTTGATTTTGTTTGATGATGGAGCTGCAGAGCAAAACCCTTGATAGTGAGGAAGCACCTGAGGTTCAAAATTACTACATCCCTGGAAGAAGTGTCTTATGACTGTTTTCCACACTTAGTGACACTTCACATGGTCATGTGATCAAAATTCAGACTGTTGGCAACTGACTTACATTTATGTCAGTTGCAATGTCCCAGCATCATGTGATTCCCTTTTGCCATCCCCTTCTGACGAGCAAAACCAATGGGGAAACCAATGGCTTTTAAGACTCCGAAGTTCTAATTCAGTTGCTGGTAAAGGGAGAAGGCTTGGAAGTTGCTCAAAAGGAATGCACCACTTTTTAAGATGTGAAAAGACAAGTGTGCATCTCTTATGAAATTACAATGGGTGCCTGGGCCTTCCTTTAGTTTCACACAGTACTTACACAGCTGCCCTCTGAGCAATGGCAGTCTGCAACATAGAACATCGCTTATTGTGCTATTGCTGTTAACTTATGATGCCTGTTGAAATTTAGCTGCCAAATCCTGTAGATTAGGGGTCACCAACCTTTCAAACCTCAGGGACCATTAAATTTATAATTTTAAATCCTGCAGACCACTAATATCTTTTTTAAACAATAAATAATGTTTAGTGCAATACAAAAATGCAAATAATTTTTCTGAGGACTGCCCAAATTTTCGGACCACTGGTGGTTCACGGACCACTGTTTGGTGACCATTGCTGTAGATTATAATTTTTCAAACTTGAATTGTCTCACAAACGTCTAACCCCAAGGCTCATTTATACATGAATTGGTTGTCCTGAGTACTTTGGGCATGACAGAGTTGTGATTTGCTTGTGCTCCACTACTTTGGAGTAAAGTTGGCTGTCTGGCTGGCCAATGTATTGTAACTTTGTTCTTTTCCTCATTTAATGAGCCATATGATAGCAGTTTCTTGTCTCTTATTGTCTGGTTTGTGGAAGAGCCTAGCGATAAAATCATAAGCCCAGAAAGATGCACACCATCAACTTCAATGTATCACCCCAAACCAGATGAATGTCCAACCTCTTGAGCACCCCCCCCCCTCAATCCTCCGGTCTGTGGACCAATAGTGGGCTGCAGCATGCCTAAAACTGGGCCATGCAAACAAGTGAAACCCTATCTGTGGGATGCAGGCAGCATGTGGAGCCACGCCTCCTACGGTCCATGGGAAAAAGCTTCTCCCCACAGAACGGTCCCTGGTGCTGAACAAGTTGGGGGCTGCTGATCTTGAGTGTATCTCCAACAAAGGAGCTGTCAGTTCCATTTTTGACTTACTGAGTTTTTTTCCTGATAGCGAGTTAAAAATCCGCCCTCTTGCAACTTCGGTCCACTAAAATTGTATTTTTGTGCTTGAGCACAAAGAAAACCTGCTGTTTCTGTATGGCGCTCCTTCATCTATTTAAGGAGCATGGTAATTTCCATCTGTCTTTTTTTTTTCTTTTTAAATCAAAGCTAAATATACCCAGACTCTGTAATTTCTCTTCGACATACCTAGCTTCCAGGACAGGTAGTCCTGAAATGACAACCGTTCGTTTACTGATCATTTGAAGTTACGACAAAAAAAGTGACTTACAACCGTTTTTCACATTTAACAACCGTTGTTGCATCTCCCTGTGGTCACGTGATCAAAATTCAGGCGCTTGGCAACTGACTTATATTTATGACGGTTGCAATGTCCTGGGGCTGTGTGTCACGTGAATCCCCTTTTTGTAATTTTCTGACAAAGTCAATGGGGAAGCCAGGTTCACTTAACAATTGTGTTATTAACTTTAGTTGCAGTGATTCACTTAGCAACTGTAAAGAGAAAGAGCATACAACAGGCAAAAAATCCTGTAAGCTGCTGCTCTTCTTCTTCTTCTTCTTCTTCTTCTTCTTCTTCTTCTTCTTCTTCTCCTTCTCCTCCTCCTCCTCCTCCTCCTCCTCCTCCTCCTCCTCCTCCTCCTCCTCCTCCTCCTCCCTCTCCTCCTTCTTCCTCTTCCTCTTTTGCCATTTTCTGAACTTCCTTTTGTATTTTGTCTTAAGAATAACATGCGATGCCCAGTCATGGAGTAGCTCAGGAACTTGAGACTTACCCTTATGTACCAGGGTGGACATTCCTCTTCTGTCCTAATTAATTAATTAACTAATTAATCTCAGGTTAAACTCCTTGTTAGAAGCAGATCTGCTAATTTAACCAGGGAAGAGGTGTATTTCCCCCAGATGGCAAAGAACAGAAGCTTTGGCACTTCTGAGATGAAGTCAGATGTGCTTCACCTGGTAAGAGTTATTTATCCTGATCAGGATACCAAACTGAAGAAGATGAAATAGGAGGAGAGTGTTTGTGTGTCCCAACAGGCAACCAACTGCTTTGGGTGCAGAAATTCCTCCTAGGGAGCTGAGGCTTGGTTTTTGAAGGATGCTTGTGGTGTCTCCTGCCTTAAAACCCCCTGTGGCATTTGAGGAGCATTTGGTAGCTCCTCCAACAATTTCCCCTTCAAGGCCTGGGAAAATGCAGTAATAATAGAAATAAGTGCAGTTAATGTCATGCCTCATAGCTCTTATTTTATTAGTGGCTCCTCCTCCTCCTCTTCTTCCTCTTCTCACCTCCTTCCCTTCTCCTCCTTTTCTCCCCTCTTCTTCCTCCTCTCTCCCCTCCCCCCCACCTCTTCTCCCCTCTTCCTCCTCTTCCTTTTCTCATCTCCTCCCCTTCTTCCTTCCCTCTTCCTCCTCCTCTTCTCCCCTCCTCTTCCTCCTCCCCTTCTCCCCTCTTCTTCTTCCTCCTCTTCCTCCTCTCTCCCCTCTTCTTCCTCCTCTTCTCTCCCTTCTTCCTCTTCCTCCCCTCTCCTCCTCCTCCTCTCCCCTCCTCTCCCCCTCTTCTTCCTACCCCCACCACATCAAAACAATCTAGCTGTTTTGTGCAAAGAACATGCCCTCTTCATTGACTTACAGGGTGAGGAGCAGGGCAGGGCAGCCTCAATTGCACAACTCACAGGAGGAATGATCTGTCATCTCTCTCGGCAGGCATTGTTTAGTTGCCTTGCTGGCAGAAGGTACAAGGCTACCGCCTGGAGCCCTTTTGTGTGGAAGACCTGGAAATGCTTTTCAGACCTTACTCTAAATCCCTTAATGGAGTCTGGTGCCAAGAATGGGGCAATATGATAATCGTTGCAATTTTATCTGCATAAGAAATGTCAGGAATCCCCAACGCCTTCATAGCCAAATTAGTCGATTCACTCATATATATATATATTGGATGACAGGTAGTCCTCGACTTAACAACAGCTCATTTAGTGACCAAAGTTACAACACCACTGAAAAAAATGACTTACGACAGTTTTCCACACAATCATTATCATATCCCTGTGGTCATGTGATCAAAATTTGGACAGCTGGCAACTGACTCTTATTTATGACCTTGCAGTCAGTGTCCTGGGATCAGGTGATCCCTTTTTACAGCCTTCTGACCAGCAAACTCCATGCAGAAACCAGGTTCACTTCACAACTCTGTTGCTGACTTAACAGTTGCAATAATTGCCTTAACAACAGTGGCTAGCAAGGTTGTAAAATGGAACAAAAATTCCGTTAACAAGTTCTTGCTTAGCAACAGGAATTTTGGGCTCAATTGTGGTCACAAGTCGGGGACTACCTGTATTCCAGGCAATGCTTTGTTTTAAATTTGGCCACAGAAACAACACAGGTCACCCTTCTATGTTTGACTTCCTTCTCATCCCTCCTCAAATTCTTCCTCTCTGTGTGGGCCGGCTGCAGAGCAGCTTCTTATGTTTTCTCATGTGGATTTCTTCGGGTTGACCTTGCAAGATGCGAAATTTTCAGCAGTGGTGTACTGCATTTGCATTCCTTGAAGGCAAGACTCGAGCTTTTAATTAACTAGCGCTGTGTTGATTAGGACTTAATTCTTTGTTTCTTAGCGGCAATATAAATGAAGGAAAATTAACCCTGGTGATAAAAAACGTGGATGCCATACAATTAAGTCAACTACATCAATCTGTAACTTCTGTACCTTGGGTAATAGAGTTGGTCTTAACTCTTCTACAGGAGTCTGTGACACTTTTCAGGTTATATTAAATAAATTATCTCTCTCAATGGTCAGATAGCAGATACTCAGAGTTGGGAGGGACATTGTAGGTCATCTAGTCCAACCCCCCGCCCAAGCAGGAGACCCAACACCATTTCTGACAAATGGCAGTTCAGTCTCCTTTTGAAAGCCTCCAGTGATGAAGCTCCCACAACTTCCGAGGGCAACTTCTGTTCCATGGGTTGATTGTTCTCCCTGTCAGAAAGTTTCTCCTCATTTCCAGGTTGAATCTCTCCTTCTTCAGTTTCCATCCATTATTCCTTGTCTGGCCTTTGGGTGCTTTGGAAAATAGCTTGACCCCTTCCTCCCTTTGGCAGCCTCTCAAATATTGGAAGATGTTCTCCTGTCTCCCCTGGTCCTTCTCTTTACTAGACTAGCCAAGCCCAGTTCTTGCAACCGTTCATTGTATGTTTTACCTTCCAGTCCCCTAATCATCCTGGTTGCTCTTCTCTGTACTTTTTCTAGAGTCTCAACATCTTTTTTATAATGTGGTGACCAAAACTAGATGCAGGACTCTAGGTGTGGTCTTACTAAGGCTTTATAGAGTGGTGTTAATACCTCCCTTGATCTTGATTGTATCCCTCTGTTAATGCAATTTAGGATTGCATTAGTTTTTTTGGCTGTGACTGCACATGGCTGGCTCATATTTAGCTGGTTGTCCACTAAGACTCCAAGATCCCTCTCACAGTTACTGCTATTGAGCTTGGTTTAACCCAGGCTGTATGTGCCCTTTTGGTTTTTCTTGCCTAAGTGTAGTCAAGGGACTAAATCTGTTTCTTGTCCAACAGCTGTGTTTTACTATATCTTATTCATTTAGAATAGACTGAGCTGGAAGGGACCTTAGAGGTCTTCTAGTCCAGGTCCCTGGTCAAACAGGAGAACCTATGCCAGTTCAGATAAGATTGTTCACATACTTCAGTGATTGAGCAGGAACAATGATTGAAGCCAAGAGCATTTGTTACACTTACTGATATATTAAATATAGAAACTTGTATATAATTACCAATCAATTCCTGTCCAGATCAGGGCATCATTGGGGACCTACCGTGTTTCTCCCACAATACGGCCTCCACCAATAGGAAGGCCCAGCATGATTTCTAGGCATGAGGTGAAATTAAGCCCCACCCCCAAAATTTAGGCCTATTTAAACCATGCGTTTCCCCGCCATTTCTCACATTGTTTGTTAGAATTACACGAGGTGAAGAGAAATGGGGGAAGGGGGAGAAAACTTGCCTTGAGGAGTGTCTTGCAGGTAGCCTAGGCTAGAATACTCTGATAGCCAATAGAAGCTCCCCGAAGGCAGAGTCCCCAGCTGCTTCAGGGTGAGGCATGGCTGCCTGTATCCCCTCGCCTTTCGGCACTCTCTTTTGGGCGATGGAAGCTCTCCAAGTGCAGTCAACAGCCACTTCAATCGGCCGGTAGAAGTGGCCTCGAGGCGAGCGCACACACACACTCCCCTCACCGCAAGTGTGTGTGTGCACTCGCCCCGAGGTCGCTTCTACCAGCCCATCAAAGTGACTGGTGACTGCACTCGGAGAGCTTCCATCACCCTAAAGAGAGTGCCTAAAGGCGAGGGGACATGGGCAGCCATGCCTCACTCTGAAGCGGCTGGCGACTCTGCCTTCAAGGGAGCTTTCGTCTGCCGATAGAAACGGCCTCGCGGCAAGGGGAGTGTGTGTGTGTGTGTGTGTGCTCGCCCCGAGGCCGCTTCTACCGGCCGATCGATGTGGCTGATGACTGCACTTGGGGAACTTCCATCACCTGAAAGAGACTGCCGAATGGCGAGGGGACACAGACAACCACGCCTCGCCCCAAATTGGCTGGGGATTCTGCCTTCGGGGAGCTTTCGTTGGCTGATAGAAGCGGCCTCGTGACGAGGTACGTGCCTATGGGCCACTCTAGGTGGGAGAGGAAATTAAGTCACCCCCAAAAAGACGACCTAGCTGTTTTTGGGGGGTCAAAAACACGGTAAATGTCCAGGTTAGATCAACTCGAAGAAAATCTAATTGTGGGATCACTAAGATGCATCGCCACCTTGATGGAACCTAATAAAATGGCAGTAGGTCAAAATGGAATGGCTTAATCGATGTAATGTATTCAATGTGTGTGATTTATTATGCGTGCACAAATTATAACGGGGAGGATTCATCTCTGGTTTTATAGGCAGAGACTCTGCCTGCAGGCGGAGTAAAAGAGGGAATCAGCCTGGAATCCCTGCGTAGCCACAAGCGAACTTAAGTCCATCCATCTTCCCTTCAGTTCCATTGACCCTTCCCTAACTCCAAACAGATGCTAACCATTAGCTGAGTGGATTCCTGTCCATGGGCCTGATTAGTTTAAATTAGTTTAATTAGACCTGATCTTTCACACCTGACGGATATTGATAATAACTGAGTCAAAAATAGAAGACTTCTGTTCTCTGGCCGACATCCATGAAAATGGGCAGCTTTTGTGTTGTGGAATGCAGAGCTACTGAAGAAGGAAAGGCATTCTGAAAAAAAAACTTTCCTCTTCTGTGGAATCTCCAAACTTCACCAGGATACTCCAGCCATGCATGCCAACCTCTGACATCTCCAAAAGGACAGGTGAGCTCTTTGAATAGCACCTTTTTGTTATTACTGTCGTGCTTGCTTTCTTAAATATTCCAGTTCCCTTTGATGTGGTTCCAAGTGAAGTGTTGGTGGCACACGCCTGCTAATTTGCAAATTTATATCCATGCAATTTGGTGGCTGCCTCCCATTGAGGTTCACCATAATCTTTGTAGTTAAATACCTGATACCTGCAACAGCAACTAGGAGTGCTTCTCCATTACTGCCTCTAAACTGTACCTTATTTTAATTTCCGATCTGGCAACAGTCCCATTTATGTACTTTCCAAGACCAGATTATTGTAATAGTCAAATGAGCAATTATCCCTGGTGATTGTTTAACAGCTTCCACGTTGCCCCACGCAGACACTTCTCTAAAAAGAAATCGTTTTGTACTAATGTCACAATGCGTACCTTTTCAGTGCAGTTCATTCAATTTTGCATGCACCTGCTGGCATCTGAGGAAACAATTTTTCCTGAAAGTTTTGCTTTGATTTTTCTCTCTCTAGGTGGTCTTCAGCTCAAGCATTCACAGATGAAAATTTACAGATAGATTAATATTTTGCAACCAAGGAACTAGCAGCATTTCTGCATTACTAAAAAGAGAAGCTATAACGAGCAAGTTTAGAAGATTGGATGGGAGAACAGGCTCTGGGCCAGAAGAGAAAAAGTTAGCCCAAGGATATGAAGAAATGACAGAAACCTCTATCATCTTATATTGTTTTGGAAGGAGTAGAATAGCCATGCCTTGGCCAGTTTGGCAATAATAAGCTGGAAATGGTTATACGCATCTTCAACCAGCCAGTCTTTGCTACACCAGCTTCTGAATCCTCTTTTGTGGTACCCATTAAGGAGGCTAGCACTGATGATGTTACCTATTTGAGAAATGAAATGTCTGCAAAAAAAACCAACCAAGCTCAGAGAGCACCAAGGACCCCTCCTTTCATTTTCCCCCTTGTGCCTCTGGCTGCAAAGGACACCCATGATATCCAGACTGGATAACAAAGATTTTAAGTATTGCTTGTAAACCAGGATTTGAGTCTTGGGTTTTTTTATAGCAGTTTGTAGGCGTTCTGTTGCCACAGGAAATTGATGCAAAAAACTGAGTGATTTTAGTTTAGTTTACTTTATTGTCATTGCACCTCGTACAACGAAATTAAATGCCATCTTCAGTGTATATCATACATAAGAAAACTATAAACATAAAACACACACATCTTTCACACTCCACACATTGAACTGAAAACCTCTGATATTGCATTAATATTGCACTATACAGTATAATTCAATATTGTTTCTGCCCTGGGATGGAAGCTGTTTTTCAACCTATTGGTCCTTGTTTTTATTGTCCTGTACCATCTGCCTGGTGGAAATAGTTTAAAAAAAGGGTGCTCAGGATCTTCTCAACAACTAAGTGTAGAAAAGGAAGGAGATGGTTGGTCATACCTTAAACGTTCAAAGAAATGTTGGCTTTTTTCGTGGTGATTTTCTGGGTACATCTATACAAGGAAAAAACATCTGTTATGCCCCTGTTGGAGACTGACTCCCAAGGGAGAAGAGGAACAGCCGACGAGTGAAGTGTGGCTCCGGAGGCTGGGGAAGGGCAGAGGCTGGCTGGGCAGTCAAAGGAAAACCCAGGCCCATCCCCTCTCCATCCTAGGGCATGAAGGGAGGAGAGGATAAGGGAGAACTATGGGGATCTATGGGGGAGGAAAGGGCCTTGATCCTCTTCATGGGCTGCAGCAATGAGAACTGGTTAAAAGGACGGACATGCGTATGGGCCAGTGCTGGAAACAAATCATGGAAATATCTCTTGTCTGTCATCCCTCTCTGAGTTCCTTCCCAGTCAGTGTTCCAATATTGTGGACATCTTCAAGCCCTTATCTTGCCTGGTTCCTTTAATTGCTTCAGTGTGGTTTGTGTGGTTTTAGCTATTTATAATTTATAGACATTTTTAGTTTATTTGGCATTTCCTCCTTGTAACTGCTTGTGAGGGAGTTTTTTGTCTCCAGTCAAGGATATTTGGAGCTTTGAAGCAAAGTGAAGCAATAAAGGGGGCTTCACCTGTTTTCATGACTGTATTTATTTTGTATCCCACCCTGGGTCATCACAGCATCCTTCTCAAATACGCCATGGAGTGTATCCAGGACACGTGTCATTTCTCTATTAGCTCTCAACAAGACTTTATCTGGTTCAGATATTTTGTTCTCCCATGTTTTCCCCCCAGTTATGACAGCAGGAGGGGATTCTGAAGAGGGCCACCAAAATAACACCTTCACATTCCCATTCTGCTTGTCCCTGTTGCCAACAAAGGCGGGCAGGTCCTCAGCTTATGGACCACAATAGAGCCTAGAATTTAGGTTGTGAAGTGAGAACTTGGTTGAGTGAGTTTTGCCCCATTTTACGACTTACCCACGCTTGTTAAGTGAAATCCCTCAATTGTTAAAGTCAATAATATGATTGTTGAATACATCTGACCCTGGGACACTGCAACAATCATCATAAATGTAAGTCAGTTGTCAAGCATCTGAATGTAAATCACGTGGCCATGGGGATGTAGCAACAGTCATAAGTGTGAAAAACGGTCATAGGTTGCTTTTTTCAGCACTATTGAAACCTTGGTCACTAAATGAACAGTTGTAAGTTGAGGACTTCTTGTATGTCTTTTCTGTTCATATAATTTATGACAACAGTCAATATAGGGGTGACACCCCCATCTTTTGCAAATTTTCCCCTTTTCTAAGCGCTTTCTAAACCCCTGAACACAGCTATGCTAGCAATTCTTGTCGGTACCAATTTGCCTCCAGTAATTTGTTCTGCTAAAATTAATATGGGGGTGGGGAGGTGGAGGGAGAATCCCACCAAATACAGCCAGAAGAAATATTAGTAACAGATGGTTTCTTTTATTATTATAATATGAAAGATTTCATTTACAAGCAAATTAAGTGGCAGAGAGCTGCGGGAGAGTTGTATTGAGACCCCAAATTGCATCCAGTAAAATTCCATTTCAACTCCCAATTGCTTAATAGCTTTCAATCTGTAAGCTGACATTCGCTCCCAAGTTAGCTTGATCTTGGCAATTATGTGTTTGCACGCTTGTATTTTTAAATGGTTTAATTTAGCTGTTTTCAGAAACAGAGCAACAGGGACTCGGTGCAGAAATATGGAAATTTGCAGAGGCTGTTTGAAACGTGTTCCTAAATTCTAGGGTTTTTCTTTTCTTTTTTTTCTTTCTTTTTTTTTCTTTTTGCCATTCCAGTTAAAATGTCTGCATTTTACACACACACACACAAATGTGCAGGGAATGTTCTTGCCAGCATTGAATCTAAACGTATCTTTGGTTGAGTTCACAGATTGCATTTGATCTGCATTTCTCTCCTTTTGGATCAGTGTAAAATTGCAATAAATGATATTGAGGGATCCATTGGAGATTTAATCATTTGCTGTGGAAAAAACCTGGTGGCCTCTAGGAGTCAAAAATATCTGGATGGCAGATAATCAGTATAGGGATTAAACCAAGGTTAAGAAATGTCAGAGTTGGAAAACATGATTTATTGCTGGTTATACTAGGTATGCCTTGCATCTAATGGGGCTTAAGTATTGAATTCATAGTGGAGAGGGCGGAGCTGGCTTCGCGATGATACGGCATGCGATCTTGGAGGTCTGAGATCGCTGCCGATATCTTTGCTCCTGGACAGCCCAATCGGATCTAAACCATCCCGAAGAGACAGTGAATGTAAAGAGCGCATTCTCTCGAATCCAGGGATACTGCAAAATTCCTGGTAGATCTAGGAGAAGCCCTTTTTGCCAATGACAACGAGGCAGCCATTAAAGCTGCTGAAGTTGGGATAGCTTCAAAACGAAAGAGAACGAAAAGGGAAAGTTTGCTGGTTTGGTGAGAACTTTTTATTTTAAGATTTGAAAGGACACCCTAAGGAAAAAAAAGAATCTGTAAAAGTTTTGACAGAAGTGATTAAGCGGTGATTTTAAACAGGAAGTCAAGTGATATTTTTTTTTATCATTGCTGGATTTTCTACACATGATTTTATATTTTGAAACTGGACTGTTTTTTTTTTCTTCTTCCACCTATTCTTTCTCTCCTTTTTGATTTTAATATTCTAGGTGAGAGACTCCCTTTTAGTCATCTTTTTTAATATCTTTTCCCCTTTTTAATTAATTTTTATTATATGTTGTTTGGAAGAGGAGGGGGAAAGTGAAAGCAGAAGAAACTTTGTAACACTGCCAACTAGAGGCTTGGAAATAGCCTCTGCTTGTTGGGAGAAAGTAGTCCTCATTTAGTGATGACAGTCGGTCCAGCAGCTCCATCATTAAGCAAACTGGTCACTTAAGTGAAACTGCCACTATCCTTATGATCTCATTTCAGCTTTGCTGTACGGACCTGCAGTAGTCATAAAACAGGAGGACTAGCTACACAATGAATTTTTTTCATCTCCGTTGTAACTGCAAACAGTCCCTACATGAGGCAGTCACTACTTGGGGACTAGCTGCTTCTTTTGAATGGTGACTCTGTGACTTAGGCTGCCTTATAAGATGGGCCTTACCCCTACAGTAACTACAGCTAGTTCTCAACTTGCGACTGCGACTGAGTCCATCATTTTAGTCACAAGTAATTATGGTCATAAAGCGAGTCAGGTGAACCAGTTTTACAGCCTTTTTTTTTGCAACAGTTGTTATGTGATTGCAGCAGTTGTTAAATGAAACTATTGTTCCCTATGGCAGTGGTTGCCAACCAGTGGGCCAGGAACCACGGGTGGTCCACAAGAAAATTTTGGTGATCTGCAGAGAAATGTCATCCCCAAAGCACCTCCCATAGCAATTAATCCAGGCTGCATGGAAACACAAGGCTTGCATTGCTTGCATTGCGAACAACACGAGGTAGTGAGGGGAGGGGATAAAGGGCAGAGGGGGGAGAACTTGCCCCATTCACCCTATGCACCTGGCCTGGCCACCTGGCTGCTTCTTTCCGCTTCTGCTTTTGGCTGCTCGCAAGGAAAGGAAGCAGCAAAAGTCTTTCTTTCTCTCCCCCAAACTCCGCCAGAAATGAGTCTTTGGGACCCTGCAAGGCATCCTGCTCCAAGAGGCCGCGCCGGCACGACATGCCTCACAAAGACTCATTTCTGGCAGAATTTGGGGGAGAGAAAGAAAGACTTCTGCTGCTTTCTTTGCATGAAGCCAAAAGTCTCTCCCGCTTTCACACTGAGAATGGAGCTGGAGGTAGTATCCTGCAATCCCTAATAAAGAATGATCAATCGGTAAAAAAAGATGAGGAATTTTCCTGCAGACTTTTTTGGGGGATTTTCTCAGAGTCTCTGGTCCACGGGATTTAAAATTTTGAGTTTGGTGGTCCCTGAGGTCCAAAAGATTGGTGACCCCTGCCCTATGGGACATTTTTGGATGGGGGAAATCTGAAGTAAATTTCAGTTTCCAAGAAAAAAATAATAAGAAATAGTGGTTATGTAACTGTGGGATGCTGCAAACAGCCAACAACATGAGCCAATTGGTCATGTTGGCTGCAAGATAGGTGGACATTCAGAGCTTCAGATCTAGGCCCGAAGTCCCTTTTTGGCGTCCGTCATAATTTCGAGGAGTCCTACCTTTATGTACATGTAATCCTTGAGTTATGATCACAGTTGACCCCAACATTTCTGTTGCTAAGACAGTTGTTTTGTCCCATTTTACAACTTTTCTTGCTGCGGTTGGTTATGTGAACAGAATAGGATAGAATAGAATAGAATCTATTAAGAATAGAGCAGAACAGAATAAAATAGAACAGAATTCTTCATTGGCCAAGTGTGATTGGACACACAAGGAATTTGTCTTTGGTGCAAATGCTCTCAGTGTGCATAAAAAGAAAAGATACATTTGTCAAAGTCAAGAATCATTAGGTACAACACTTAATGATGGTCATAGGGTACAATAAGCAATCAAATCACACTAGGAAACAGTCCATATAAATTGTAAGGATACAAGTGACAAAGTTACAGTCATACAGTCACAAGTGGGAGGGGATGGGTGATAAGGAATAAGGAGAAGATTAATAGTAATAATAGTTCAGACTTAGTAATAGTTGAGCAGTGTTGAGGGAATAATTTGTTTTGCGGAGTGATGGCGTTTGGGAAAAAACTGTCCTTGTGTCTAGTTGTTCTGATGTGCAGTGCTCTATAGTGTCATTTTGAGGGGAACAGTTTATGTCCAGGATGTGAGGGGTCTGTAAATATTTTCACAGCCCTCTTTTTGCTCATGCAGTATGCAGGTCCTTGACTGAAGGCAGGTTGGTAGTAACTGTTTTTTCTTCAGTCCTAATTACTCTCTGAAGTCTGTGTCTGTATAATAAGCCTTCGTTTACCTCTCTTGTCCATCAAAACCTGGTTACATAAAAACCTGGCTGGCTTTTCTCTTTGCAAAAGAGTCGCCTGGGAATGCATACCTGGAAGATTTCGTCCAATTTATTCTCGCTACGACTGCTGCTTTGCACAAAACACACCCTTGCTGATGATAACTGAGATTTAAAAAAAATCCCCTCTTGTTTCAGGATAGGTCTTTAGAGCTAAGCTGTAATTTCAGAGCACAACAAGCTTTCTTTTTTTTTTTTCAAACCAAGCTTTGATATTTCCCCCCCTCCCGACTCCAGCAGGGGGTGTGTGTGTCTCTCCATGCACGTTTGCATGAGAATGAGCGAGCCGCTATTTATACGCAGACAAACACCTGTTCTCGCCAAAGCCAGCTGATGGAAGAACTTTGGTGTTTCTCTTGCAGTGAAGAAAAGGAAGGAAGGCAGGAAGGGAGGGAGAGAGAGAGGAAGAAAGAGAGGAAGAAAAGGAAAAGAGAGAAAGAGAAAGAAGGAAGGGGGAGAGAGGGAAAGAAAGAAAGATTGATTGATTGATTGATTGCTGAGACATCCCACCCAGCTCTCTCCTCCCACCTCCCCTTTCATTTGTAATATCTGTTGGGTTGCCTGAAGGGTTGAACCCTGATTATGGTTGCTGTAAAAGGTGCTAATTCTGTTCAAAATGCCCTGTGGGACTCCAGAGACAGAAAACATATTTAATCTTCCTTCCTCCCACTGTTCCACTGGTTAAGCTTTGCTCAATGCAATTTAGTTTCAGGAGTTGAAGTCCACGAGTCTTGTTACAAAGTTTGGAGACTCCCGTTCTAGTCAGAGTTCTCTGGATTTCCTCTGTGTGTGTGTGCACACGCGCATGCACGTAACACTTACAGGCTTTTGCGGTTCCAAGGCAACATACTAGATGTCTGTGAGCCCACAGTGACTCGCTACTCTCCCTTCAGCGCTGTACAACACATGTCCAAAATGATTTGCCCATGCGGGCAGTGGAGCTGACATTTAATTAAACTTTCTGTGCTGGGTAAAAGCCCCCTCCAGCTTGAACCAGGTCCTCTGTTGTGGTATGCCAGGGATGGACAAAGTCTCCATTGTGTTTTCCCAGGGAGCTTGCACAAGAGTCCCTTTCAGCGGCTGCCAGTCTGTTTGCTCTGAAGATGCACCCTCGGCGTTAAAAAAAAAACAAAAACCCCAAAACCAAAGGCGTATAAGTCATCACAGAATCCAGATAGCTTTGGCTTCGCTTGTACTAAAAGCCGTGCGGAGAAAAATCTTATTTTAAAACTTCACTTTTTAAAAAATTTGAATCGGGTTTATAAAAAAAAAAAATGTTAATGGGTGTGTGGTTTTTCTGTCTTGTGTGTGTATGTTTGTTCAGTTCCACTGAATTTAAATTTTAATGTGCTTCCTTAAACGTGGGTATTATCTTGGAACATGGCTGCTAATTGTATTCCGTTTGGTAGGTTAATTTGAGGAGGAGAGACCAGAGGCCAGGGAAGTGAATTCTCTCTGAAGTTGCAGAGTTTTGTTTGCTTTTGATCAAGAGTAGGGTTTCCTTTTTTTAAAAGATGTATTTGTTGCTTTTTATTAATACTGACGGGTATGTTTGTGTATTTGTGGAGAGAGAGAAAGACAGGGAGACAGAAAGAGAAAATCTAGCTCTTTTAAATCTAGTCTTAGCTTTAATATTTCATGATACTAGCTGTTTGTATTCATTTGTGCTGTGTCATTTAGATTGTTATGGTTACTTTGTTTTACAGTGTTGTGTTATCTCATGCTGTCAAGGAACAAAATAAATATTTATTGTCCCTGGCAAGTGAGCAAGACATATGTTCTTCTTCCTTGTTCACTTCTTCTCTTTAAAATTTCAAGAAAAGCGCATACATTTTAGCATTACACATTTGCCATCCGTTCATAATTCAACTTCGGATTCTGCCTTCAGCTGTTCTCTTAACTATGCGTGGCTAACTGGGGAATTCTGGGAGTTGAAGTCCACAGTTCTTAAAGTAGCCGCGGTTGGACAACCCTGAGCTAAAAGGTTGGTGGTGGTTAGAACTTGGATAAGAGACCAATAGTTGCAAACTAGACTGGGATGCAGGGGGGAAAAGTTCAGAAAACCTTTGATACTCTCCTTTGGTATTAGTGCCAGAAGAACAATATGTGTCATGCCCCTGTTGGAATCTGATTCCGAGGGGAAGATTAAACAACTGACAGGGAGTGAGAGTGTGGCTCCAGTGGAAACTGGGGAAGGGCACAGTCCGGCTGGGCATTCAGAGGAAGGCCACCCCCTCTTCATCCTAGGACACGCAGGGAACAATATGAGTTACGTGGGTTACAGGGGAGAAAAGGGCCCTGATTCCCTTCATTAGCTGCAAATGGGAACACAGGATTTATAAAGGATGTTTGCGCACAACACCTTGCTGGAAACAAAGCATAAATTACCTTTGTCAAGTCTTATCTCGGTTCTGGCATCCTCCTAATTGTGTGTTTCGTTATCTGTTGAAGTCTTCAGTTCCTTATCCTGCCCTGTCTTGTTAATTGCTGCAGCATGGTTTGTGTTGGTTTTTATTTATAATTTGTATGTACTTTGAGTTCGGACTGAATTTCTTCCCTTTAAAAACTGTTCTTGGGAGAGTTTTTTTTCTCCAGCTGATGATAACTGGACATTGGGGGCCAAGTTGGAGGAATTAAAGAGACTTTACCTACTTTTGTGGCTTTGTTGCTTTTGTGCCACGCCTTGGGTCATCACAGTATGGTTTCAACCATCGAAAGATGAGCTCAGTTGATAGGTCTCCAAGATGAAGTAGGTGGCTCCTTCATTGGCTTTCCCAGACTGTTTTCCTTCCTGTTTATTCGGCATTCTTCTCCTCCTCCTTTGGGTTTTTGATGCTGAGCAGATGTTCCTAGCACACCAACCCAGTAGAAGGAGACAATTTCAGCCAGCTGGCCATGGAGGCGAGTCAGAAAGTTCTCCCGTTCCTCTGACTTGGGAGACAAAGCCTCAAGGAGTTGTTGGCCTTCTCCCCAACTTGGTCCTGCCCAGACAAACCCCAGCCAGTGGTTGTGTCATTGTCTTTGCTTGGGGGGAGTTGAAATAGTTTCCTTTCTGGAAAACCTCAGAGCATATAAAGCTCAACTCTCTTTCCACGCCAAAGTAGTTCCAGGAAGCCTCTCTCTTTTCTTTCCAAGCTATTTAAATATTTACATGCTCCACCAATACCATGGCTGCACCTTACGACTTCTTAAGATGAGACCAGTTCCGCTTCAGTGGCTTAAACTAAGAAGCCCTTTGTCCTTAAACTGACCCGACTGGCCATCTGGCTCAATGTTTGGGTGTTTGTATGTTTAAACCAATTACATAATTTCTCCCCCCCCCCAAGGTATAAAGTGAAATACGCATACAGGTAGTCCTCAACTTACAACCGTTCATTTAGTGACCAAAGTTACACTGGCTCTGAAAAAAAGTGTTTAGGTCTATTGCAGCAACCCGTGGTCACATAATCAAAACTTGGGATGCAGCTGGCTCACCTTTACGATGGTTGCAATGTTCTCCCCAGGATCAGCTGATGCCCCCTTTTGCGACCTTCTGACAAGCAAAGTCAACAGGGAAGCCAGATTCACTTAACCTTGTTACTAATTTTAACAACCGCAGCGCTTCACTTAACAAGTGTGCAAGAAAGGTCTGAAAATGGGGCACTTAACAACTTTCTCACTTAGCAACCGAAATTTTGGCTTGTAAGTCAAGGATTACTTGTATGTGAAGGTAGGACCAGTTAGTATCACATCTGCCTGAATTGTTTCCATCTGTGTTCTCAGAATGTAAGGGCATGTGTGAATGACCTTGGAAGAGGAGGGGGAAGAAATGCTTGCTAGGAAACCATCCAAGAAGCAGGGGCCCCCAGTGGCTTAAGGGTCGGAGGAAGAAACTTAGCAATCAGACTGTTGAAACCAGCATTGTATGTATACTTAATGGTACATATTTTGACAGCAGTGAGAATTGTATTTGCACAATATTGGAAAAATGAGGAAACTTCTACAGATGAAAATTTAAAAAAATACTAGACTGCGGAAATGGATAGCTTGACATTAAAGATAAAGGACAAGGAAGATATAGAATAGATGGGATTCGTTCCAATCAGTGGCTAGATCATAGAGGTAGAAATTAGATGATGTAAGATTATTTATTTATTTTATTTTATTTGTCAATAGCTTACAAGATAATAAATGTAGGTATAAATACAGGAAATGGGTATGAATAATTGGGGACAATAGGACAGGGACAGTAGGCACGATGGGGCGCTTATTCACGCCCCTTATAGACCTCTTAGGAACTGGGTGAGGTCAGTAGTGGTTAGTTTGAGGTTAAAGGAGTAGGAGGTTAGATGATATAACAACAGAGTCAGATAGTGCATTCCAGGCATTGATCACTCTGTTGCTGAAGTCGTACTTTCTGCTATCAAGTTTGGAGTGATGTACATTAAGTTTATTACCATGTATCAGAAAATGATGGAAGATTATTTCTATGTATAAGTTAACAAATTGACTATTATTATTACATATAAGTAGATTGACTCAGACAATGCACTGTTCATTAAGCACTTGTGTATATTAAAGAAAAACCTATACATAAATTTTAAAAAAGAAAGCAGCGGTGGGTAGTTTGTACCTTCAGACACTTGCAAGATTCTGTTAATGTAGCCTTGCAGTGAAGTAGAATTAGCTCCTCTGATCGTGTTACCTGAGAGGGCCAATGTCAGGGCTCCAACAAATCCACCCCCATTCAAATCATAAGTCTCTAGCCGCATCTCTCAAAGTAAAAAAATTGATTTATTTGGAGTGACCGTGTTGGTGTTGGCTAGGTGCAGCCGACACTAAAATACATCATTTCCCCCTTGACCCTGGTCTTCCTCCTACCCCCCTGGACATTTATTCTCCAATGGGACATATCCATAGCCAAGAGTCATCAATCATGCTCTCCAGTAATATTCTTGCACACCGACAGTTTTGGGCTGCCAAGGCAATTATCTGAAGCATTTGAGGAATGCACTGCTTTCCTTCACCCCCTCTCTGCTGGCAACTAAAAAGACCAAAGAAGTATTTATTTATTTATTTATTTATTTATTTATTTTAGTTGACAGAAGGACCGGTTGCGAGAGGTGGGGTGGGGTGGGATGAGGTGGAATTCAGTCATCTTCAACCAAGACCTCCAAGTTCACCCAAAGAAGCCATGATGAAAACCAGGTCCGTTCTTCTTGAGTCTCCTTGTTCCAGAAGATGGAGCAAGCCAAACCGAGACAGGCAGCTGTTAGGAAGTCCTCTGCTTCCAGAACGTATGTGAATTAATGGCTACATCGTCTGCCTCTGTGTGTGTGTCTGTGTGTCGTTTCAGGTGCTCTCACCGTTGGCCTTGTGCGACAGTGTCAAACCATTCATGGACGTGACAGGACCTGCATTCCTCCACGGCTGCCTCCAGAGTGGATCACGACTTTATTTTTTATCATCATGGGAATCATTTCACTGACTGTCACCTGTGGCTTGCTGGTGGCTTCTCACTGGCGACGGGAAGCAACGAAATACGCACGCTGGATAGCCTTCACTGGAAGTAAGGCTCTCCTCCACTCAGCAGACCAAAGAGGGCAGGTTGCGCTGGGGGGAAATCAGCCCGGAAAGGCTCACCTCCATCCCAAGGATTTCCCTGGCTTTCCAGAAACTCACAGAGATCTTCCCTGCCCATTCAGAAACCCGCAGCTCCTTCTCTTTCTCCCAAAAGCCTGCAGAGACAGCCATGGCTTCTCCGCAGCGACTGTTCTGACCTAGGCTCCACAAAATCACAAAGCAGACTCCTCATCCCGACAAAACCCCTTTTTATTAGGCTAATGTGAATTCCTCTCATTCACATCCAGCAAAGTCCCAACAAAGTCTTTTAAGGGTGAATTCCAAGCACAGACCTTATCAGGCTTGGAGAGTTGCCAGGCCGATAGCTCCCAAACGCCACGCTGTAGCAGAGATTACTTGGCAAGGAGTCAGAAACAAATCTTCACAACTAATTGTCTCCTGCAAACCTGACTCCCCTTTTGCTCCTCTTTATTCCCTCTGGGAGGGACCATTCACCGTTCACCTGTGCGTTTATTCCTGAGTAGACCCTTGTTCCTTAATTTTTCCTTCTCCTGGCAGCTCTGTGCAACTGCACACTGGGAACAGGCTCCAGCTGTTCTTCGGCCCCACTGATGTCAGACTCCGAAGACAGCTGATAACTGTCAGATGGCCCTGGCCCCATCTCTGTCTCTGACGCAGAGCCTTCCTCAGACTCCAGGACTGGCCCATGTTCCTCCCCAACCTCACTGTCCGAGTCTGCCACCCAGCTCTGCTGGCTGCTGGCGGGCCACAACAGCGACAGGATCAGTGGCTTTGCTTGACCAAAAATGACTCCTTCTGCCACCGTCATAAATAGGAGGCAGTTGCCAAACTCTGAGCATGTGACCATCGGTTGCTACAACAGCCATAAGCGTCAAAACCCACAACCATCATAAATTCCTGCCGATTGGCAAACACCTGAATTTTGATCATGGGGGAAATGCAGCGTTGGTCACAGGTGTGTGAAAAATAGTCACAAGGCACCTTTTTTTTTTCCATTGTCACTAAACAAATAGCTGCCAGTCAAAGATTTCTTGTAATACTGCAGTTCCTTCCCCTTCAGCCCTCCCCTCCAATTTTTCCTCCCTTAAAAGGGCTACTGAATCACAGGTGCTAGAAAGAGGCTAGAAATTAGGAAGGCTTTGCCTCCAAATCCCATTGGCTGATTTTTCCTGAAACCTCCAGGCGATGGAACGTCCCGATTTTGAATCAGGATAAAAGTTCCCGGTTTAATACATCTTGCCAGAAATCAGCGGCCCGAATGAGATCACGGGGCGGGGATCAAAACTTCCAACACGGGGTCATAAATATCTGGAGAGGCCCAATGTATCTTCAAACAGTCACTAAGTGACTGGTTGTAAGTTGAGGATGGCCTGTAACCTGATAGAACTGCTTGTGATGTGCGATCAGCTTTACAGGTGATCAAACTCTGGATTTGTCTGTCCATCGAACCTCAGAGTAACCTGTGCAGAAGGTAGTGCTTAGTGCAAGGCCCTTCAAACTGGGCAAGTTTAAGACGTGTGGACTTCAGCTCCCAGAATTCCTGAGCTCACATGACTGGAAGAGAAGGAACTCTGGGAGTTTGAAATCCACAAGTCTTAAAGTTGTCGATGCTTCATTTGCAGTGTTCAACTTCTGCTTTCTCCAGGTCCATGTTCCCCTTCAAATGCTGGACTCCCAACTCCCATAATCCCCAACTGGGCATCTCTGGGGTGTCAAGAGTTATGCTCTGAAGGCTAACAGCAAGCTCTAAATGCCCTCCAGCAGCTGTTTGACATCCCATTAAACCGAAGTTCGTTTGCCTTTAGAGTTGGGTAGTCCTCCACTTATGGTGACAACGGGGACCAGAATTTCTGTTGCTAAACAAGACAGTTCTAGGAAGTTGAGGTCCTTGACATCGTAAGTGCTGCTAATGTTGAAAAACAGCTTTTTACTGTAAAAGAAAATGTTTAAAAACAAGTACAGGAAATCCTCAGCTTACGACTGTAATTCAACCCCAAATGTCTGTTGCTAAGCAAGACAGTTGCAAAGTGCCCCATTTTACGACCTTTCTTGCCACATTTATTAAGCACATCACCACAGTCGTTTAGTCGTTCACATGGCCGTTAAGTGGATCTGGTCAGAAGGTCGAAAAAAGGGGATCGCAAGACCCTGGGACGCTGCACCCATCATAAATACAGTTGGTTGCCAAGCGTCTGAACGTTGATCCTGTGGACACGCTGCAATGGTCGTAAGTGTGAAAAATGTCCCACTAAGTCACGTTTTCCACTGCCATTGCAACTTCAAACTAAAATGAATATGGTTGTAAGTCGAGAACTACCTGTTCTTTTAGCCATCGGTACGACTTTTTCCACTAATCTGATTTTTTTTTTGTCTCTCTTTTTTTCTCTCCTTCTTGCTTTCTTTTTCCTTCCTTCCTTCCTTCCTCCAGTGATCCTTTTCTGTATGGCGGCCTTAATATTCCCCATAGGATTTTACATCAACGAAGTGGGAGGCCAGCCCTATAAACTTCCAAACAACACCGTGGTGGGCTCATCCTACGTACTGTTTGTTTTATCTATTTTCTTTACAATAGTGGGACTTCTGTTTGCTGGCAAAGTGTGTTTACCGGGCTGACGACCATCTCTCCATCCTTTTTTTTTTTGTGTGTGTGGGGGGGGTGTGAGTTACGGTCACGAAGGAGAATAGGACGCCGTCTGGCACATCCAAGGGAAGATGCTGAGGTCAGGCCGCCGTCGCAGTCTTACCGGAACAAGGAGGTTTCTCTGTTCTCACTATGCACTTTGGATTTTTTTTAAAGAAAACTTTTATTATTATTATTATAATTATTATTCCTTTTTACGGAGAGTCTTTCCCCCCCCCTCCATAACCATAACCAAAACCGAACAACCACGACTCATCTCGTCAGCATCTGGGCGTGGTCAGGTGTGCACTGTGATCGGACCCCATGTGGAAGAGGAAAAAAAAAAACTCTTTTCTGCACTCAACAACAGCATTATTTCCTTTGGTTTTTTGTTTTTCCTTCCCCACCCCCCAGTTCCCCCGACTCCTTCCGCACCACCGTACTGTACCTCCCCCCCCCCTTCTTCAAAATGATCTGACAATATTGAAAGTCTCAAAAGTATTTATGCACTTTGGTTGAACGGGCATTTGCCAAGGGTGGGGCTGGGCCTCACCCAACCTTTAGAGATTTAGCCTCTTCCTTCTGTGATAGGCAAGAAGCATTTGCCATCAATCCTTCCCTCTCCCCCCCTCTCTCCCCATGTTAAACACCCCCATGCACACGAGTAATCAAGTCTCATGTTAGCTGCATCCTGAAGCCGGTAGATCAAAAGACATTTTTGGGGAAATCTGTTACAAAGATCCGTCTGCTCACCACCCTCGCTCATGGTTACCACCTCCCAATGACTCCAGGTGGGGCTGAGAAATTAATTCTTCCATATGTATTTGTGTGTGTGTGTGTGTGTGTGTGTGTAGGTGTGCATGCATGCGTGTGTGTGTGTGTGTATTTATATGTATGATGCAGTACACCGAATGTCTTTGTATGTGTATTCACACACAAGCACGCACATATGCGTACATGCTGACCGACATAAGTGAAACACTGTGGTGTGTAACACTAGGGCTTGCAAAGGAGAAAGAAAGAGAGGAAAGAAAGAAAAGAAAGAAAGAAAGAAAGCCATTTCTTCAAAGGCCGCATCAGTGAGAAAGTCTTCAGTATACCTCATTCGCTGTAGCAGCCCTTGCTTTTGATATTTTTTTACAATAGATACCAACAACTCCATGCCTTCCTAAGTGGAATTTTAAGCTAAGCTAAGAGGGTTGCTCCTCCTCCTGTTTCTTCTCCTTCCCCTCCTCTTCCTCTTCCTCCTCCTCCTCAGTCTCCTTGATTTGAATCTTGATGATCAAAGATGAAATCATGTCTTCTTTTTGAAGGCTTTGGTCCCAACGATGGGAAGTTCGACCCAACAATTTAACACATAATTTTAAGCAGTGTAAATAGTTGGGGGCCTCTCCTCTTCTAGAGGTCTTGTTCTTTACATCATGGTGGGGTTTTGGCCCGGATTATCTGCCACAAGCATCTCCGATACATTAGACCCCCAAAGAAGCACCCAAAAGCTACAGCAAAGCAAGCCCAAGGCTCCCCCCACACACACACACTTTGAAAGTATTATTTCTTCTGCTGTTATGTCACAAAAGAACAAGGTGATTATTGGATAAGGCAGGGTGGTGTTGTTGTAAATGGCCTGTCTCTTTTCAGAGGCCTTTGCAAATAATAGCTTTCTCTTTCTTGACAGATACTCTCAGAAAATAGTATCGCTAATATTTAGATGCAGGCCTGACTCCTCGGTTTATGTCCGACACTCTGCCTTTCAGCCCCCTGAGACCAAAACTTGGCGCACAGCAGCAGCAGGAAGGAGGCAACACACACATCACCCAAAGCATGCTAAGCAGCACTATAAATCTGTCATGCTGGATGCAACCAGGGATGGGATTCTGCCAGTTCGGACTGGTTCTAGCAAACCGGATGTTAAATTTACACCTGGTTGATTGAACCAACTGGCTGGCCCCGTCCACTCTGTCCCTCCCAGAAGCTTCCACGTGGCCCATTTTGAATGCAGGTAAGTGCAGGGTCTGTGTGGAGGCTCTGGGAGGGCGAAAAACGGGCCTGTTTCCAGCTTCTGGAGGGCGTCCAGATGCCAGGGAAGGCTGTTTTCGCCCTCCCAGAGGCTCAAGGGAAGCCTCCGGACCCTGGGGAAGGTGAAACCCCCCCCCCATGGATACACCCACCCATCAACTGAGCAGCAAACCGGGGGTGCTGGGGTGCTTTGAATCCCACCCCTGGACTGTCTTAGAAACCCTGTGGCAGTGTTCCAGCAACCCTCCATTCCAGCCAATAACTCCGAGACAGACATCTCTCAAAAGATTGTTTTACTTAGATAGTAACTGGCACATCTGTGGAATCCTGGAATCTGAAAGATTTTTGGGCTTCCTTGCAATATTTAAAACTACAAATCCATCTCCCCCCCCCCCCCCCCCCCCCCCCGGCCGTCATCACATCATCACATGGCCCAATCATGATCTGTCCCAAAGTAAGATTCCTATTTCATACTGCATGACCTTGAACTAACAAAAGAATTTTGTCTACTTAGAGCTACTCAGTTGAATCCCCCTCCATCCCACTTTCTCAAGAGTATGTGGCGGCATGGGTGCATGGGATCTCAATATGGCTTCCAAAGCTGATACCTTGCACCTGAGAATCTTAGCTCAAAAAGAGTTGAGACCCTCTCCTTCGTTGCTTGCAGGCAAATGCTCGTGATTGAAGGAATTGCTGAGGGTTTTCTCTGCCACACAGTGGGAAAGATAAGATTCCCTGTTGCAAACAAACCCTGCAGACCAAAGGATTCTCACTTCAATAAGTGTAGGTTTTTTTTTTATTTTTAGGAAACCTATTGTGGTTGAAGGAAAAGACTACTGAGGTTGGCTTGGCCATCATACTGGATGGGTTCCTACCACCTTCTCAACGCCATGCAGGGATCCCCATTTGTTCAGGACAGGTGGGCCTTTTGACTCCCTAAAAATGCTGGGCCAGGACCTCACTCCCATCGATTCTTCTTTCAAAGGGTCAACGGGCCTTACATTGAATCCATCCGTTGTTGGTGTCCATTTTAGCTTCGTTCAGGTCAGTGTTGGAAAAGAGGTAAAGGGACGGGGTAGAACATTTGGCAGCCAAAGGAGGTGTGTGTTGGTGCATTGCCACCCTGGCTGCTACGCTGAGGATCCTCTCTTGTGGATAGCCGCAAGAAACACTAAAAGGAATCCCTTCCAAGGCTTGGTTTGCAAGCAAGTTTTTTCATTAACTGAGTTTGTGGATACATATAAATGGTTTTGTGAAATCATGTCCTCATTTGGTTTAAGGTCAAGTATCTTAAGGTTTGCCAGATGTTAAGCAGTGAGTCCTGAAGACATGTATCTGCGGACAGAACACCAGGTTCGGTAAATGCTAGACCGTTTTTTTAACAAACAAAAATGTAACTCCGAAGTGAAAATAATGGCTGCAAACAGGAGCAGGTTACCTTTTGCAGGTCAAGAGCTAGGGCTAATATTTGGGGGAGAATAAGGGCCACGGCGGTCAAGACACAGCACAAAAAAACAGGTGGCACAGTTGGACAAGGCTGGGATTTTTCTCTCTCGCCCTCTTTTCTAGGTTTGTGTGTATATGTGAGTCTTTGCTTGGTTTTGTTGGATGGAAATAAGGTCTTTGTGCTGCTTTTAGAGTTTGTGCCGTCATTTTCATGTGTTCCCCTCCCCGCACTGAAATCGCACCGCCAATTGTCAGCGGTTCCACCCCTTCACTTGGAAGCAGACTTCAAAGGCTGCTAAAGATTGAGTCTGCGGTTGCAAGATGTTCTCCACAATGTCCCACACCAGTTGTAGGTGACCCCATGGCATGGCTGGGCCGTGGCCCCTTTTCTCTTGAGCTCTTGATATTAAAAGCACCTGCCCAACCACCTTCTGCCTATCGAGCTGCGGTTTTAAAGACAGAAGTCCGTGTGCTTCCAAGTCCTGGCATGATGTTACTGGGGTTCATTGCACAGATGTTCTACAACCTCAGGATTGCACATCATCTGTGGCAGGTTGCCCGTTCAAAATTTAGGAAGACCGCCAGACTAGAGCCTCATCCTTTTCCTCTCCCTTCAGTGCACAAATTGCTCTGTTTCCTGCTCTTCCTATCCGGTGCTGAATTCTCACCTCCATGCACCTCTTAACAGAGGTGGATTCTAGTTTCTCCCTTTTTTTTAACTTGTCTCTTCCCATCTCTCTGGCAGGGGACAAACATGGCCATTTTAAGACTTGTGGACTTCAACTCCCTGAATTCCCATGCTGGCTGGGGAATTCTGGGACTTTGAAGTTCACAAAATGGCCCAAGTTAAAGTTGCAAGCAAAGCTGGATGAGGAATTTCTGGGAGTTGAAGTCCACAAGCCTTAAAGTGGCCAACTTTGAAGACCCCTGACCTAGATAATTTGTGAAGACGAGAAGGTCTCTCACTGCATCATTCCCTTAGGCATCACCCAACTCTGGCCCCACTTCTCTAAGACGAAGAGCCTTCATGCAAAAACCGAACTCCTAAAACCATTTTCAATCAGGATGGGCCACAAGAAAGCAAGCAACCCATTTTTTTTTTCAACCCTGCTTTTAGTTTCCTTCTGGAAATTCCTAAGAAAAGGGAAGAACCAGCTAACTTACATCCCCTACAAGCAGGCCTTGTAGAAAATTTTAACCAGGGAAGCGTCTTAGCCATCTTTGACAAACATCCTTGAGCTAACATTAGGACACCAACCAAAAAAAAAAAAAACCCAGCAAAAACATTTGTGGATTTGTATCCTCTGCAGAGTAGGTGGCCATAGTGGATGGACACACACTGTCCCCAAATAGAATTCTTTATTGGCCAAGTGTGGTTGGATACACAAGAAATTTGTCTTGGTGCAAATTCACATGAAGTTCCTCCCGTGGCCCTGAGAAAGCCCATCTTGTCGAGTTTGATAAAATACACATTATTAGTACAGTCACCGAGAACGGTGAAGTTTTCGCCACAGCAAAATGACTTCTTTTACGCCCTAAAAAAAATGTTTTAAAAAAATTGGTGACTTTTTCACATCACTGCCTATAAAACTGGAGAAGCATATTGGCTGGAAATCACGCAGCGCCCACCATGCCTGTCACTGTGAGGAATCCACGCTCGCTCGCTACCTCTGATCCTGGGTCATCATTTTGTTATGTGAATGGACATCTCAATCAGAGCTGCATCAAGCAGAAGGCCGAAACTTTTTGGCTTTAATGGGGACCACCGAACCATTTCTCAGAAGGGGAGGGAAAAAAAAAAAATCCCGCAATTATTTTTTCTAAAATAGAAAATGAGGGCATGGCAGGGAGTTTGGGGGGGGGGGGGGGAATCAACTCTTGCTTTAAATAGAATTGCAAAAGTGTGCAGTATTAATTTATAGCAGAAAGGCCATATCTTGTAAACTGTATATAAAGCAGTTTAAAAAAAATTTTTGGTGCAAATGTCTGTCAGTTTTCTGTCTGTTGCATTGGGGGTTTGGGGGAGGGGTGGGGGGGACATCTGATCCCTCTGTGTGTGTGTGTGTGTGTGTATGTGTGTGTACGTGTGCATTTCTTTTCACTGCTCGCAGCCTTCCCCAATCCAGCTTGTGCAGAGCACCAGGTTCGAGAAGGCAGCCTGTAAAAATTTTGGAGTCAAGCGTGCTATGAATTATGCCTCGTTCCTCTTAAACCCTGGGGTATGTGTGTTATGTTTTTTTTAAAAAAAACAACAGGTCTTACTTGGATTTTAAATGTCTGCACCCTCCATTTGGCTCTCTTTGCATTAATTATCTTGTCCAAAGCAATTCATATGAACAGAGATTGGGGGAAAGATTGGTAACAAGCCTTTGAAAACTGCCAGATGGATTTGATAAAGGCAGTTTATTATTAACCTTGGGGAAGAGTTAGCTGCTGTTTCATTAATGCCTCAACATCTAATGCAGAGGTCTCCAAACTTGGCAACTTTTAAAACTTGTGGACTTCAACTTCCAGAATTCTGGGAGTTGAAGTCCACAAGTCCTAAAAGTTGCCAAGTTTGGGGATCCTTGATCTAATGTCTTTGGAGGGGGAAATCAAATGTTTATTTTATTTTTTTTAAAAAACTTTCCAGCTACGGTGCAATTAGATGTTCTTTTTTCTTTTTTTTCTTTTTTTTCTTTTTTTGCATTCATTTTTGACAAGCTTCTTATCTATGCAGCCAAGGCTTTTCTTACAAGTTTTTTTTTTAAGCATTTTTTTTTGGTCGCCCATCGAAGTGTATCAAGTTGGATTAGTCTGCAAACAAACCTGGGTTTTTCTTGCAGTCTCTAATCCTAGCGGCATTCAAGACATTTTTGGGCTGTGTGTTTGTGTAAAAAGACTGGTATCTATCCAGAAGTGGCTGAAGTAACATCTCCCGATTAACACCAGTCAGTGAAGGCCGCTGAGAATTATAATTCAACGCCTGGAAAGAAATAAAAAAAATCAGAATTTGCTCTCCGTTATTGAATATCCCCTTTTGGGAGTGAATTCAAGCCAACCTTCTCCTAGGTGGCTTTTTCTAGAGAATTGATATGAAGCTGCCACCACCCTTAGCTAAGTTTGGCGGCTGGACCGGGTGACGGGAGTTGTAGGTCCAAGATTTAGGAAAGCCACGTTTTTGCCTTATTTGACAAGTTTAGCCATGCTAACATGCATCCGATGTAAATTTACAGCAGTTAAGTCTCCTTTCGGCATTTTCTTGCAAATTTCACTTTCTGGGGCATTTTGGAGAAAGTCAACTTTTCCCCACCTGTCAGCTGCTGTTGTAGAAGTATGAAACCTTTGTGAAGGACATGAAACCTGAAGGAAATTATATTCAGTGAGATTTGCTTCCCTGTGAGATTTTAAAGTACTTGGGCTTTGCAGTGATCCCTTCCGCCTTCCACTGCTTCCCATCCTGCAACTCCCAAAATAATTGTTTTTTAATCGGTTTTGGGGTGGGGGTGCATACTTTTGTTCCTTTTCTTTATCTTTATTTTTGCGGTTAACTTCCCAACAAATTGTTAATACAGATTGTATAAAGCGGACATGATTTTCCTCACTTGTATTTTTGTTATTGAGCAAGTTTATCAAAATAAATTCTCTACTGAAAGAAATCCTCCTGGCTTTGTTGCTTTGTTTTCTTTTGTTTCCCAAATCTTTTTTTTTTTTTTAAACCACCTATAGTTGTTTCTGGCAAACACATCCTCAGGGCTGAAGTGTTTTTGGAGAGTGAAAAGACTTAAAATGCACAAGCTAAGAGCTTTCTGACAAAATTGAGCAGCAGCGCATGAAATGTCCAATTATATGTGTCTGGTGGGTGGTTGCTGTTTTTTCAAGTGAATTTCCAGTTTCTAATAAACACAATGAAAACATCAAAAACAAAACTCAAAGCTTCCCTCTTCCTTCCCCAAGATGGATGGATGGATGGATAGATAGCTAGTTTAGACAGACGGAGGAGGGAGACATGGTTCTCAGCTAGATAGTTAGATGATTGATAGATGGTGCCTCCTTCCCTTTCTCCTTCCCCTCTACCACCTCTATCCTTCCTTTCCTTCCCTTCCCTCTTCCATCTCTCTCCTTCCTTCCCTCCCTTTCTCCTTCCCTCTTTTTCCTTCCTTCCCTTCCCCTCCTTCCCTTTCTCCTTCCCCTCTTCCACGTCTCTTTCTCCTTTCAATTCTTTCCTTCCTTCCCTTTCCCTCCCTTTCCTTCCCTTTCTCCTTCCCCTCTTCCACCTCTCTCCTTCCTTTCCTCCCTCCCCTTCTTTCTCTCATCCCTTCTTCCTTCCCTTCCCTTCCCTCCCTCCCTCCCAGATGAGAATGGTTGCTTCCGTTGCTATTGGTGATAGAAAACACAGGGCCAGCCAGAGATTAGACCCAAAGGCCTGGAGAGCATCAGCTGCCCATGGAAGAGCTGTGCAAGAGCATGGCAGATGCCTGGTAAGTCCTACACCTTGGAGAACCTCAGCTTGGGACAATTGGTGGGAAGAAGCCAGCTTGGAGTTGGGAAGGGCTATGAAAAAAGAGGTGGGGGAAGGTGACTTACTGACTTTCAACTGTCTTAGAAAGAGGAGGAGAATTAGGTGTGTCTACAAGCGTCCATGAAGCCTTTCCCCAGAGGTGGTTCCTGCAAAACTTTCTGCAGAGTCCTAGCAACTAAAAAAAAACATTGCAACTCAAGAGTCAGGAGCATCATGGGAATGGCAGTCCATACTTCTTAAAGTTGCCAAGCTTTGGAGAAAGTCGCAAAATTTGTTTTATGGAACGTGTTTGTATTGATCAAATTTCTGTTCATCTGGTCAGTTAGACTAAATAAACAGATTGAGCAGTCAAACTCAGATCTGGCCCCTGGGCCTGTCCTGCAAACAGCAAAGGACCCACTCACAGGGCCTCTGCCAGCAAAAATGGAGCTTGGGAGGGCCACGCGTGGCCCCCACAACACCCCATTTTCGGCCACGATGGCCTCCTGCATCCCTCCACCAATGAAAACAAAGCTCTGTTTCGCTGGCAGAAAACTAGCAAAACAACTCAAAAGGAGAAACGTTTCTTCCCCCTTTTGCATTTGAGCATGCAAGAAGGGACAGGAAAGGAGAAAGGGAAAGAGGAAAGACAAAGAACAAGAAAGGAAGATAGGAAAAGAGCAAGGAAGGAAAGACAAGGAAAGAGGAAGGAAAAAGAAAATGAAGAGGGAAGGAACAAGAAAAGGAAGGGAGGGAGGAGGGAGTGAAAGAAGGAAGGAATCTAGCTATATTGAAGAACCTAGGAAGGGAGAAAAGAAGGTTGACATCTAGTTATACGTATTCAAAGAAGGAAGGAAGGAAGGAAGGAAGGAAGGAAGGAAGGAAGGAAGGAA